>CM045915.1:7881733-7892205 GCA_025169955.1 Salix arbutifolia
GATAACTGGTGCTGATCAAGTCTTAGACACCTATCAAGCCACTCTTCATTACCAAATGGCTTATCGGGTCCAAAATCATGCTTTTGATTTAGTACTCCTTGTTACCAATGATGCTTTACTCATCACCGTTGATACTAATCAAAGAGCCACATGTACTCATGTCCCACGACAAATCCCGAAAGAAGAATTACAAAAATTACTTCCCTCTTCTTGGATTACCAATTACGAAAAATTGCACCAAAACTCTATTCCCGTACAATCCATGGAACCCGAGTTTACCAAAAGGCTGATGGCACTGTTGAAATTATCTTCCAAAAGGGAGCACCTTCCACATCTTCCCTAGCAATTTTTTCTTCCATCTCGATGGTGCAGCTTGTTCATGATCCTCTTCCAGTACCTATTGAGTCCTTCTCAGATGCTGGTCTACCCATCTACTCTTTTGCTAAGGACAACCATGTTTTTTGGGACACTTGTCATTGTGACAGTTGTTGTAATGAAACTATGGCAGATGAAGATGATACTCCGCGGCACAAAAGAAAATCTTCTGGTAAAAACCTGAAATCCAGATACAACCATGGAGACAGCACAATTGACACCTTGGGACAACCTTCTGGAAAATTTGACTATCTTGTCAAATACACTTCTCCTTCTTGGACATCTCCAGAACCAGTCCCCACAGTTTCTATGTACCAACCCACAAGACCTTATGATGATGATTTTCCTGCTTTACAGGAACAAGTTAAAGACAAAGTCCATACTTTTTCCCATGTCCACAACCCTCCAGGTGTTGATGCTGATGGTCGCCCTAAGCAAGTTACCCAGGCTGAAGCTGTTCTTAATTGGCAAAGCCAAAATGCCATAGCTCAAAATTATGTTCTTCATCGCATTGAATCCAAGGTTGACCTGGTACAGACTAATCTGAAAAAGATGACAGTCTCTGTTGATTCTCGGATTCTACATCTTGAAAAATTGTGTGCTGAAATTCAACAAAGGATCTCCACCATTCATGAGTATCTACTATTTCAAGCTTCTACTGGCAGTCATATAGATCCTCAGAAAGAACAAGAAATTCAGTATCTCAAAATACAACTTAAGTCTCTTCAGACCGAGTTAGCCAAATCCAAATCAAAACCTTTACCATTCCCTGAACCTTCACAGAATAGGATGACCTATTATCCAGACCTTTATTGGGCTAAACACTCTCCTTTCACTCCACAACCTCTACCTCCTTCTTTCACTCCACAACCTCTACCTCCTACACCTCAATTATTTGGAAACCCAGACTCTGAAAACCTTTTCAAACCTTTCTCCAAACGTGATAAAGGAAAAACCCAAGTACCACCTATTTCCAAAAAACCCAGATCACCAGCCCCTATCATCTCCTCATCGTCTGATTCTTTTGAATCTAAAAAACATGAACCAGATGACCCTTTCCAAGACTCCCAAGACCCTTATCAACTTATGATTCAGTCTCACCAATCTTCCAACCCTATCCAGTCTTTACTCACTACCTATTCCCACCAAACTATCCCTAAAATTCTCACTCATGAACCTCTTGCCAATACATCTGAAGAAGAGACTCCTACTGATGATATCACTCTTGTGACTTCTGAAGCATCTTACACTGAAGACGATTCTTCCGACACTTATTCCATGCCACCATTACTAATGGCTGATCCTCCTCCAACACACTCATCAGATCCTCAATCTTCCCGGACTAGGCAAGAACCTCCACCGACCTCTACCACCAGAGTTAGTGTGGATGAACCGGTCAGCAGTGACGATGAAGTAAATCTTAACCCTCGCCATCACCAACCTCATATCCATTCTTCAAATACCGGTGGATATTTTACTTTGGATAACATTCCACGAGTAAAATGGCGAGATAGAATGCTTGAATTCCATTCATGGCTGACTAGTTATATGCTCAAGGACGGAGTAACCCTTCGGGAAGCATTACAACAATTCTCTGCCAAGTTCTCTGGCACCTTATGGGATTGGTTCCATGTCTTAGGAGATTATTGGCAAATACAATTTGTGAACAGTGCGTCTCTTTCTGAAGCTTTGAGCTAGCTCCATTATGAATTTCTTGGAGAAGCTTTAAATGATAAAGAAATCGCAAGGTATGAGTACTTCAAAATGAAGTGTTGTTCCTATTTGAGATCTGATCTTGAAAGACATTTTAAGGAGATGTGCCGACGATACCATATTCTCTCTGGTCCTGATGATCCAAGCCTCAAGCATGCTTTTTTGGCCTCCATACCTAGAGACCTGGCTGATGAAACGTTCAGACTATTCAAAATCCGAAAAGAAGTTATTGACAACCAATCTCTTGGTACGATCTTTCATCAGGTGTTGGAAGCCCTCAACAAAATGTGTGATCAACACAAGTATTTCACCAAGATATTACAGCCTGATAAAACTATGCTCCATGCCTGGAAACGACCAGATCTGATGATTAAATGCTCAAACAATGCTGATTGCAATTGTTCTATGAAAAAAAAGAGGCATTTCAAGAAAATCCACAGATCTTCTTTTAATGGTCGCCAGAAGAAATGGAAGTTCCTCAGAAAACACCACACCAGACGCCCCAAGCACTTCCCTTCTAGCTCCAATAGATGCTTCATCTGTAAGCGTAAAGGTCACTTTGCAAAAACCTGTCCAAAGAAGCAGGCCTAGTCACTGAAGTTAATTGATTTCCTGGCCCAAAATACAAAGTTCAATCCTGATGATGATGAAGTCGAATCCCTATTCTCCCTCACGGATGAGCTCACTCCTGACACCATAGCTGCTGTTGCTGATGAAAGTTCTAATGACGAGATCTATGAACTTTACCAAGCCCAACCTACCAGCCTCCCTTCACACCCAATACCTCTAGCCCCTGTTACTATTCTTATATCCACATATGCCAAGCCCATCAAAGCCATAGCCTTGTTTGATACAGGAGCCCACAGAACCATTCTTAACCCTAAAGTTCTTCCTCCTCATTGTTGGGTCACCCATAAAGAATACTTCCGAGCCGCTGACAATCAAGTCTTCTGCACCCAATTCAAAACTAAAAGGCCTATTACCATATAAATCCTTCCATAATATTCAGTCAAAACCCATGTTCTTGGATCTCATTTATCTGGAAAGGATTTAGTTATTGGGTTCGATGTTTACTTCAAATCTAAGTTCAGAATCCTTCCTCGTGGTATTCAGTATAAAGCCCATTTTCTTCCATATACAATTACCCCTTCACTCTATGAGCTCCAACCTTCACTCACAGACAATATTGCCCTCATCAAAGCCCAAATAATCCAACACTCATGTTCAAACTCTCACCAGGAATTTCTTACTAAATGTTCTCATCCCTTATGGCAAAATCCACAGTTTTTTATTAAGCTTCCTTTCAAGCTTAATGAAGACATCAATCCAACAAAAGCTAGTCACTCTGGAATGAATCTTGAGCACAAGATGCTTGCTCAAGAAGAATGTGCTCAATTACAGGCTCAAGGATTAATTGAACCTACAGACTCACCATGGTCTTGTGAAGCCTTTTATGTTAATAAAAGGTCTGAGCAAAAACGAGGCAAACTCAGGTTGGTAATTAATTATCAGCCATTGAATCATTTTTTACAAGATGATAAGTTCCTCTTGCCAAATACCATGACATTATTTTCGAGCCTCCACAATGCCAAAGTGTTCTCCAAGTTTGATCTTAAAGCTGGCTTTTGGCAACTTGACATTCATCCTGAAGACAGACACAAAACAAGTTTCTGCATACCAGACCATCATTACCAATGGCGAGTCATGCCCTTTGGTCTCAAAGTAGCACCTTCTTTATTTCAAAAGGCCATGATTAAAGTATTTGAACCTATACTTCAATCAGCTTTAATCTACATCGATGACGTGTTACTTTTCTCAAAAGACGAGGAGTCACATGCTATGCTGCTAAAGCAATTTGCAGAGCTCGTTCACTATCATGGCATCATGCTTTCTGAATCCAAGATGCGTATCTGCCAAAAGAACATTGAATTTCTTGGTATGATTTTTACAGATAGTGCTTACACACCTGACACCCATATAGCTGAAGAACTCCAGAAATTTCCTGATGGCCCCCTCACTAGAAAACAAGTCCAACAGTTTCTGGGTATTGTCCAATATCTCAGAAATTTTCTTCCCCGAGTTACACAAATGACAAAGCCACTCCAGCTCATGTTGAAAAAAAATGCAGACCCCTGGACAGAAAAGCAGACACAAGCAGTCAAACAACTAAAGATGGCCACACAACACTTACCTGCTTTAATCATTCCCTCAACAGGGCAACGCATACTCCAAACTGATGCTAGTGACAAATATTGGAGTGCTGTAATACTTGAAGACAAAGACGGCCACCGACACATATGTGGCTACAAAAGCAGGTTTTTCAAGGAGTCAGAAACCCACTACCACTCCACTTTCAAAGAAATCCTAGTTGTAAAGTATGGCATCCAAAAATTCGAGTTCCACTTGGCAGCCTACCACTTCAAAGTAATCATGGATTGCTCCTCTTTTCCCAAAATGCTACAGTTCAAACGCAAGATGCTTCCTCATCCACAGCTTTTGAGACTAGCAGAATGGTTTTCAAAGTACACCTTCACCGTCGAGCATATAAAGGGAAACAAGAATCTAATCCTAGACATGCTCACCAGACCACCTAAATCACAAACACTACTCCTTCCCTTGATCCTTATGGCCTTCTCTTCCAATCCACCTCCACCTGAACGAGATTTCCCTACAGAAGATTTACCTCCTCTTGCTCAAGAAATGATCCTTAACCATACTCTTAACCAGCAAGCCAAAGACAAACTATTTAGCCTTCAAGATCACCTTCTTCTCAACTATGATACGTCCTCCCTCTGCTTCCAAAGCCTAGGCATCCATCCGAAATACCCTTTTATCCACCTATTCACTTTCAAACCATCCGGCCTGTTCCCTAAAGAACTCTAATTTTTCTTATGGTACCTCTGTCACCTGTACCATATTGCTATAGAGTTTCCCATCGATTGCTTTCTTGCCAGTTTTCTCAAGACTTCTTGGCTAATGGACTCTTGGTACTATACCTTCAAGTTCCTCACTTGGTTTCACAACCCTACACAATGGATCTCCCTTCTCCAACATGAAAAATCCCAATGGCCTCATCCACACCCTTGTTGGATTGAAGTATATCAAAACACAGCCCGACCCAGGTCTGTCAAACAAGCCTTTGCCCATTTGTTCTCTATTTTCATATTCCACAGACCTTTCAAGGCCTCAACAGACAATTTGGTCATGAGTTTTCCACAAGCTACCCTCTACAAAACACATCCATACTCTCTGTATGAACAACCACTCACAAACCTCCCGGAGCTCAGGACCATGCAAAAAACAGTGTGCCTCAAGAATAATATTATTCCTGATGAATTATGGCCTAAAGGCACAGACCCTGATGAAGAACCTGACTATGACTTTTATGACCCTCACTATTCCGATCATCTCCATGAACTGAGAATGAAGTACAAAAATAAAAAAAATCAAGCAGATAATTTTGGGAATCCCAACACTTCTGAAACCACATGAGATGGAAATGATTGCAGACGATGACTATGATTTGGCCTTACAAGTCCAGGATAACCTATCAGATCAGAATCTCTCTCCAGATCATGAGTCTATTGCCGGTTGACACTTATCATTTGTCTTATCACTTGTCTTGTCATATAGTGGTACATTATTAGGTGAGTGCATGTTTATGTAATCAATGATGTAAGCAACCACTTGTCTTGTCATATAGTGGTGCATTATTAGGTGAGTGCATGTTTATATAATCAATGATGTAAGCAACCACTTGTCTTGTCATGTAGTGATGCATTATTATGTGAGTGCTTTCTTATGTAATCAAAGGCCTCAAAACTTGTATAAATAGAGGCTGTGTGTAATGTTACAAGGCAGAACCCGAAGAGAGTTTTTCTCATAGGTGAAGCCTCTTCAATAAAAAAACTTATTTGTCTAAAATTCTCTGTTCTTCAAACTCTTCCTTATAGCTCTTCCTTATAACTAGAAAGCTTTGTTTATCATCCAATAGACACACGACTCCAATGAGTAGCTATTGAGTGCCCATAAACTTGGCCGTGTTAAGCAACTCTGTCAGAGTTTTCTGTCTATATTCGTTGATGAGATAGAACATAATTGACAACCTTAATAAAAAAATTTAATCGGTTTAATCATGTTTTTTTATTCGATTTTTCTCATGATTTTTTTTAGTTTTCTCAATTTAATAAGTTTTTTGGTTTTTGCTCACTCCTGGTTATTATATTATTGACGTTGTAATCAACACTTGCAATTAATATATTATTATTATTATCTTACAATTATTTTAACAACAATCTTCAGTTGTTACCCATATAAATACTGGAATAATCGCTACAGGACTACCATGCATCCGTTGTCATTGCCAACAACATTACCTTATAATTACATCTCTTTTTTTTTAACATTTTTATCAAGAAATGATGGAATTGGAAGACAGTAAAGGTGTACATAAATCTGAAGATATTAGAAAAATCCACAAAAACACATGTTTATAAATTAGAAGATGATTAATGAACAATTAATGGTTGGTTTTTGTCATTAAACAAATTTATCATTACCACTAATCACATCCATTTCTATGCATCCATCCAAACAGAGAAGATGGATATATACATATCTTTTTGAAATGATTATAGAAATTTCTTCATAAAACTGGATCAAGTTCCTAAAAAGAAAAGAAAGGAGTGAAAATTAAAAGACAGAAGCAAAGCCATTAAAGCAGACAAAAGAGAAGGCATTTTCAGCAAACAAGATGATGAAGTACTCTGAAAGCACACGCGCTATTAGCAACCGTACAGATTGCTTTCCCACACCTTCCAAGGCTCCGCCCTCCACCTCCACCTCCACCTCCACCTCCACCTCCGGGAGAGAAGGGGGGGGAGAGGGAGGAGGTGAGTTGGCATTTGTTTAAAGCGGAAAGAGCTTCGAAAGTGCCAAAACCATAGAGAGTGGAAAAAAGAAAAGCAAACGAGCTCTCTGCTGCACCAAACACCAAAACCATCACTACAGCGATACAGCTACAGCATCAGCTTAAATCATTAAAAAAAAGAAGATAAATATAAAAGAATCAGCAAGAGGGAGGGATGAAATTGATTTGATGTGACATGATGATAGGATACGCTAATATATATGTATGTGAAAACAAAATCGAAAACCAAAAAACATGCTCTGATATTCTGTCTGGTATTTAGGGTTTTCTTTTTCTTTTTCTTTTTACCTTTATCGCCCTTCATCCCCCACCTTCTCTTCCTCAATCCCAATATTCCTCGCCCCGTTCCCCTCTCCCTTTTCACTTCTTACCAAAAACGTTACAAAAAAAACAAACACAGCTAGCTCTCTTTTAACTCTCCATCTTCTCATCTTCTATACCTTTCACTCAACACTCTTAAAATACTTTCTTTCTTCACAATACACATCAGGAGAGAAGAGCGAGAGAGAGAGGGGCTTGTTCATTTCTGAGGAGAGACGATTAATCCTTCTTACTTCGTCCTAAACGTTCTATTTTCAAGAGCTCAAACTGTCTTGTTCTTGTTTGTTTTGAAACATGAACCTTAAGCTCTTCCTTGTTTTCGGCCTTTAAGCCAACATCTCTAATCCGATCTACGCCAGGGTTTCGACAAACGGTAATTCTTTCCTTCAGTAACCGCCACATGTATGAATCTATGAGAGGAAGCTTGGGGGATATGTCTTTTCTTCACTATTTTCTTTCGTGATTTCCTGAACTAGTGAGTTTTTTTTATATACTTTGTAGAAGGGATGATGGCTGTAAGTTCGACGTGTAAGGATGGGAGTACTAGGATAGCAATGGACAATGGAAAGTACGTAAGGTACACGCCAGAACAAGTGGAAGCTCTGGAAAGGCTTTACCATGAATGTCCCAAGCCAAGCTCTATGCGTCGCCAACAGCTGATTAGGGAATGCCCTATTCTTTCCCACATCGAGCCTAAACAAATCAAAGTTTGGTTCCAAAATCGAAGGTATTTAAGACATAAAACTTTTAGTCACGGATGATATAATTCTACTTTTTTTCTTAAAAAAAAACTACACCAAAGTTTAGATCTTTAGAGTTCAAGATTTACCTTATTTTTTGGTTTGCAATTCTATAAAACTTTTTTTTTTTGTGGGTTAGTTTGAAGAATTTGGAAGTCTTGGGTTGGAGTGATTGTATGACCGTGTTTGTTGTGTTAAATTTGTTCAGATGTAGAGAGAAGCAGAGGAAAGAGGCATCGCGGCTTCAAGCTGTGAATAGGAAATTGTCAGCAATGAATAAGCTGCTAATGGAGGAGAATGATAGGTTGCAAAAGCAGGTGTCACAGCTGGTGTATGAGAATAGTTACTTCCGCCAACAGACACAAAATGTAAAGATCTCTTCTTTTTCTTCCTTTTCATATTTCGACCTGCTTATATTATGAGGGGAATTTGGATAAAAATGAAATTCATTAGTAATATGGTTCGTGTCGGGCTACGGAATTGCTTGTTCATTCTAAATTCATTGCTGTTTGGCCATCAATTAATTTACAATTCTTTTCATCCCCTTAAAGTAGATAACATTGAGTTTTTGAGGTAAATAATTTTTTCTTAAGAAAAAAGTTGTGTTGATTTTTTCTGGGTGGTTTTTGAGTTAATTTGTTGTTTTGCAGGCTCCAAACCTTGCCACCACAGACACAAGTTGTGAATCAGTGGTGACCAGTGGTCAGCACCATTTGACTCCTCAGCATCCACCAAGGGATGCCAGCCCTGCAGGGTCAGTGGAATATTTGCAGTTTATTCATGTTGGGTTGTTTTCTGCCATCGTTTTCTACAGTTGCTTCGTTGTATTCTACTATATGGCTGAAGAGGTTGTGTTTGTATGTTTTCCAGACTTTTGTCCATTGCAGAGGAGACTTTAGCACAGTTTCTTTCGAAGGCCACTGGAACTGCTGTGGAGTGGGTCCAAATGCCTGGGATGAAGGTTACCACTCACTTCGACATCATAATTTACTTTGTTAATCCTATTCCTTTGATCTTTGTCGTTATTCGGATAAATTAATAGTCCTATAATCTTGCTAAACTTCTAAGCAACATGTCAATCACATCGATCTCACAGATATCTGTGACACCACTAATCCAATTTTTTTTACATGCCAACATGTCTCCCTTTTTTCCCGTTAACGTGCTTCTCTTCTCTCGAAGAAAGTAAGAGACTGTTGTTCGCTTTATTGTATTCCCATTTATATTCCAAGTTAGGAAATCAATACGAGTTTTCGAAGCAATCTGACAACTAGTTGTATAAAATATTTCACGCCTTCCTGTTAAAATAATAATTACTTTTATAGTGTGTTGATATGGTAAATTGCTAAAGCAACAAGGCAGAAATCAGCTTTTTTTGAAGCATTACCAAGACAGTACGAGTTTGTCTCTTGGCTCTGAGATTCTTCTCCATCTTGATTTTTCTAGTCCATGCTATCCTGTTGCTTAGTTCGGAAAACAGCATGACTTTTGCATAACATTTGTTTTTAATGTGCTAGTACTATTGGGCTGATAATTTCTTCTGTTTTTTCTTTGTATCTGAACAGCCTGGTCCGGATTCCATTGGAATCGTAGCTATTTCTCATGGGTGCACTGGTGTGGCAGCACGCGCATGCGGCCTTGTGGGTCTAGAACCTACGAGAGTATGTCCATCCTCAGCTTGGTTTAAAAAGCACACAATTCTTGGTTGTGATATAGTGAAGAGTTGATTAGTTCTGTATTGTGCAGGTTGCTGAAATCCTTAAAGATCGGCCATCATGGTTTCGTGATTGCCGAGCCGTGGATGTTGTAAATGCATTGTCCACGGGAAGCGGCGGAACTATTGAATTGATTTATATGCAGGTAAGAATTCATTGTTTCACTCCAGTTATTTCTGGCGTGGTACTGTTATTATATCTTCTAAATTATGAGCTTTGTTTTGGTTCAGCTCTACGCGCCTACAACTTTGGCACCAGCTCGTGACTTCTGGTTACTGCGCTACACATCTGTTTTAGAGGATGGCAGTCTTGTGGTATGTGGCACTGTGTAAAATGTTTCTGTTCAAGTCTCTCTCTCAAATAGGGTGCCAATTTTGATTGTTCTGCTTATTAGGTCTGTGAGAGATCACTTAACAACACTCAAAATGGTCCAAGCATGCCACCTACACAGCATTTTGTAAGAGCAGAAATGCTGCCTAGCGGGTATCTTATTAGACCTTGTGAAGGAGGTGGATCAATTATTCATGTAGTTGATCATATGGACTTGGAGGTTTGTAAATCTTGTCACTATGTATTATTTATGAGTGTATTTTCGTTCCCTTGCTGTTCGAATTAAACCATTTCTTTCATGCAGCCTTGGAGCGTACCTGAAGTATTGCGCCCGCTTTATGAGTCATC
>CM045915.1:7892305-7912996 GCA_025169955.1 Salix arbutifolia
TCAATCATGCTTGGGGGAAAAGTCTATTACCCATAAAATTGAAGTCTAATACCAACTAAAAAGGGCTTGGATATGAACAAGGTTAGAAATAAGGCTAATACTCATTTAAATGGGGCTCGTCGAGTCAGGATCAATTTGTCCGAAAATCCAAGGCTAACACCCCCTCCAAAAACCAAGTTCAATCATGCTTGGGGGAAAAGTCTATTACCCATAAAATTGAAGTCTAATACCAACTAAAAAGGGCTTGGATATGAACAAGGTTAGAAATCTAAGGCTAATACTCATTTAAATGGGGCTCCTCGAGTCAGGATCAATTTGTCCGAAAATCCAAGGCTAACACCCCCTCCAAAAACCAAGTTCAATCATGCTTGGGGGAAAAGTCTATTACCCATAAAATTGAAGTCTAATACCAACTAAAAAAGGCTTGGATATGAACAAGGTTAGAAATCTAAGGCTAATACTCATTTAAATGGGGCTCGTCGAGTCAGGATCAATTTGTCCGAAAATCCAAGGCTAACACCCCCTCCAAAAACCAAGTTCAATCATGCTTGGGGGAAAAGTCTATTACCCATAAAATTGAAGTCTAATACCAACTAAAAAGGGCTTGGATATGAACAAGGTTAGAAATCTAAGGCTAATACTCATTTAAATGGGGCTCGTCGAGTCAGGATCAATTTGTCCGAAAATCCAAGGCTAACACCCCCTCCAAAAACCAAGTTCAATCATGCTTGGGGGAAAAGTCTATTACCCATAAAATTGAAGTCTAATACCAACTAAAAAGGGCTTGGATATGAACAAGGTTAGAAATATAAGGCTAATACTCATTTAAATGGGGCTCGTCGAGTCAGGATCAATTTGTCCGAAAATCCAAGGCTAACACCCCCTCCAAAAACCAAGTTCAATCATGCTTGGGGGAAAAGTCTATTACCCATAAAATTGAAGTCTAATACCAACTAAAAAGGGCTTGGATATGAACAAGGTTAGAAATCTAAGGCTAATACTCATTTAAATGGGGCTCGTCGAGTCAGGATCAATTTGTCCGAAAATCCAAGGCTAACACCCCCTCCAAAAACCAAGTTCAATCATGCTTGGGGGAAAAGTCTATTACCCATAAAATTGAAGTCTAATACCAACTAAAAAGGGCTTGGATATGAACAAGGTTAGAAATCTAAGGCTAATACTCATTTAAATGGGGCTCGTCGAGTCAGGATCAATTTGTCCGAAAATCCAAGGCTAACACCCCCTCCAAAAACCAAGTTCAATCATGCTTGGGGGAAAAGTCTATTACCCATAAAATTGAAGTCTAATACCAACTAAAAAGGGCTTGGATATGAACAAGGTTAGAAATAAGGCTAATACTCATTTAAATGGGGCTCGTCGAGTCAGGATCAATTTGTCCGAAAATCCAAGGCTAACACCCCCTCCAAAAACCAAGTTCAATCATGCTTGGGGGAAAAGTCTATTACCCATAAAATTGAAGTCTAATACCAACTAAAAAGGGCTTGGATATGAACAAGGTTAGAAATCTAAGGCTAATACTCATTTAAATGGGGCTCGTCGAGTCAGGATCAATTTGTCCGAAAATCCAAGGCTAACACCCCCTCCAAAAACCAAGTTCAATCATGCTTGGGGGAAAAGTCTATTACCCATAAAATTGAAGTCTAATACCAACTAAAAAGGGCTTGGATATGAACAAGGTTAGAAATCTAAGGCTAATACTCATTTAAATGGGGCTCGTCGAGTCAGGATCAATTTGTCCGAAAATCCAAGGCTAACACCCCCTCCAAAAACCAAGTTCAATCATGCTTGGGGGAAAAGTCTATTACCCATAAAATTGAAGTCTAATACCAACTAAAAAGGGCTTGGATATGAACAAGGTTAGAAATCTAAGGCTAATACTCATTTAAATGGGGCTCGTCGAGTCAGGATCAATTTGTCCGAAAATCCAAGGCTAACACCCCCTCCAAAAACCAAGTTCAATCATGCTTGGGGGAAAAGTCTATTACCCATAAAATTGAAGTCTAATACCAACTAAAAAGGGCTTGGATATGAACAAGGTTAGAAATATAAGGCTAATACTCATTTAAATGGGGCTCGTCGAGTCAGGATCAATTTGTCCGAAAATCCAAGGCTAACACCCCCTCCAAAAACCAAGTTCAATCATGCTTGGGGGAAAAGTCTATTACCCATAAAATTGAAGTCTAATACCAACTAAAAAGGGCTTGGATATGAACAAGGTTAGAAATCTAAGGCTAATACTCATTTAAATGGGGCTCGTCGAGTCAGGATCAATTTGTCCGAAAATCCAAGGCTAACACCCCCTCCAAAAACCAAGTTCAATCATGCTTGGGGGAAAAGTCTATTACCCATAAAATTGAAGTCTAATACCAACTAAAAAGGGCTTGGATATGAACAAGGTTAGAAATCTAAGGCTAATACTCATTTAAATGGGGCTCGTCGAGTCAGGATCAATTTGTCCGAAAATCCAAGGCTAACACCCCCTCCAAAAACCAAGTTCAATCATGCTTGGGGGAAAAGTCTATTACCCATAAAATTGAAGTCTAATACCAACTAAAAAGGGCTTGGATATGAACAAGGTTAGAAATCTAAGGCTAATACTCATTTAAATGGGGCTCGTCGAGTCAGGATCAATTTGTCCGAAAATCCAAGGCTAACACCCCCTCCAAAAACCAAGTTCAATCATGCTTGGGGGAAAAGTCTATTACCCATAAAATTGAAGTCTAATACCAACTAAAAAGGGCTTGGATATGAACAAGGTTAGAAATCTAAGGCTAATACTCATTTAAATGGGGCTCGTCGAGTCAGGATCAATTTGTCCGAAAATCCAAGGCTAACACCCCCTCCAAAAACCAAGTTCAATCATGCTTGGGGGAAAAGTCTATTACCCATAAAATTGAAGTCTAATACCAACTAAAAAGGGCTTGGATATGAACAAGGTTAGAAATCTAAGGCTAATACTCATTTAAATGGGGCTCGTCGAGTCAGGATCAATTTGTCCGAAAATCCAAGGCTAACACCCCCTCCAAAAACCAAGTTCAATCATGCTTGGGGGAAAAGTCTATTACCCATAAAATTGAAGTCTAATACCAACTAAAAAGGGCTTGGATATGAACAAGGTTAGAAATCTAAGGCTAATACTCATTTAAATGGGGCTCGTCGAGTCAGGATCAATTTGTCCGAAAATCCAAGGCTAACACCCCCTCCAAAAACCAAGTTCAATCATGCTTGGGGGAAAAGTCTATTACCCATAAAATTGAAGTCTAATACCAACTAAAAAGGGCTTGGATATGAACAAGGTTAGAAATCTAAGGCTAATACTCATTTAAATGGGGCTCGTCGAGTCAGGATCAATTTGTCCGAAAATCCAAGGCTAACACCCCCTCCAAAAACCAAGTTCAATCATGCTTGGGGGAAAAGTCTATTACCCATAAAATTGAAGTCTAATACCAACTAAAAAGGGCTTGGATATGAACAAGGTTAGAAATATAAGGCTAATACTCATTTAAATGGGGCTCGTCGAGTCAGGATCAATTTGTCCGAAAATCCAAGGCTAACACCCCCTCCAAAAACCAAGTTCAATCATGCTTGGGGGAAAAGTCTATTACCCATAAAATTGAAGTCTAATACCAACTAAAAAGGGCTTGGATATGAACAAGGTTAGAAATCTAAGGCTAATACTCATTTAAATGGGGCTCGTCGAGTCAGGATCAATTTGTCCGAAAATCCAAGGCTAACACCCCCTCCAAAAACCAAGTTCAATCATGCTTGGGGGAAAAGTCTATTACCCATAAAATTGAAGTCTAATACCAACTAAAAAGGGCTTGGATATGAACAAGGTTAGAAATCTAAGGCTAATACTCATTTAAATGGGGCTCGTCGAGTCAGGATCAATTTGTCCGAAAATCCAAGGCTAACACCCCCTCCAAAAACCAAGTTCAATCATGCTTGGGGGAAAAGTCTATTACCCATAAAATTGAAGTCTAATACCAACTAAAAAGGGCTTGGATATGAACAAGGTTAGAAATCTAAGGCTAATACTCATTTAAATGGGGCTCGTCGAGTCAGGATCAATTTGTCCGAAAATCCAAGGCTAACACCCCCTCCAAAAACCAAGTTCAATCATGCTTGGGGGAAAAGTCTATTACCCATAAAATTGAAGTCTAATACCAACTAAAAAGGGCTTGGATATGAACAAGGTTAGAAATCTAAGGCTAATACTCATTTAAATGGGGCTCGTCGAGTCAGGATCAATTTGTCCGAAAATCCAAGGCTAACACCCCCTCCAAAAACCAAGTTCAATCATGCTTGGGGGAAAAGTCTATTACCCATAAAATTGAAGTCTAATACCAACTAAAAAGGGCTTGGATATGAACAAGGTTAGAAATATAAGGCTAATACTCATTTAAATGGGGCTCGTCGAGTCAGGATCAATTTGTCCGAAAATCCAAGGCTAACACCCCCTCCAAAAACCAAGTTCAATCATGCTTGGGGGAAAAGTCTATTACCCATAAAATTGAAGTCTAATACCAACTAAAAAGGGCTTGGATATGAACAAGGTTAGAAATCTAAGGCTAATACTCATTTAAATGGGGCTCGTCGAGTCAGGATCAATTTGTCCGAAAATCCAAGGCTAACACCCCCTCCAAAAACCAAGTTCAATCATGCTTGGGGGAAAAGTCTATTACCCATAAAATTGAAGTCTAATACCAACTAAAAAGGGCTTGGATATGAACAAGGTTAGAAATCTAAGGCTAATACTCATTTAAATGGGGCTCGTCGAGTCAGGATCAATTTGTCCGAAAATCCAAGGCTAACACCCCCTCCAAAAACCAAGTTCAATCATGCTTGGGGGAAAAGTCTATTACCCATAAAATTGAAGTCTAATACCAACTAAAAAGGGCTTGGATATGAACAAGGTTAGAAATCTAAGGCTAATACTCATTTAAATGGGGCTCGTCGAGTCAGGATCAATTTGTCCGAAAATCCAAGGCTAACACCCCCTCCAAAAACCAAGTTCAATCATGCTTGGGGGAAAAGTCTATTACCCATAAAATTGAAGTCTAATACCAACTAAAAAGGGCTTGGATATGAACAAGGTTAGAAATCTAAGGCTAATACTCATTTAAATGGGGCTCGTCGAGTCAGGATCAATTTGTCCGAAAATCCAAGGCTAACACCCCCTCCAAAAACCAAGTTCAATCATGCTTGGGGGAAAAGTCTATTACCCATAAAATTGAAGTCTAATACCAACTAAAAAGGGCTTGGATATGAACAAGGTTAGAAATCTAAGGCTAATACTCATTTAAATGGGGCTCGTCGAGTCAGGATCAATTTGTCCGAAAATCCAAGGCTAACACCCCCTCCAAAAACCAAGTTCAATCATGCTTGGGGGAAAAGTCTATTACCCATAAAATTGAAGTCTAATACCAACTAAAAAGGGCTTGGATATGAACAAGGTTAGAAATCTAAGGCTAATACTCATTTAAATGGGGCTCGTCGAGTCAGGATCAATTTGTCCGAAAATCCAAGGCTAACACCCCCTCCAAAAACCAAGTTCAATCATGCTTGGGGGAAAAGTCTATTACCCATAAAATTGAAGTCTAATACCAACTAAAAAGGGCTTGGATATGAACAAGGTTAGAAATCTAAGGCTAATACTCATTTAAATGGGGCTCGTCGAGTCAGGATCAATTTGTCCGAAAATCCAAGGCTAACACCCCCTCCAAAAACCAAGTTCAATCATGCTTGGGGGAAAAGTCTATTACCCATAAAATTGAAGTCTAATACCAACTAAAAAGGGCTTGGATATGAACAAGGTTAGAAATCTAAGGCTAATACTCATTTAAATGGGGCTCGTCGAGTCAGGATCAATTTGTCCGAAAATCCAAGGCTAACACCCCCTCCAAAAACCAAGTTCAATCATGCTTGGGGGAAAAGTCTATTACCCATAAAATTGAAGTCTAATACCAACTAAAAAGGGCTTGGATATGAACAAGGTTAGAAATCTAAGGCTAATACTCATTTAAATGGGGCTCGTCGAGTCAGGATCAATTTGTCCGAAAATCCAAGGCTAACACCCCCTCCAAAAACCAAGTTCAATCATGCTTGGGGGAAAAGTCTATTACCCATAAAATTGAAGTCTAATACCAACTAAAAAGGGCTTGGATATGAACAAGGTTAGAAATCTAAGGCTAATACTCATTTAAATGGGGCTCGTCGAGTCAGGATCAATTTGTCCGAAAATCCAAGGCTAACACCCCCTCCAAAAACCAAGTTCAATCATGCTTGGGGGAAAAGTCTATTACCCATAAAATTGAAGTCTAATACCAACTAAAAAGGGCTTGGATATGAACAAGGTTAGAAATATAAGGCTAATACTCATTTAAATGGGGCTCGTCGAGTCAGGATCAATTTGTCCGAAAATCCAAGGCTAACACCCCCTCCAAAAACCAAGTTCAATCATGCTTGGGGGAAAAGTCTATTACCCATAAAATTGAAGTCTAATACCAACTAAAAAGGGCTTGGATATGAACAAGGTTAGAAATCTAAGGCTAATACTCATTTAAATGGGGCTCGTCGAGTCAGGATCAATTTGTCCGAAAATCCAAGGCTAACACCCCCTCCAAAAACCAAGTTCAATCATGCTTGGGGGAAAAGTCTATTACCCATAAAATTGAAGTCTAATACCAACTAAAAAGGGCTTGGATATGAACAAGGTTAGAAATCTAAGGCTAATACTCATTTAAATGGGGCTCGTCGAGTCAGGATCAATTTGTCCGAAAATCCAAGGCTAACACCCCCTCCAAAAACCAAGTTCAATCATGCTTGGGGGAAAAGTCTATTACCCATAAAATTGAAGTCTAATACCAACTAAAAAGGGCTTGGATATGAACAAGGTTAGAAATCTAAGGCTAATACTCATTTAAATGGGGCTCGTCGAGTCAGGATCAATTTGTCCGAAAATCCAAGGCTAACACCCCCTCCAAAAACCAAGTTCAATCATGCTTGGGGGAAAAGTCTATTACCCATAAAATTGAAGTCTAATACCAACTAAAAAGGGCTTGGATATGAACAAGGTTAGAAATCTAAGGCTAATACTCATTTAAATGGGGCTCGTCGAGTCAGGATCAATTTGTCCGAAAATCCAAGGCTAACACCCCCTCCAAAAACCAAGTTCAATCATGCTTGGGGGAAAAGTCTATTACCCATAAAATTGAAGTCTAATACCAACTAAAAAGGGCTTGGATATGAACAAGGTTAGAAATCTAAGGCTAATACTCATTTAAATGGGGCTCGTCGAGTCAGGATCAATTTGTCCGAAAATCCAAGGCTAACACCCCCTCCAAAAACCAAGTTCAATCATGCTTGGGGGAAAAGTCTATTACCCATAAAATTGAAGTCTAATACCAACTAAAAAGGGCTTGGATATGAACAAGGTTAGAAATCTAAGGCTAATACTCATTTAAATGGGGCTCGTCGAGTCAGGATCAATTTGTCCGAAAATCCAAGGCTAACACCCCCTCCAAAAACCAAGTTCAATCATGCTTGGGGGAAAAGTCTATTACCCATAAAATTGAAGTCTAATACCAACTAAAAAGGGCTTGGATATGAACAAGGTTAGAAATCTAAGGCTAATACTCATTTAAATGGGGCTCGTCGAGTCAGGATCAATTTGTCCGAAAATCCAAGGCTAACACCCCCTCCAAAAACCAAGTTCAATCATGCTTGGGGGAAAAGTCTATTACCCATAAAATTGAAGTCTAATACCAACTAAAAAGGGCTTGGATATGAACAAGGTTAGAAATCTAAGGCTAATACTCATTTAAATGGGGCTCGTCGAGTCAGGATCAATTTGTCCGAAAATCCAAGGCTAACACCCCCTCCAAAAACCAAGTTCAATCATGCTTGGGGGAAAAGTCTATTACCCATAAAATTGAAGTCTAATACCAACTAAAAAGGGCTTGGATATGAACAAGGTTAGAAATCTAAGGCTAATACTCATTTAAATGGGGCTCGTCGAGTCAGGATCAATTTGTCCGAAAATCCAAGGCTAACACCCCCTCCAAAAACCAAGTTCAATCATGCTTGGGGGAAAAGTCTATTACCCATAAAATTGAAGTCTAATACCAACTAAAAAGGGCTTGGATATGAACAAGGTTAGAAATCTAAGGCTAATACTCATTTAAATGGGGCTCGTCGAGTCAGGATCAATTTGTCCGAAAATCCAAGGCTAACACCCCCTCCAAAAACCAAGTTCAATCATGCTTGGGGGAAAAGTCTATTACCCATAAAATTGAAGTCTAATACCAACTAAAAAGGGCTTGGATATGAACAAGGTTAGAAATCTAAGGCTAATACTCATTTAAATGGGGCTCGTCGAGTCAGGATCAATTTGTCCGAAAATCCAAGGCTAACACCCCCTCCAAAAACCAAGTTCAATCATGCTTGGGGGAAAAGTCTATTACCCATAAAATTGAAGTCTAATACCAACTAAAAAGGGCTTGGATATGAACAAGGTTAGAAATCTAAGGCTAATACTCATTTAAATGGGGCTCGTCGAGTCAGGATCAATTTGTCCGAAAATCCAAGGCTAACACCCCCTCCAAAAACCAAGTTCAATCATGCTTGGGGGAAAAGTCTATTACCCATAAAATTGAAGTCTAATACCAACTAAAAAGGGCTTGGATATGAACAAGGTTAGAAATCTAAGGCTAATACTCATTTAAATGGGGCTCGTCGAGTCAGGATCAATTTGTCCGAAAATCCAAGGCTAACACCCCCTCCAAAAACCAAGTTCAATCATGCTTGGGGGAAAAGTCTATTACCCATAAAATTGAAGTCTAATACCAACTAAAAAGGGCTTGGATATGAACAAGGTTAGAAATCTAAGGCTAATACTCATTTAAATGGGGCTCGTCGAGTCAGGATCAATTTGTCCGAAAATCCAAGGCTAACACCCCCTCCAAAAACCAAGTTCAATCATGCTTGGGGGAAAAGTCTATTACCCATAAAATTGAAGTCTAATACCAACTAAAAAGGGCTTGGATATGAACAAGGTTAGAAATCTAAGGCTAATACTCATTTAAATGGGGCTCGTCGAGTCAGGATCAATTTGTCCGAAAATCCAAGGCTAACACCCCCTCCAAAAACCAAGTTCAATCATGCTTGGGGGAAAAGTCTATTACCCATAAAATTGAAGTCTAATACCAACTAAAAAGGGCTTGGATATGAACAAGGTTAGAAATCTAAGGCTAATACTCATTTAAATGGGGCTCGTCGAGTCAGGATCAATTTGTCCGAAAATCCAAGGCTAACACCCCCTCCAAAAACCAAGTTCAATCATGCTTGGGGGAAAAGTCTATTACCCATAAAATTGAAGTCTAATACCAACTAAAAAGGGCTTGGATATGAACAAGGTTAGAAATCTAAGGCTAATACTCATTTAAATGGGGCTCGTCGAGTCAGGATCAATTTGTCCGAAAATCCAAGGCTAACACCCCCTCCAAAAACCAAGTTCAATCATGCTTGGGGGAAAAGTCTATTACCCATAAAATTGAAGTCTAATACCAACTAAAAAGGGCTTGGATATGAACAAGGTTAGAAATCTAAGGCTAATACTCATTTAAATGGGGCTCGTCGAGTCAGGATCAATTTGTCCGAAAATCCAAGGCTAACACCCCCTCCAAAAACCAAGTTCAATCATGCTTGGGGGAAAAGTCTATTACCCATAAAATTGAAGTCTAATACCAACTAAAAAGGGCTTGGATATGAACAAGGTTAGAAATCTAAGGCTAATACTCATTTAAATGGGGCTCGTCGAGTCAGGATCAATTTGTCCGAAAATCCAAGGCTAACACCCCCTCCAAAAACCAAGTTCAATCATGCTTGGGGGAAAAGTCTATTACCCATAAAATTGAAGTCTAATACCAACTAAAAAGGGCTTGGATATGAACAAGGTTAGAAATCTAAGGCTAATACTCATTTAAATGGGGCTCGTCGAGTCAGGATCAATTTGTCCGAAAATCCAAGGCTAACACCCCCTCCAAAAACCAAGTTCAATCATGCTTGGGGGAAAAGTCTATTACCCATAAAATTGAAGTCTAATACCAACTAAAAAGGGCTTGGATATGAACAAGGTTAGAAATCTAAGGCTAATACTCATTTAAATGGGGCTCGTCGAGTCAGGATCAATTTGTCCGAAAATCCAAGGCTAACACCCCCTCCAAAAACCAAGTTCAATCATGCTTGGGGGAAAAGTCTATTACCCATAAAATTGAAGTCTAATACCAACTAAAAAGGGCTTGGATATGAACAAGGTTAGAAATCTAAGGCTAATACTCATTTAAATGGGGCTCGTCGAGTCAGGATCAATTTGTCCGAAAATCCAAGGCTAACACCCCCTCCAAAAACCAAGTTCAATCATGCTTGGGGGAAAAGTCTATTACCCATAAAATTGAAGTCTAATACCAACTAAAAAGGGCTTGGATATGAACAAGGTTAGAAATCTAAGGCTAATACTCATTTAAATGGGGCTCGTCGAGTCAGGATCAATTTGTCCGAAAATCCAAGGCTAACACCCCCTCCAAAAACCAAGTTCAATCATGCTTGGGGGAAAAGTCTATTACCCATAAAATTGAAGTCTAATACCAACTAAAAAGGGCTTGGATATGAACAAGGTTAGAAATCTAAGGCTAATACTCATTTAAATGGGGCTCGTCGAGTCAGGATCAATTTGTCCGAAAATCCAAGGCTAACACCCCCTCCAAAAACCAAGTTCAATCATGCTTGGGGGAAAAGTCTATTACCCATAAAATTGAAGTCTAATACCAACTAAAAAGGGCTTGGATATGAACAAGGTTAGAAATCTAAGGCTAATACTCATTTAAATGGGGCTCGTCGAGTCAGGATCAATTTGTCCGAAAATCCAAGGCTAACACCCCCTCCAAAAACCAAGTTCAATCATGCTTGGGGGAAAAGTCTATTACCCATAAAATTGAAGTCTAATACCAACTAAAAAGGGCTTGGATATGAACAAGGTTAGAAATCTAAGGCTAATACTCATTTAAATGGGGCTCGTCGAGTCAGGATCAATTTGTCCGAAAATCCAAGGCTAACACCCCCTCCAAAAACCAAGTTCAATCATGCTTGGGGGAAAAGTCTATTACCCATAAAATTGAAGTCTAATACCAACTAAAAAGGGCTTGGATATGAACAAGGTTAGAAATCTAAGGCTAATACTCATTTAAATGGGGCTCGTCGAGTCAGGATCAATTTGTCCGAAAATCCAAGGCTAACACCCCCTCCAAAAACCAAGTTCAATCATGCTTGGGGGAAAAGTCTATTACCCATAAAATTGAAGTCTAATACCAACTAAAAAGGGCTTGGATATGAACAAGGTTAGAAATCTAAGGCTAATACTCATTTAAATGGGGCTCGTCGAGTCAGGATCAATTTGTCCGAAAATCCAAGGCTAACACCCCCTCCAAAAACCAAGTTCAATCATGCTTGGGGGAAAAGTCTATTACCCATAAAATTGAAGTCTAATACCAACTAAAAAGGGCTTGGATATGAACAAGGTTAGAAATCTAAGGCTAATACTCATTTAAATGGGGCTCGTCGAGTCAGGATCAATTTGTCCGAAAATCCAAGGCTAACACCCCCTCCAAAAACCAAGTTCAATCATGCTTGGGGGAAAAGTCTATTACCCATAAAATTGAAGTCTAATACCAACTAAAAAGGGCTTGGATATGAACAAGGTTAGAAATCTAAGGCTAATACTCATTTAAATGGGGCTCGTCGAGTCAGGATCAATTTGTCCGAAAATCCAAGGCTAACACCCCCTCCAAAAACCAAGTTCAATCATGCTTGGGGGAAAAGTCTATTACCCATAAAATTGAAGTCTAATACCAACTAAAAAGGGCTTGGATATGAACAAGGTTAGAAATCTAAGGCTAATACTCATTTAAATGGGGCTCGTCGAGTCAGGATCAATTTGTCCGAAAATCCAAGGCTAACACCCCCTCCAAAAACCAAGTTCAATCATGCTTGGGGGAAAAGTCTATTACCCATAAAATTGAAGTCTAATACCAACTAAAAAGGGCTTGGATATGAACAAGGTTAGAAATCTAAGGCTAATACTCATTTAAATGGGGCTCGTCGAGTCAGGATCAATTTGTCCGAAAATCCAAGGCTAACACCCCCTCCAAAAACCAAGTTCAATCATGCTTGGGGGAAAAGTCTATTACCCATAAAATTGAAGTCTAATACCAACTAAAAAGGGCTTGGATATGAACAAGGTTAGAAATCTAAGGCTAATACTCATTTAAATGGGGCTCGTCGAGTCAGGATCAATTTGTCCGAAAATCCAAGGCTAACACCCCCTCCAAAAACCAAGTTCAATCATGCTTGGGGGAAAAGTCTATTACCCATAAAATTGAAGTCTAATACCAACTAAAAAGGGCTTGGATATGAACAAGGTTAGAAATCTAAGGCTAATACTCATTTAAATGGGGCTCGTCGAGTCAGGATCAATTTGTCCGAAAATCCAAGGCTAACACCCCCTCCAAAAACCAAGTTCAATCATGCTTGGGGGAAAAGTCTATTACCCATAAAATTGAAGTCTAATACCAACTAAAAAGGGCTTGGATATGAACAAGGTTAGAAATCTAAGGCTAATACTCATTTAAATGGGGCTCGTCGAGTCAGGATCAATTTGTCCGAAAATCCAAGGCTAACACCCCCTCCAAAAACCAAGTTCAATCATGCTTGGGGGAAAAGTCTATTACCCATAAAATTGAAGTCTAATACCAACTAAAAAGGGCTTGGATATGAACAAGGTTAGAAATCTAAGGCTAATACTCATTTAAATGGGGCTCGTCGAGTCAGGATCAATTTGTCCGAAAATCCAAGGCTAACACCCCCTCCAAAAACCAAGTTCAATCATGCTTGGGGGAAAAGTCTATTACCCATAAAATTGAAGTCTAATACCAACTAAAAAGGGCTTGGATATGAACAAGGTTAGAAATCTAAGGCTAATACTCATTTAAATGGGGCTCGTCGAGTCAGGATCAATTTGTCCGAAAATCCAAGGCTAACACCCCCTCCAAAAACCAAGTTCAATCATGCTTGGGGGAAAAGTCTATTACCCATAAAATTGAAGTCTAATACCAACTAAAAAGGGCTTGGATATGAACAAGGTTAGAAATCTAAGGCTAATACTCATTTAAATGGGGCTCGTCGAGTCAGGATCAATTTGTCCGAAAATCCAAGGCTAACACCCCCTCCAAAAACCAAGTTCAATCATGCTTGGGGGAAAAGTCTATTACCCATAAAATTGAAGTCTAATACCAACTAAAAAGGGCTTGGATATGAACAAGGTTAGAAATCTAAGGCTAATACTCATTTAAATGGGGCTCGTCGAGTCAGGATCAATTTGTCCGAAAATCCAAGGCTAACACCCCCTCCAAAAACCAAGTTCAATCATGCTTGGGGGAAAAGTCTATTACCCATAAAATTGAAGTCTAATACCAACTAAAAAGGGCTTGGATATGAACAAGGTTAGATAATCTAAGGCTAATACTCATTTAAATGGGGCTCGTCGAGTCAGGATCAATTTGTCCGAAAATCCAAGGCTAACACCCCCTCCAAAAACCAAGTTCAATCATGCTTGGGGGAAAAGTCTATTACCCATAAAATTGAAGTCTAATACCAACTAAAAAGGGCTTGGATATGAACAAGGTTAGAAATCTAAGGCTAATACTCATTTAAATGGGGCTCGTCGAGTCAGGATCAATTTGTCCGAAAATCCAAGGCTAACACCCCCTCCAAAAACCAAGTTCAATCATGCTTGGGGGAAAAGTCTATTACCCATAAAATTGAAGTCTAATACCAACTAAAAAGGGCTTGGATATGAACAAGGTTAGAAATCTAAGGCTAATACTCATTTAAATGGGGCTCGTCGAGTCAGGATCAATTTGTCCGAAAATCCAAGGCTAACACCCCCTCCAAAAACCAAGTTCAATCATGCTTGGGGGAAAAGTCTATTACCCATAAAATTGAAGTCTAATACCAACTAAAAAGGGCTTGGATATGAACAAGGTTAGAAATCTAAGGCTAATACTCATTTAAATGGGGCTCGTCGAGTCAGGATCAATTTGTCCGAAAATCCAAGGCTAACACCCCCTCCAAAAACCAAGTTCAATCATGCTTGGGGGAAAAGTCTATTACCCATAAAATTGAAGTCTAATACCAACTAAAAAGGGCTTGGATATGAACAAGGTTAGAAATCTAAGGCTAATACTCATTTAAATGGGGCTCGTCGAGTCAGGATCAATTTGTCCGAAAATCCAAGGCTAACACCCCCTCCAAAAACCAAGTTCAATCATGCTTGGGGGAAAAGTCTATTACCCATAAAATTGAAGTCTAATACCAACTAAAAAGGGCTTGGATATGAACAAGGTTAGAAATAAGGCTAATACTCATTTAAATGGGGCTCGTCGAGTCAGGATCAATTTGTCCGAAAATCCAAGGCTAACACCCCCTCCAAAAACCAAGTTCAATCATGCTTGGGGGAAAAGTCTATTACCCATAAAATTGAAGTCTAATACCAACTAAAAAGGGCTTGGATATGAACAAGGTTAGAAATCTAAGGCTAATACTCATTTAAATGGGGCTCGTCGAGTCAGGATCAATTTGTCCGAAAATCCAAGGCTAACACCCCCTCCAAAAACCAAGTTCAATCATGCTTGGGGGAAAAGTCTATTACCCATAAAATTGAAGTCTAATACCAACTAAAAAGGGCTTGGATATGAACAAGGTTAGAAATCTAAGGCTAATACTCATTTAAATGGGGCTCGTCGAGTCAGGATCAATTTGTCCGAAAATCCAAGGCTAACACCCCCTCCAAAAACCAAGTTCAATCATGCTTGGGGGAAAAGTCTATTACCCATAAAATTGAAGTCTAATACCAACTAAAAAGGGCTTGGATATGAACAAGGTTAGAAATCTAAGGCTAATACTCATTTAAATGGGGCTCGTCGAGTCAGGATCAATTTGTCCGAAAATCCAAGGCTAACACCCCCTCCAAAAACCAAGTTCAATCATGCTTGGGGGAAAAGTCTATTACCCATAAAATTGAAGTCTAATACCAACTAAAAAGGGCTTGGATATGAACAAGGTTAGAAATCTAAGGCTAATACTCATTTAAATGGGGCTCGTCGAGTCAGGATCAATTTGTCCGAAAATCCAAGGCTAACACCCCCTCCAAAAACCAAGTTCAATCATGCTTGGGGGAAAAGTCTATTACCCATAAAATTGAAGTCTAATACCAACTAAAAAGGGCTTGGATATGAACAAGGTTAGAAATCTAAGGCTAATACTCATTTAAATGGGGCTCGTCGAGTCAGGATCAATTTGTCCGAAAATCCAAGGCTAACACCCCCTCCAAAAACCAAGTTCAATCATGCTTGGGGGAAAAGTCTATTACCCATAAAATTGAAGTCTAATACCAACTAAAAAGGGCTTGGATATGAACAAGGTTAGAAATCTAAGGCTAATACTCATTTAAATGGGGCTCGTCGAGTCAGGATCAATTTGTCCGAAAATCCAAGGCTAACACCCCCTCCAAAAACCAAGTTCAATCATGCTTGGGGGAAAAGTCTATTACCCATAAAATTGAAGTCTAATACCAACTAAAAAGGGCTTGGATATGAACAAGGTTAGAAATCTAAGGCTAATACTCATTTAAATGGGGCTCGTCGAGTCAGGATCAATTTGTCCGAAAATCCAAGGCTAACACCCCCTCCAAAAACCAAGTTCAATCATGCTTGGGGGAAAAGTCTATTACCCATAAAATTGAAGTCTAATACCAACTAAAAAGGGCTTGGATATGAACAAGGTTAGAAATCTAAGGCTAATACTCATTTAAATGGGGCTCGTCGAGTCAGGATCAATTTGTCCGAAAATCCAAGGCTAACACCCCCTCCAAAAACCAAGTTCAATCATGCTTGGGGGAAAAGTCTATTACCCATAAAATTGAAGTCTAATACCAACTAAAAAGGGCTTGGATATGAACAAGGTTAGAAATCTAAGGCTAATACTCATTTAAATGGGGCTCGTCGAGTCAGGATCAATTTGTCCGAAAATCCAAGGCTAACACCCCCTCCAAAAACCAAGTTCAATCATGCTTGGGGGAAAAGTCTATTACCCATAAAATTGAAGTCTAATACCAACTAAAAAGGGCTTGGATATGAACAAGGTTAGAAATCTAAGGCTAATACTCATTTAAATGGGGCTCGTCGAGTCAGGATCAATTTGTCCGAAAATCCAAGGCTAACACCCCCTCCAAAAACCAAGTTCAATCATGCTTGGGGGAAAAGTCTATTACCCATAAAATTGAAGTCTAATACCAACTAAAAAGGGCTTGGATATGAACAAGGTTAGAAATCTAAGGCTAATACTCATTTAAATGGGGCTCGTCGAGTCAGGATCAATTTGTCCGAAAATCCAAGGCTAACACCCCCTCCAAAAACCAAGTTCAATCATGCTTGGGGGAAAAGTCTATTACCCATAAAATTGAAGTCTAATACCAACTAAAAAGGGCTTGGATATGAACAAGGTTAGAAATCTAAGGCTAATACTCATTTAAATGGGGCTCGTCGAGTCAGGATCAATTTGTCCGAAAATCCAAGGCTAACACCCCCTCCAAAAACCAAGTTCAATCATGCTTGGGGGAAAAGTCTATTACCCATAAAATTGAAGTCTAATACCAACTAAAAAGGGCTTGGATATGAACAAGGTTAGAAATCTAAGGCTAATACTCATTTAAATGGGGCTCGTCGAGTCAGGATCAATTTGTCCGAAAATCCAAGGCTAACACCCCCTCCAAAAACCAAGTTCAATCATGCTTGGGGGAAAAGTCTATTACCCATAAAATTGAAGTCTAATACCAACTAAAAAGGGCTTGGATATGAACAAGGTTAGAAATCTAAGGCTAATACTCATTTAAATGGGGCTCGTCGAGTCAGGATCAATTTGTCCGAAAATCCAAGGCTAACACCCCCTCCAAAAACCAAGTTCAATCATGCTTGGGGGAAAAGTCTATTACCCATAAAATTGAAGTCTAATACCAACTAAAAAGGGCTTGGATATGAACAAGGTTAGAAATCTAAGGCTAATACTCATTTAAATGGGGCTCGTCGAGTCAGGATCAATTTGTCCGAAAATCCAAGGCTAACACCCCCTCCAAAAACCAAGTTCAATCATGCTTGGGGGAAAAGTCTATTACCCATAAAATTGAAGTCTAATACCAACTAAAAAGGGCTTGGATATGAACAAGGTTAGAAATCTAAGGCTAATACTCATTTAAATGGGGCTCGTCGAGTCAGGATCAATTTGTCCGAAAATCCAAGGCTAACACCCCCTCCAAAAACCAAGTTCAATCATGCTTGGGGGAAAAGTCTATTACCCATAAAATTGAAGTCTAATACCAACTAAAAAGGGCTTGGATATGAACAAGGTTAGATAATCTAAGGCTAATACTCATTTAAATGGGGCTCGTCGAGTCAGGATCAATTTGTCCGAAAATCCAAGGCTAACACCCCCTCCAAAAACCAAGTTCAATCATGCTTGGGGGAAAAGTCTATTACCCATAAAATTGAAGTCTAATACCAACTAAAAAGGGCTTGGATATGAACAAGGTTAGAAATCTAAGGCTAATACTCATTTAAATGGGGCTCGTCGAGTCAGGATCAATTTGTCCGAAAATCCAAGGCTAACACCCCCTCCAAAAACCAAGTTCAATCATGCTTGGGGGAAAAGTCTATTACCCATAAAATTGAAGTCTAATACCAACTAAAAAGGGCTTGGATATGAACAAGGTTAGAAATCTAAGGCTAATACTCATTTAAATGGGGCTCGTCGAGTCAGGATCAATTTGTCCGAAAATCCAAGGCTAACACCCCCTCCAAAAACCAAGTTCAATCATGCTTGGGGGAAAAGTCTATTACCCATAAAATTGAAGTCTAATACCAACTAAAAAGGGCTTGGATATGAACAAGGTTAGAAATCTAAGGCTAATACTCATTTAAATGGGGCTCGTCGAGTCAGGATCAATTTGTCCGAAAATCCAAGGCTAACACCCCCTCCAAAAACCAAGTTCAATCATGCTTGGGGGAAAAGTCTATTACCCATAAAATTGAAGTCTAATACCAACTAAAAAGGGCTTGGATATGAACAAGGTTAGAAATCTAAGGCTAATACTCATTTAAATGGGGCTCGTCGAGTCAGGATCAATTTGTCCGAAAATCCAAGGCTAACACCCCCTCCAAAAACCAAGTTCAATCATGCTTGGGGGAAAAGTCTATTACCCATAAAATTGAAGTCTAATACCAACTAAAAAGGGCTTGGATATGAACAAGGTTAGAAATCTAAGGCTAATACTCATTTAAATGGGGCTCGTCGAGTCAGGATCAATTTGTCCGAAAATCCAAGGCTAACACCCCCTCCAAAAACCAAGTTCAATCATGCTTGGGGGAAAAGTCTATTACCCATAAAATTGAAGTCTAATACCAACTAAAAAGGGCTTGGATATGAACAAGGTTAGAAATCTAAGGCTAATACTCATTTAAATGGGGCTCGTCGAGTCAGGATCAATTTGTCCGAAAATCCAAGGCTAACACCCCCTCCAAAAACCAAGTTCAATCATGCTTGGGGGAAAAGTCTATTACCCATAAAATTGAAGTCTAATACCAACTAAAAAGGGCTTGGATATGAACAAGGTTAGAAATCTAAGGCTAATACTCATTTAAATGGGGCTCGTCGAGTCAGGATCAATTTGTCCGAAAATCCAAGGCTAACACCCCCTCCAAAAACCAAGTTCAATCATGCTTGGGGGAAAAGTCTATTACCCATAAAATTGAAGTCTAATACCAACTAAAAAGGGCTTGGATATGAACAAGGTTAGAAATCTAAGGCTAATACTCATTTAAATGGGGCTCGTCGAGTCAGGATCAATTTGTCCGAAAATCCAAGGCTAACACCCCCTCCAAAAACCAAGTTCAATCATGCTTGGGGGAAAAGTCTATTACCCATAAAATTGAAGTCTAATACCAACTAAAAAGGGCTTGGATATGAACAAGGTTAGAAATCTAAGGCTAATACTCATTTAAATGGGGCTCGTCGAGTCAGGATCAATTTGTCCGAAAATCCAAGGCTAACACCCCCTCCAAAAACCAAGTTCAATCATGCTTGGGGGAAAAGTCTATTACCCATAAAATTGAAGTCTAATACCAACTAAAAAGGGCTTGGATATGAACAAGGTTAGAAATCTAAGGCTAATACTCATTTAAATGGGGCTCGTCGAGTCAGGATCAATTTGTCCGAAAATCCAAGGCTAACACCCCCTCCAAAAACCAAGTTCAATCATGCTTGGGGGAAAAGTCTATTACCCATAAAATTGAAGTCTAATACCAACTAAAAAGGGCTTGGATATGAACAAGGTTAGAAATCTAAGGCTAATACTCATTTAAATGGGGCTCGTCGAGTCAGGATCAATTTGTCCGAAAATCCAAGGCTAACACCCCCTCCAAAAACCAAGTTCAATCATGCTTGGGGGAAAAGTCTATTACCCATAAAATTGAAGTCTAATACCAACTAAAAAGGGCTTGGATATGAACAAGGTTAGAAATCTAAGGCTAATACTCATTTAAATGGGGCTCGTCGAGTCAGGATCAATTTGTCCGAAAATCCAAGGCTAACACCCCCTCCAAAAACCAAGTTCAATCATGCTTGGGGGAAAAGTCTATTACCCATAAAATTGAAGTCTAATACCAACTAAAAAGGGCTTGGATATGAACAAGGTTAGATATCTAAGGCTAATACTCATTTAAATGGGGCTCGTCGAGTCAGGATCAATTTGTCCGAAAATCCAAGGCTAACACCCCCTCCAAAAACCAAGTTCAATCATGCTTGGGGGAAAAGTCTATTACCCATAAAATTGAAGTCTAATACCAACTAAAAAGGGCTTGGATATGAACAAGGTTAGAAATCTAAGGCTAATACTCATTTAAATGGGGCTCGTCGAGTCAGGATCAATTTGTCCGAAAATCCAAGGCTAACACCCCCTCCAAAAACCAAGTTGAATCATGCTTGTGGGAAAAGTCTATTACCCATAAAATTGAAGTCTAATACCAACTAAAAAGGGCTTGGATATGAACAAGGTTAGAAATCTAAGGCTAATACTGATTTAAATGGGGCTCGTAGCGTCAGGATCAATTTGTCCGAAAATCCAAGGCTAACACCCCCTCCAAAAACCAAGTTCAATCATGCTTGGGGGAAAAGTCTATTACCCATAAAATTGAAGTCTAATACCAACTAAAAAGGGCTTGGATATGAACAAGGTTAGAAATCTAAGGCTAATACTCATTTAAATGGGGCTCGTCGAGTCAGGATCAATTTGTCCGAAAATCCAAGGCTAACACCCCCTCCAAAAACCAAGTTCAATCATGCTTGGGGGAAAAGTCTATTACCCATAAAATTGAAGTCTAATACCAACTAAAAAGGGCTTGGATATGAACAAGGTTAGAAATCTAAGGCTAATACTCATTTAAATGGGGCTCGTCGAGTCAGGATCAATTTGTCCGAAAATCCAAGGCTAACACCCCCTCCAAAAAC
>CM045915.1:7913096-7939805 GCA_025169955.1 Salix arbutifolia
ATATGACAAGACCAACAAGGTCAGAAATCTAAGGCTAATACCCATTGAAATGGGGATAGTCGAGTCCGGATCAATATGTCCGAAAATCCAAGGCTAATGCCCTCCAACAAGCCAGTTCCATCATGTTTGGGGGGAAAGTTCTATTACCCATAAAATGTAAGTCTAATACTCACTAAAATTGGCTGGGATATGACAAGACCAACAAGGTCAGAAATCTAAGGCTAATACCCATTGAAATGGGGATAGTCGAGTCCGGATCAATATGGCCGAAAATCCAAGGCTAATTCCCCTCCAACAAGCCAGTTCCATCATGTTTGGGGGGAAAGTTCTATTACCCATAAAATGTAAGTCTAATACCAACTAAAATGGCTGGATATGACAAGACCAACAAGGTCAGAAATCTAAGGCTAATACCCATTGAAATGGGGCTAGTCGAGTCCGGATCAATATGTCCGAAAATCCAAGGCTAATGCCCCTCCAACAAGCTAGTTCCATCATGTTTGGGGGGAAATTCTATTACCCATAAAATGTAAGTCTAATACCAACTAAAATGGGCTGGGATATGACAAGACCAACAAGGTCAGAAATCTAAGGCTAATACCCATTGAAATGGGGATAGTCGAGTCCGGATCAATATGGAAAATCCAAGGCTAATTCCCCTCCAACAAGCCAGTTCCATCATGTCTTGGGGGGAAAGTTATTACCCATAAAATGTAAGTCTAATACCACTAAAATGGTCTGGATATGACAAGACCAACAAGGTCAGAAATCTAAGGCTAATACCCATTGAAATGGGGATAGTCGAGTCCGGATCAATATGTCCGAAAATCCAAGGCTAATGCCCCTCCAACAAGCCAGTTCCATCATGTTTGGGGGGAAATTCTATTACCCATAAAATGTAAGTCTAATACCAACTAAAATGGGCTGGGATATGACAACACCAACAAGGTCAGAAATCTAAGGCTAATACCCATTGAAATGGGGATAGTCGAGTCCGGATCAATATGTCCGAAAATCCAAGGCTAATGGCCCCTCCAACAAGCCAGTTCCATCATGTTGGGGGGAAAGTTCTATTACCCATAAAATGTAAGTCTAATACCACTAAAATGGCTGGATATGACAAGACCAACAAGGTCAGAAATCTAAGGCTAATACCCATTGAAATGGGGATAGTCGAGTCCGGATCAATATGGCCGAAAATCCAAGGCTAATGCCCCTCCTACAAGCCAGTTGCGTCATGTTTGGGGGGAAAGTTTATTACCCATAAAATGTAAGTCTAATACCAACTAAAATGGGCTGGGATATGACAACACCAACAAGGTCAGAAATCTAATGCTAATAACCATTGAAATGGGGCTAGTCGGGTCTGGATCAATAAGTCCGAAAATCGAAGGCTAAGGCCCCTCCCACAAGCCAGTTCCATCATGCTTGGGGGGAAAGTCTATTACCCATCAAATCTAAGTCTAATACCAACTAAAATGGTTTTGGATATGACAAGACCAACAAGGTCAGAAATCTAAGGCTAATACCCATTGAAATGGGGATAGTCGAGTCCGGATCAATATGGCCGAAAATCCAAGGCTAATTCCCCTCCAACAAGCCAGTTCCATCATGTTTGGGGGGAAAGTTCTATTACCCATAAAATGTAAGTCTAATACCGACTAAAATGAGCTGGGATATGACAAGACCAACAAGGTCAGAAATCTAAGGCTAATACCCATTGAAATGGGGATAGTCGAGTCCGGATCAATATGGCCGAAAATCCAAGGCTAATTCCCCTCCAACAAGCCAGTTCCATCATTCTTGGGGGGAAAGTGTATTACCCATAAAATGTAAGTCTAATACCAACTAAAATGGTCTTGGATATGACAAGACCAACAAGGTCAGAAATCTAAGGCTAATACCCATTTAAATGTGGCTAGTCGAGTCCGGATCAATATGTCCGAAAATCCAAGGCTAATGGCCCTCCAACAAGCGAGTTCCATCATGTTTGGGGGGAAATTATATTACCCATAAAATGTAAGTCTAATACCGACTAAAATGAGCTGGGATATGACAAGACCAACAAGGTTAGAAATCTAAGGCTAATACCCATTGAAATGGGGATAGTCGAGTCCGGATCAATATGGCCGAAAATCCAAGGCTAATTCCCCTCCAACAAGCCAGTTCCATCATTCTTGGGGGGAAAGTGTATTAGCCATAATTTGTAAGTCTAATTCAACCTAAAATGGTCTTGGATATGACAAGACCAACAAGGTCAGAAATCTAAGGCTAATACCCATTGAAATGGGGATAGTCGAGTCCGGATCAATATGGCCGAAAATCCAAGGCTAATTCCCCTCCAACAAGCCAGTTCCATCATGTTTGGGGGGAAAGTTATTACCCATAAAATGGAAGTCTAATACCAACTAAAATGAGCTGGGATATGACAAGACCAACAAGGTCAGAAATCTAAGGCTAATACCCATTGAAATGGGGATAGTCGAGTCCGGATCAATATGTCCGAAAATCCAAGGCTAATTCCCCTCCAACAAGCCAGTTCCATCATGTTTGGGGGGAAAGTTATATTACCCATAAAATGTAAGTCTAATACCACTAAAATGGTCTGGATATGACAAGACCAACAAGGTCAGAAATCTAAGGCTAATACCCATTGAAATGGGGATAGTCGAGTCCGGATCAATATGGCCGAAAATCCAAGGCTAATTCCCCTCCAACAAGCCAGTTCCATCATGTTTGGGGGGAAAGTTATTACCCATAAAATGTAAGTCTAATACCAACTAAAATGGTCTGGGATATGAGAAGACCAACAAGGTCAGAAATCTAAGGCTAATACCCATTGAAATGGGGCTAGTCGAGTCCGGATCAATATGTCCGAAAATCCAAGGCTAATGCCCCTCCAACAAACCAGTTCCATCATGTTTGGGGGGAAAGTTATTACCCATAAAATGTAAGTCTAATACCAACTAAAATGGGCTGGGATATGACAAGACCAACAAGGTCAGAAATCTAAGGCTAATACCCATTGAAATGGGGATAGTCGAGTCCGGATCAATATGTCCGAAAATCCAAGGCTAATTCCCCTCCAACAAGCCAGTTCCATCATGTTTGGGGGGAAAGTTCTATTACCCATAAAATGTAAGTCTAATACCAACTAAAATGGCTGGATATGACAAGACCAACAAGGTCAGAAATCTAAGGCTAATACCCATTGAAATGGGGCTAGTCGAGTCCGGATCAATATGTCCGAAAATCCAAGGCTAATGCCCCTCCAACAAGCCAGTTCCATCATGTTTGGGGGGAAAGTTCTATTACCCATAAAATGTAAGTCTAATACCAACTAAAATGGGCTGGGATATGACAAGACCAACAAGGTCAGAAATCTAAGGCTAATACCCATTGAAATGGGGTAGTCGAGTCCGGATCAATATGTCCGAAAATCCAAGGCTAATGGCCCCTCCAACAAGCCAGTTCCATCATGTTGGGGGGAAAGTCTATTACCCATAAAATGTAAGTCTAATACCACTAAAATGGTCTGGATATGACAAGACCAACAAGGTCAGAAATCTAAGGCTAATACCCATTGAAATGGGGATAGTCGAGTCCGGATCAATATGGCCGAAAATCCAAGGCTAATTCCCCTCCAACAAGCCAGTTCCATCATGTTTGGGGGGAAAGTTATTACCCATAAAATGTAAGTCTAATACCAACTAAAATGGCTGGGATATGACAAGACCAACAAGGTCAGAAATCTAAGGCTAATACCCATTGAAATGGGGTAGTCGAGTCCGGATCAATATGTCCGAAAATCCAAGGCTAATGCCCCTCCAACAAGCCAGTTCCATCATGTTTGGGGGGAAAGTTATTACCCATAAAATGTAAGTCTAATACCAACTAAAATGGCTGGATATGACAAGACCAACAAGGTCAGAAATCTAAGGCTAATACCCATTGAAATGGGGCTAGTCGAGTCCGGATCAATATGTCCGAAAATCCAAGGCTAATGCCCCTCCAACAAGCCAGTTCCATCATGTTTGGGGGGAAAGTTCTATTACCCATAAAATGTAAGTCTAATACCAACTAAAATGGGCTGGGATATGACAACACCAACAAGGTCAGAAATCTAAGGCTAATACCCATTGAAATGGGGTAGTCGAGTCCGGATCAATATGTCCGAAAATCCAAGGCTAATGGCCCCTCCAACAAGCCAGTTCCATCATGCTTGGGGGGAAAGTCTATTACCCATAAAATGTAAGTCTAATACCAACTAAAATGGTCTTGGATATGACAAGACCAACAAGGTCAGAAATCTAAGGCTAATACCCATTGAAATGGGGTAGTCGAGTCCGGATCAATATGGCCGAAAATCCAAGGCTAATGCCCCTCCAACAAGCCAGTTCCATCATGTTTGGGGGGAAAGTTATTACCCATAAAATGTAAGTCTAATACCAACTAAAATGGCTGGGATATGACAAGACCAACAAGGTCAGAAATCTAAGGCTAATACCCATTGAAATGGGGATAGTCGAGTCCGGATCAATATGGCCGAAAATCCAAGGCTAATTCCCCTCCAACAAGCCAGTTCCATCATGTCTTGGGGGGAAAGTTATTACCCATAAAATGTAAGTCTAATACCAACTAAAATGGCTGGATATGACAAGACCAACAAGGTCAGAAATCTAAGGCTAATACCCATTGAAATGGGGCTAGTCGAGTCCGGATCAATATGTCCGAAAATCCAAGGCTAATGCCCCTCCAACAAGCCAGTTCCATCATGTTTGGGGGGAAAGTTCTATTACCCATAAAATGTAAGTCTAATACCAACTAAAATGGCTGGGATATGACAAGACCAACAAGGTCAGAAATCTAAGGCTAATACCCATTGAAATGGGGATAGTCGAGTCCGGATCAATATGGCCGAAAATCCAAGGCTAATTCCCCTCCAACAAGCCAGTTCCATCATGTTGGGGGGAAAGCTATTACCCATAAAATGTAAGTCTAATACCACTAAAATGGTCTGGATATGACAAGACCAACAAGGTCAGAAATCTAAGGCTAATACCCATTGAAATGGGGCTAGTCGAGTCCGGATCAATATGTCCGAAAATCCAAGGCTAATGCCCCTCCAACAAGCCAGTTCCATCATGTTTGGGGGGAAAGTTCTATTACCCATAAAATGTAAGTCTAATACCAACTAAAATGGCTGGGATATGACAAGACCAACAAGGTCAGAAATCTAAGGCTAATACCCATTGAAATGGGGCTAGTCGAGTCCGGATCAATATGTCCGAAAATCCAAGGCTAATGCCCCTCCAACAAGCCAGTTCCATCATGTTGGGGGGAAAGTTATTACCCATAAAATGTAAGTCTAATACCAACTAAAATGGTCTGGATATGACAAGACCAACAAGGTCAGAAATCTAAGGCTAATACCCATTGAAATGGGGATAGTCGAGTCCGGATCAATATGGCCGAAAATCCAAGGCTAATGCCCCTCCAACAAGCCAGTTCCATCATGTTTGGGGGGAAAGTTATTACCCATAAAATGTAAGTCTAATACCAACTAAAATGGCTGGGATATGACAAGACCAACAAGGTCAGAAATCTAAGGCTAATACCCATTGAAATGGGGCTAGTCGAGTCCGGATCAATATGTCCGAAAATCCAAGGCTAATGCCCCTCCAACAAGCCAGTTCCATCATGTTTGGGGGGAAAGTCTATTACCCATAAAATGTAAGTCTAATACCAACTAAAATGGTGGGATATGACAAGACCAACAAGGTCAGAAATCTAAGGCTAATACCCATTGAAATGGGGATAGTCGAGTCCGGATCAATATGGCCGAAAATCCAAGGCTAATGCCCCTCCAACAAGCCAGTTCCATCATGTTTGGGGGGAAAGTTCTATTACCCATAAAATGTAAGTCTAATACCAACTAAAATGGCTGGGATATGACAAGACCAACAAGGTCAGAAATCTAAGGCTAATACCCATTGAAATGGGGATAGTCGAGTCCGGATCAATATGGCCGAAAATCCAAGGCTAATTCCCCTCCAACAAGCCAGTTCCATCATGTTTGGGGGGAAAGTTATTACCCATAAAATGTAAGTCTAATACCAACTAAAATGGGCTGGATATGACAAGACCAACAAGGTCAGAAATCTAAGGCTAATACCCATTGAAATGGGGCTAGTCGAGTCCGGATCAATATGTCCGAAAATCCAAGGCTAATGCCCCTCCAACAAGCCAGTTCCATCATGTTTGGGGGGAAAGTTATTACCCATAAAATGTAAGTCTAATACCAACTAAAATGGCTGGGATATGACAAGACCAACAAGGTCAGAAATCTAAGGCTAATACCCATTGAAATGGGGATAGTCGAGTCCGGATCAATATGGCCGAAAATCCAAGGCTAATTCCCCTCCAACAAGCCAGTTCCATCATGTTTGGGGGGAAAGTTATTACCCATAAAATGTAAGTCTAATACCAACTAAAATGGTCTGGATATGACAAGACCAACAAGGTCAGAAATCTAAGGCTAATACCCATTGAAATGGGGCTAGTCGAGTCCGGATCAATATGTCCGAAAATCCAAGGCTAATGGCCCCTCCAACAAGCCAGTTCCATCATGTTTGGGGGGAAAGTTCTATTACCCATAAAATGTAAGTCTAATACCAACTAAAATGGGCTGGGATATGACAAGACCAACAAGGTCAGAAATCTAAGGCTAATACCCATTGAAATGGGGCTAGTCGAGTCCGGATCAATATGTCCGAAAATCCAAGGCTAATGCCCCTCCAACAAGCCAGTTCCATCATGTTTGGGGGGAAAGTTCTATTACCCATAAAATGTAAGTCTAATACCAACTAAAATGGGCTGGGATATGACAAGACCAACAAGGTCAGAAATCTAAGGCTAATACCCATTGAAATGGGGCTAGTCGAGTCCGGATCAATATGGCCGAAAATCCAAGGCTAATGCCCCTCCAACAAGCCAGTTCCATCATGTTGGGGGGAAAGTCTATTACCCATAAAATGTAAGTCTAATACCAACTAAAATGGTCTGGATATGACAAGACCAACAAGGTCAGAAATCTAAGGCTAATACCCATTGAAATGGGGCTAGTCGAGTCCGGATCAATATGGCCGAAAATGCAAGGCTAATGCCCCTCCAACAAGCCAGTTCCATCATGTTTGGGGGGAAAGTGTATTACCGATAAAATGTAAGTCTAATACCAACTAAAATGGGATGGGATATGACAAGACCAACAAGGTCAGAAATCTAAGGCTAATACCCATTGAAATGGGGATAGTCGAGTCCGGATCAATATGGCCGAAAATCCAAGGCTAATGCCCCTCCAACAAGCCAGTTCCATCATGTTTGGGGGGAAAGTTATTACCCATAAAATGTAAGTCTAATACCAACTAAAATGGCTGGATATGACAAGACCAACAAGGTCAGAAATCTAAGGCTAATACCCATTGAAATGGGGCTAGTCGAGTCCGGATCAATATGTCCGAAAATCCAAGGCTAATGCCCCTCCAACAAGCCAGTTCCATCATGTTTGGGGGGAAAGTTCTATTACCCATAAAATGTAAGTCTAATACCAACTAAAATGGGCTGGGATATGACAAGACCAACAAGGTCAGAAATCTAAGGCTAATACCCATTGAAATGGGGCTAGTCGAGTCCGGATCAATATGTCCGAAAATCCAAGGCTAATGCCCCTCCAACAAGCCAGTTCCATCATGTTTGGGGGGAAAGTCTATTACCCATAAAATGTAAGTCTAATACCAACTAAAATGGGCTGGATATGACAAGACCAACAAGGTCAGAAATCTAAGGCTAATACCCATTGAAATGGGGCTAGTCGAGTCCGGATCAATATGTCCGAAAATCCAAGGCTAATGCCCCTCCAACAAGCCAGTTCCATCATGTTTGGGGGGAAAGTTCTATTACCCATAAAATGTAAGTCTAATACCAACTAAAATGGGCTGGGATATGACAACACCAACAAGGTCAGAAATCTAAGGTTAATACCCATTGAAATGGGGCTAGTCGAGTCCGGATCAATATGTCCGAAAATCCAAGGCTAATGCCCCTCCAACAAGCCAGTTCCATCATGTTGGGGGGAAAGTCTATTACCCATAAAATGTAAGTCTAATACCAACTAAAATGGGCTTGGATATGACAAGACCAACAAGGTCAGAAATCTAAGGCTAATACCCATTGAAATGGGGCTAGTCGAGTCCGGATCAATATGGCCGAAAATCCAAGGCTAATGCCCCTCCAACAAGCCAGTTCCATCATGTTTGGGGGGAAAGTTATTACCCATAAAATGTAAGTCTAATACCAACTAAAATGGGCTGGGATATGACAAGACCAACAAGGTCAGAAATCTAAGGCTAATACCCATCTAAATGGGGCTAGTCGAGTCAGGATCAATATGGCCGAAAATCCAAGGCTAATGCCCCTCCAACAAGCCAGTTCCATCATGTTTGGGGGGAAAGTTATTACCCATAAAATGTAAGTCTAATACCAACTAAAATGGGCTGGATATGACAAGACCAACAAGGTCAGAAATCTAAGGCTAATACCCATTGAAATGGGGCTAGTCGAGTCCGGATCAATATGTCCGAAAATCCAAGGCTAATGCCCCTCCAACAAGCCAGTTCCATCATGTTGGGGGGAAAGTTATTACCCATAAAATGTAAGTCTAATACCAACTAAAATGGGCTGGATATGACAAGACCAACAAGGTCAGAAATCTAAGGCTAATACCCATTGAAATGGGGCTAGTCGAGTCCGGATCAATATGGCCGAAAATCCAAGTAATTCCCCTCCAACAAGCCAGTTCCATCATGTTTGGGGGGAAAGTTATTACCCATAAAATGTAAGTCTAATACCAACTAAAATGGGCTTGGATATGACAAGACCAACAAGGTCAGAAATCTAAGGCTAATACCCATTGAAATCGGGCTAGTCGAGTCCGGATCAATATGTCCGAAAATCCAAGGCTAATGCCCCTCCAACAAGCCAGTTCCATCATGTTTGGGGGCAAAGTTTTAATACCCATAAAATGCAAGTCTAATACCAACTAAAATGGGCTTGGATATGACAAGACCAACAAGGTCAGAAATCTAAGGCTAATACCCATTGAAATGGGGCTAGTCGAGTCCGGATCAATATGTCCGAAAATCCAAGGCTAATGCCCCTCCAACAAGCCAGTTCCATCATGTTTGGGGGGAAAGTCTATTACCCATAAAATGTAAGTCTAATACCAACTAAAATGGGCTTGGATATGACAAGACCAACAAGGTCAGAAATCTAAGGCTAATACCCATTGAAATGGGGCTAGTCGAGTCCGGATCAATATGGCCGAAAATCCAAGGCTAATGCCCCTCCAACAAGCCAGTTCCATCATGTTTGGGGGGAAAGTTATTACCCATAAAATGTAAGTCTAATACCAACTAAAATGGGCTGGATATGACAAGACCAACAAGGTTAGAAATCTAAGGCTAATACCCATTGAAATGGGGCTAGTCCATTCCGGATCAATATGGCCGAAAATCCAAGGCTAATGCCCCTCCAACAAGCCAGTTCCATCATGTTTTGGGGGGAAATGTACGTCTAATACCAACTAAAATGGGCTTGGATATGACAAGACCAACAAGGTCAGAAATCTAAGGCTAATACCCATTGAAATGGGGCTAGTCGAGTCCGGATCAATATGTCCGAAAATCCAAGGCTAATGCCCCTCCAACAAGCCAGTTCCATCATGTTTGGGGGGAAAGTTATTACCCATAAAATGTAAGTCTAATACCAACTAAAATGGGCTTGGATATGACAAGACCAACAAGGTCAGAAATCTAAGGCTAATACCCATTGAAATGGGGCTAGTCGAGTCCGGATCAATATGTCCGAAAATCCAAGGCTAATGCCCCTCCAACAAGCCAGTTCCATCATGTTTGGGGGGAAAGTTATTACCCATAAAATGTAAGTCTAATACCAACTAAAATGGGCTTGGATATGACAAGACCAACAAGGTCAGAAATCTAAGGCTAATACCCATTGAAATGGGGCTAGTCGAGTCCGGATCAATATGGCCGAAAATCCAAGGCTAATGCCCCTCCAACAAGCCAGTTCCATCATGTTTGGGGGGAAAGTTATTACCCATAAAATGTAAGTCTAATACCAACTAAAATGGGCTGGATATGACAAGACCAACAAGGTCAGAAATCTAAGGCTAATACCCATTGAAATGGGGCTAGTCGAGTCCGGATCAATATGTCCGAAAATCCAAGGCTAATGCCCCTCCAACAAGCCAGTTCCATCATGTTCGGGGAGAAAGTTTATTACCCATAAAATGTAAGTCTAATACCAACTAAAATGGGCTGGATATGACAAGACCAACAAGGTCAGAAATCTAAGGCTAATACCCATTGAAATGGGGCTAGTCGAGTCCGGATCAATATGTCCGAAAATCCAAGGCTAATGCCCCTCCAACAAGCCAGTTCCATCATGTTTGGGGGGAAAGTCTATTACCCATAAAATGTAAGTCTAATACCAACTAAAATGGGCTTGGATATGACAAGACCAACAAGGTCAGAAATCTAAGGCTAATACCCATTGAAATGGGGCTAGTCGAGTCCGGATCAATATGTCCGAAAATCCAAGGCTAATGCCCCTCCAACAAGCCAGTTCCATCATGTTTGGGGGGAAAGTTATTACCCATAAAATGTAAGTCTAATACCAACTAAAATGGGCTTGGATATGACAAGACCAACAAGGTCAGAAATCTAAGGCTAATACCCATTGAAATGGGGCTAGTCGAGTCCGGATCAATATGTCCGAAAATCCAAGGCTAATGCCCCTCCAACAAGCCAGTTCCATCATGTTTGGGGGGAAAGTCTATTACCCATAAAATGTAAGTCTAATACCAACTAAAATGGGCTTGGATATGACAAGACCAACAAGGTCAGAAATCTAAGGCTAATACCCATTGAAATGGGGCTAGTCGAGTCCGGATCAATATGTCCGAAAATCCAAGGCTAATGCCCCTCCAACAAGCCAGTTCCATCATGTTTGGGGGGAAAGTCTATTACCCATAAAATGTAAGTCTAATACCAACTAAAATGGGCTTGGATATGACAAGACCAACAAGGTCAGAAATCTAAGGCTAATACCCATTGAAATGGGGCTAGTCGAGTCCGGATCAATATGTCCGAAAATCCAAGGCTAATGCCCCTCCAACAAGCCAGTTCCATCATGTTTGGGGGGAAAGTCTATTACCCATAAAATGTAAGTCTAATACCAACTAAAATGGGCTTGGATATGACAAGACCAACAAGGTCAGAAATCTAAGGCTAATACCCATTGAAATGGGGCTAGTCGAGTCCGGATCAATATGTCCGAAAATCCAAGGCTAATGCCCCTCCAACAAGCCAGTTCCATCATGTTTGGGGGGAAAGTCTATTACCCATAAAATGTAAGTCTAATACCAACTAAAATGGGCTTGGATATGACAAGACCAACAAGGTCAGAAATCTAAGGCTAATACCCATTGAAATGGGGCTAGTCGAGTCCGGATCAATATGTCCGAAAATCCAAGGCTAATGCCCCTCCAACAAGCCAGTTCCATCATGTTTGGGGGGAAAGTCTATTACCCATAAAATGTAAGTCTAATACCAACTAAAATGGGCTTGGATATGACAAGACCAACAAGGTCAGAAATCTAAGGCTAATACCCATTGAAATGGGGCTAGTCGAGTCCGGATCAATATGTCCGAAAATCCAAGGCTAATGCCCCTCCAACAAGCCAGTTCCATCATGTTTGGGGGGAAAGTCTATTACCCATAAAATGTAAGTCTAATACCAACTAAAATGGGCTTGGATATGACAAGACCAACAAGGTCAGAAATCTAAGGCTAATACCCATTGAAATGGGGCTAGTCGAGTCCGGATCAATATGTCCGAAAATCCAAGGCTAATGCCCCTCCAACAAGCCAGTTCCATCATGTTTGGGGGGAAAGTCTATTACCCATAAAATGTAAGTCTAATACCAACTAAAATGGGCTTGGATATGACAAGACCAACAAGGTCAGAAATCTAAGGCTAATACCCATTGAAATGGGGCTAGTCGAGTCCGGATCAATATGTCCGAAAATCCAAGGCTAATGCCCCTCCAACAAGCCAGTTCCATCATGTTTGGGGGGAAAGTCTATTACCCATAAAATGTAAGTCTAATACCAACTAAAATGGGCTTGGATATGACAAGACCAACAAGGTCAGAAATCTAAGGCTAATACCCATTGAAATGGGGCTAGTCGAGTCCGGATCAATATGTCCGAAAATCCAAGGCTAATGCCCCTCCAACAAGCCAGTTCCATCATGTTTGGGGGGAAAGTCTATTACCCATAAAATGTAAGTCTAATACCAACTAAAATGGGCTTGGATATGACAAGACCAACAAGGTCAGAAATCTAAGGCTAATACCCATTGAAATGGGGCTAGTCGAGTCCGGATCAATATGTCCGAAAATCCAAGGCTAATGCCCCTCCAACAAGCCAGTTCCATCATGTTTGGGGGGAAAGTCTATTACCCATAAAATGTAAGTCTAATACCAACTAAAATGGGCTTGGATATGACAAGACCAACAAGGTCAGAAATCTAAGGCTAATACCCATTGAAATGGGGCTAGTCGAGTCCGGATCAATATGTCCGAAAATCCAAGGCTAATGCCCCTCCAACAAGCCAGTTCCATCATGTTTGGGGGAAAGTCTATTACCCATAAAATGTAAGTCTAATACCAACTAAAATGGGCTTGGATATGACAAGACCAACAAGGTCAGAAATCTAAGGCTAATACCCATTGAAATGGGGCTAGTCGAGTCCGGATCAATATGTCCGAAAATCCAAGGCTAATGCCCCTCCAACAAGCCAGTTCCATCATGTTTGGGGGGAAAGTCTATTACCCATAAAATGTAAGTCTAATACCAACTAAAATGGGCTTGGATATGACAAGACCAACAAGGTCAGAAATCTAAGGCTAATACCCATTGAAATGGGGCTAGTCGAGTCCGGATCAATATGTCCGAAAATCCAAGGCTAATGCCCCTCCAACAAGCCAGTTCCATCATGTTTGGGGGAAAGTCTATTACCCATAAAATGTAAGTCTAATACCAACTAAAATGGGCTTGGATATGACAAGACCAACAAGGTCAGAAATCTAAGGCTAATACCCATTGAAATGGGGCTAGTCGAGTCCGGATCAATATGTCCGAAAATCCAAGGCTAATGCCCCTCCAACAAGCCAGTTCCATCATGTTTGGGGGAAAGTCTATTACCCATAAAATGTAAGTCTAATACCAACTAAAATGGGCTTGGATATGACAAGACCAACAAGGTCAGAAATCTAAGGCTAATACCCATTGAAATGGGGCTAGTCGAGTCCGGATCAATATGTCCGAAAATCCAAGGCTAATGCCCCTCCAACAAGCCAGTTCCATCATGTTTGGGGGAAAGTCTATTACCCATAAAATGTAAGTCTAATACCAACTAAAATGGGCTTGGATATGACAAGACCAACAAGGTCAGAAATCTAAGGCTAATACCCATTGAAATGGGGCTAGTCGAGTCCGGATCAATATGTCCGAAAATCCAAGGCTAATGCCCCTCCAACAAGCCAGTTCCATCATGTTTGGGGGAAAGTCTATTACCCATAAAATGTAAGTCTAATACCAACTAAAATGGGCTTGGATATGACAAGACCAACAAGGTCAGAAATCTAAGGCTAATACCCATTGAAATGGGGCTAGTCGAGTCCGGATCAATATGTCCGAAAATCCAAGGCTAATGCCCCTCCAACAAGCCAGTTCCATCATGTTTGGGGGAAAGTATTACCTATAAAATGGAAGTCTAATACCAACTAAAATGGGCTTGGATATGACAAGACCAACAAGGTCATAAATCTAAGGCTAATACCCATCAAAATGGGGCTAGTCGAGTCCGAATCAATATGTCCGAAAATCCAAGTCTAATGCCCCTCCAACAAGCCAGTTCCATCATGTTTGGGAGGAATGTCTATTACCCATAAAATGTAAGTCTAATACCAACTAAAATGGGATAGGATATGACAAGACCAACAATGTCAGAAATCTAAGGCTAATACCCATTGAAATGGGGCTAGTCGAGTCCGGATCAATATGTCCGAAAATCCAAGGCTAATGCCCCTCCAACAAGCCAGTTCCATCATGTTTGGGAGGAAAGTCTATTACCCATAAAATGTAAGTCTAATACCAACTAAAATGGGCTTGGATATGACAAGACCAACAAGGTCAGAAATCTAAGGCTAATACCCATTGAAATGGGGCTAGTCGAGTCCGGATCAATATGTCCGAAAATCCAAGGCTAATGCCCCTCCAACAAGCCAGTTCCATCATGTTTGGGGGAAAGTCTATTACCCATAAAATATAAGTTTAATACCAACTAAAATGGGCTTGGATATGACAAGACCAACAAGGTCAGAAATCTAAGGCTAATACCCATTGAAATGGGGCTAGTCGAGTCCGGATCAATATGTCCGAAAATCCAAGGCTAATGCCCCTCCAACAAGCCAGTTCCATCATGTTTGGGGGAAAGTCTATTACCCATAAAATGTAAGTCTAATACCAACTAAAATGGGCTTGGATATGACAAGACCAACAAGGTCAGAAATCTAAGGCTAATACCCATTGAAATGGGGCTAGTCGAGTCCGGATCAATATGTCCGAAAATCCAAGGCTAATGCCCCTCCAACAAGCCAGTTCCATCATGTTTGGGGGAAAGTCTATTACCCATAAAATGTAAGTCTAATACCAACTAAAATGGGCTTGGATATGACAAGACCAACAAGGTCAGAAATCTAAGGCTAATACCCATTGAAATGGGGCTAGTCGAGTCCGGATCAATATGTCCGAAAATCCAAGGCTAATGCCCCTCCAACAAGCCAGTTCCATCATGTTGGGGGAAAGTCTATTACCCATAAAATGTAAGTCTAATACCAACTAAAATGGGCTTGGATATGACAAGACCAACAAGGTCAGAAATCTAAGGCTAATACCCATTGAAATGGGGCTAGTCGAGTCCGGATCAATATGTCCGAAAATCCAAGGCTAATGCCCCTCCAACAAGCCAGTTCCATCATGTTGGGGGAAAGTCTATTACCCATAAAATGTAAGTCTAATACCAACTAAAATGGGCTTGGATATGACAAGACCAACAAGGTCAGAAATCTAAGGCTAATACCATTGAAATGGGGCTAGTCGAGTCCGGATCAATATGTCCGAAAATCCAAGGCTAATGCCCCCCAACAAGCCAGTTCCATCATGTTGGGGGAAAGTCTATTACCCATAAAATGTAAGTCTAATACCAACTAAAATGGGCTTGGATATGACACAACAAGGTCAGAAATCTAAGGCTAATACCATTGAAATGGGGCTAGTCGAGTCCGGATCAATTGTCCGAAAATCCAAGGCTAACCCCTCCAAAAGCCAGTTCATCATGTTGGGGGAAAGTCTATTACCCATAAAATTAAGTCTAATACCAACTAAAAAGGGCTTGGATATGACACAAGGTCAGAAATCTAAGGCTAATACCATTGAAATGGGGCTAGTCGAGTCCGGATCAATATGTCCGAAAATCCAAGGCTAACCCCTCCAAAAGCCAGTTCCATCATGCTTGGGGGAAAGTCTATTACCCATAAAATTAAGTCTAATACCAACTAAAAAGGGCTTGGATATGAACAAGGTCAGAAATCTAAGGCTAATACATTGAAATGGGGCTAGTCGAGTCCGGATCAATTGTCCGAAAATCCAAGGCTAACCCCTCCAAAAGCCAAGTTCATCATGCTTGGGGGAAAAGTCTATTACCCATAAAATTAAGTCTAATACCAACTAAAAAGGGCTTGGATATGAACAAGGTCAGAAATCTAAGGCTAATACCCATTGAAATGGGGCTAGTCGAGTCCGGATCAATTTGTCCGAAAATCCAAGGCTAACCCCCCTCCAAAAGCCAAGTTCAATCATGCTTGGGGGAAAAGTCTATTACCCATAAAATTAAGTCTAATACCAACTAAAAAGGGCTTGGATATGAACAAGGTCAGAAATCTAAGGCTAATACTCATTGAAATGGGGCTAGTCGAGTCCGGATCAATTTCCGAAAATCCAAGGCTAACACCCCTCCAAAAGCCAAGTTCAATCATGCTTGGGGGAAAAGTCTATTACCCATAAAATTGAAGTCTAATACCAACTAAAAAGGGCTTGGATATGAACAAGGTTGAAATCTAAGGCTAATACTCATTGAAATGGGGCTAGTCGAGTCCGGATCAATTTGTCCGAAAATCCAAGGCTAACACCCCCTCCAAAAACCAAGTTCAATCATGCTTGGGGGAAAAGTCTATTACCCATAAAATTGAAGTCTAATACCAACTAAAAAGGGCTTGGATATGAACAAGGTTGAAATCTAAGGCTAATACTCATTGAAATGGGGCTAGTCGAGTCAGGATCAATTTGTCCGAAAATCCAAGGCTAACACCCCTCCAAAAACCAAGTTCAATCATGCTTGGGGGAAAAGTCTATTACCCATAAAATTAAGTCTAATACCAACTAAAAAGGGCTTGGATATGAACAAGGTTGAAATCTAAGGCTAATACTCATTGAAATGGGGCTAGTCGAGTCCGGATCAATTTGTCCGAAAATCCAAGGCTAACACCCCCTCCAAAAACCAAGTTCAATCATGCTTGGGGGAAAAGTCTATTACCCATAAAATTGAAGTCTAATACCAACTAAAAAGGGCTTGGATATGAACAACAAGGTTAGAAATCTAAGGCTAATACTCATTGAAATGGGGCTAGTCGAGTCAGGATCAATTTGTCCGAAAATCCAAGGCTAACACCCCCTCCAAAAGCCAAGTTCAATCATGTTGGGGGAAAAGTCTATTACCCATAAAATTAAGTCTAATACCAACTAAAAAGGGCTTGGATATGAACAACAAGGTTAGAAATCTAAGGCTAATACTCATTGAAATGGGGCTCGTCGAGTCAGGATCAATTTGTCCGAAAATCCAAGGCTAACACCCCCTCCAAAAGCCAAGTTCAATCATGCTTGGGGGAAAAGTCTATTACCCATAAAATTAAGTCTAATACCAACTAAAAAGGGCTTGGATATGAAACAACAAGGTTAGAAATCTAAGGCTAATACTCATTGAAATGGGGCTCGTCGAGTCAGGATCAATTTGTCCGAAAATCCAAGGCTAACACCCCCTCCAAAACCAAGTTCAATCATGCTTGGGGGAAAAGTCTATTACCCATAAAATTGAAGTCTAATACCAACTAAAAGGGCTTGGATATGAAACAACAAGGTTAGAAATCTAAGGCTAATACTCATTGAAATGGGGCTCGTCGAGTCAGGATCAATTTGTCCGAAAATCCAAGGCTAACACCCCCTCCAAAACCAAGTTCAATCATGCTTGGGGGAAAAGTCTATTACCCATAAAATTGAAGTCTAATACCAACTAAAAAGGGCTTGGATATGAACAAGGTTAGAAATCTAAGGCTAATACTCATTGAAATGGGGCTCGTCGAGTCAGGATCAATTTGTCCGAAAATCCAAGGCTAACACCCCCTCCAAAACCAAGTTCAATCATGCTTGGGGGAAAAGTCTATTACCCATAAAATTGAAGTCTAATACCAACTAAAAAGGGCTTGGATATGAACAAGGTTAGAAATCTAAGGCTAATACTCATTGAAATGGGGCTCGTCGAGTCAGGATCAATTTGTCCGAAAATCCAAGGCTAACACCCCCTCCAAAACCAAGTTCAATCATGCTTGGGGGAAAAGTCTATTACCCATAAAATTGAAGTCTAATACCAACTAAAAAGGGCTTGGATATGAACAAGGTTAGAAATCTAAGGCTAATACTCATTGAAATGGGGCTCGTCGAGTCAGGATCAATTTGTCCGAAAATCCAAGGCTAACACCCCCTCCAAAACCAAGTTCAATCATGCTTGGGGGAAAAGTCTATTACCCATAAAATTGAAGTCTAATACCAACTAAAAAGGGCTTGGATATGAACAAGGTTAGAAATCTAAGGCTAATACTCATTGAAATGGGGCTCGTCGAGTCAGGATCAATTTGTCCGAAAATCCAAGGCTAACACCCCCTCCAAAAACCAAGTTCAATCATGCTTGGGGGAAAAGTCTATTACCCATAAAATTGAAGTCTAATACCAACTAAAAAGGGCTTGGATATGAACAAGGTTAGAAATCTAAGGCTAATACTCATTGAAATGGGGCTCGTCGAGTCAGGATCAATTTGTCCGAAAATCCAAGGCTAACACCCCCTCCAAAAACCAAGTTCAATCATGCTTGGGGGAAAAGTCTATTACCCATAAAATTGAAGTCTAATACCAACTAAAAAGGGCTTGGATATGAACAAGGTTAGAAATCTAAGGCTAATACTCATTGAAATGGGGCTCGTCGAGTCAGGATCAATTTGTCCGAAAATCCAAGGCTAACACCCCCTCCAAAAACCAAGTTCAATCATGCTTGGGGGAAAAGTCTATTACCCATAAAATTGAAGTCTAATACCAACTAAAAAGGGCTTGGATATGAACAAGGTTTGAAATCTAAGGCTAATACTCATTCAAATGGGGCTCGTCGAGTCAGGATCAATTTGTCCGAAAATCCAAGGCTAACACCCCCTCCAAAAACCAAGTTCAATCATGCTTGGGGGAAAAGTCTATTACCCATAAAATTGAAGTCTAATACCAACTAAAAAGGGCTTGGATATGAACAAGGTTAGAAATCTAAGGCTAATACTCATTCAAATGGGGCTCGTCGAGTCAGGATCAATTTGTCCGAAAATCCAAGGCTAACACCCCCTCCAAAAACCAAGTTCAATCATGCTTGGGGGAAAAGTCTATTACCCATAAAATTGAAGTCTAATACCAACTAAAAAGGGCTTGGATATGAACAAGGTTAGAAATCTAAGGCTAATACTCATTCAAATGGGGCTCGTCGAGTCAGGATCAATTTGTCCGAAAATCCAAGGCTAACACCCCCTCCAAAAACCAAGTTCAATCATGCTTGGGGGAAAAGTCTATTACCCATAAAATTGAAGTCTAATACCAACTAAAAAGGGCTTGGATATGAACAAGGTTAGAAATCTAAGGCTAATACTCATTTAAATGGGGCTCGTCGAGTCAGGATCAATTTGTCCGAAAATCCAAGGCTAACACCCCCTCCAAAAACCAAGTTCAATCATGCTTGGGGGAAAAGTCTATTACCCATAAAATTGAAGTCTAATACCAACTAAAAAGGGCTTGGATATGAACAACAAGGTTAGAAATCTAAGGCTAATACTCATTTAAATGGGGCTCGTCGAGTCAGGATCAATTTGTCCGAAAATCCAAGGCTAACACCCCCTCCAAAAACCAAGTTCAATCATGCTTGGGGGAAAAGTCTATTACCCATAAAATTGAAGTCTAATACCAACTAAAAAGGGCTTGGATATGAAAAGGAACAAGGTTAGAAATCTAAGGCTAATACTCATTTAAATGGGGCTCGTCGAGTCAGGATCAATTTGTCCGAAAATCCAAGGCTAACACCCCCTCCAAAAACCAAGTTCAATCATGCTTGGGGGAAAAGTCTATTACCCATAAAATTGAAGTCTAATACCAACTAAAAAGGGCTTGGATATGAACAAGGTTAGAAATCTAAGGCTAATACTCATTTAAATGGGGCTCGTCGAGTAGGATCAATTTGTCCGAAAATCCAAGGCTAACACCCCCTCCAAAAACCAAGTTCAATCATGCTTGGGGGAAAAGTCTATTACCCATAAAATTGAAGTCTAATACCAACTAAAAAGGGCTTGGATATGAACAAGGTTAGAAATCTAAGGCTAATACTCATTTAAATGGGGCTCGTCGAGTCAGGATCAATTTGTCCGAAAATCCAAGGCTAACACCCCCTCCAAAACCAAGTTCAATCATGCTTGGGGGAAAAGTCTATTACCCATAAAATTGAAGTCTAATACCAACTAAAAAGGGCTTGGATATGAACAAGGTTAAAATCTAAGGCTAATACTCATTCAAATGGGGCTCGTCGAGTCAGGATCAATTTGTCCGAAAATCCAAGGCTAACACCCCCTCCAAAAACCAAGTTCAATCATGCTTGGGGGAAAAGTCTATTACCCATAAAATTGAAGTCTAATACCAACTAAAAAGGGCTTGGATATGAACAAGGTTAGAAATCTAAGGCTAATACTCATTCAAATGGGGCTCGTCGAGTCAGGATCAATTTGTCCGAAAATCCAAGGCTAACACCCCCTCCAAAAACCAAGTTCAATCATGCTTGGGGGAAAAGTCTATTACCCATAAAATTGAAGTCTAATACCAACTAAAAAGGGCTTGGATATGAACAAGGTTAAATCTAAGGCTAATACTCATTCAAATGGGGCTCGTCGAGTCAGGATCAATTTGTCCGAAAATCCAAGGCTAACACCCCCTCCAAAAACCAAGTTCAATCATGCTTGGGGGAAAAGTCTATTACCCATAAAATTGAAGTCTAATACCAACTAAAAAGGGCTTGGATATGAACAAGGTTGAAATCGAAGGCTAATCGTCATTCAAATGGGGCTCGTCGAGTCAGGATCAATTTGTCCGAAAATCCAAGGCTAACACCCCCTCCAAAAACCAAGTTCAATCATGCTTGGGGGAAAAGTCTATTACCCATAAAATTGAAGTCTAATACCAACTAAAAAGGGCTTGGATATGAACAAGGTTTGAAATCCAAGGCTAATACTCATTCAAATGGGGCTCGTCGAGTCAGGATCAATTTGTCCGAAAATCCAAGGCTAACACCCCCTCCAAAAACCAAGTTCAATCATGCTTGGGGGAAAAGTCTATTACCCATAAAATTGAAGTCTAATACCAACTAAAAAGGGCTTGGATATGAACAAGGTTTAAATCTAAGGCTAATACTCATTCAAATGGGGCTCGTCGAGTCAGGATCAATTTGTCCGAAAATCCAAGGCTAACACCCCCTCCAAAAACCAAGTTCAATCATGCTTGGGGGAAAAGTCTATTACCCATAAAATTGAAGTCTAATACCAACTAAAAAGGGCTTGGATATGAACAAGGTTTGAAATCTAAGGCTAATACTCATTCAAATGGGGCTCGTCGAGTCAGGATCAATTTGTCCGAAAATCCAAGGCTAACACCCCCTCCAAAAACCAAGTTCAATCATGCTTGGGGGAAAAGTCTATTACCCATAAAATTGAAGTCTAATACCAACTAAAAAGGGCTTGGATATGAACAAGGTTAAATCTAAGGCTAATACTCATTCAAATGGGGCTCGTCGAGTCAGGATCAATTTGTCCGAAAATCCAAGGCTAACACCCCCTCCAAAAACCAAGTTCAATCATGCTTGGGGGAAAAGTCTATTACCCATAAAATTGAAGTCTAATACCAACTAAAAAGGGCTTGGATATGAACAAGGTTAGAAATCTAAGGCTAATACTCATTTAAATGGGGCTTGTCGAGTCAGGATCAATTTGTCCGAAAATCCAAGGCTAACACCCCCTCCAAAAACCAAGTTCAATCATGCTTGGGGGAAAAGTCTATTACCCATAAAATTGAAGTCTAATACCAACTAAAAAGGGCTTGGATATGAACAAGGTTTGAAATCTAAGGCTAATACTCATTTAAATGGGGCTCGTCGAGTAGGATCAATTTGTCCGAAAATCCAAGGCTAACACCCCCTCCAAAAACCAAGTTCAATCATGCTTGGGGGAAAAGTCTATTACCCATAAAATTGAAGTCTAATACCAACTAAAAAGGGCTTGGATATGAACAAGGTTAGAAATCTAAGGCTAATACTCATTTAAATGGGGCTCGTCGAGTAGGATCAATTTGTCCGAAAATCCAAGGCTAACACCCCCTCCAAAAACCAAGTTCAATCATGCTTGGGGGAAAAGTCTATTACCCATAAAATTGAAGTCTAATACCAACTAAAAAGGGCTTGGATATGAACAAGGTTTAAAATCTAAGGCTAATACTCATTTAAATGGGGCTCGTCGAGTCAGGATCAATTTGTCCGAAAATCCAAGGCTAACACCCCCTCCAAAAACCAAGTTCAATCATGCTTGGGGGAAAAGTCTATTACCCATAAAATTGAAGTCTAATACCAACTAAAAAGGGCTTGGATATGAACAAGGTTTGAAATCTAAGGCTAATACTCATTTAAATGGGGCTCGTCGAGTCAGGATCAATTTGTCCGAAAATCCAAGGCTAACACCCCCTCCAAAACCAAGTTCAATCATGCTTGGGGGAAAAGTCTATTACCCATAAAATTGAAGTCTAATACCAACTAAAAAGGGCTTGGATATGAACAAGGTTTAAAATCAAAGGCTAATACTCATTCAAATGGGGCTCGTCGAGTCAGGATCAATTTGTCCGAAAATCCAAGGCTAACACCCCCTCCAAAACCAAAGTTCAATCATGCTTGGGGGAAAAGTCTATTACCCATAAAATTGAAGTCTAATACCAACTAAAAAGGGCTTGGATATGAACAAGGTTAAATCTAAGGCTAATACTCATTCAAATGGGGCTCGTCGAGTCAGGATCAATTTGTCCGAAAATCCAAGGCTAACACCCCCTCCAAAAACCAAGTTCAATCATGCTTGGGGGAAAAGTCTATTACCCATAAAATTGAAGTCTAATACCAACTAAAAAGGGCTTGGATATGAACAAGGTTAGAAATCTAAGGCTAATACTCATTCAAATGGGGCTCGTCGAGTCAGGATCAATTTGTCCGAAAATCCAAGGCTAACACCCCCTCCAAAAACCAAGTTCAATCATGCTTGGGGGAAAAGTCTATTACCCATAAAATTGAAGTCTAATACCAACTAAAAAGGGCTTGGATATGAACAAGGTTTGAAATCTAAGGCTAATACTCATTCAAATGGGGCTCGTCGAGTCAGGATCAATTTGTCCGAAAATCCAAGGCTAACACCCCCTCCAAAAACCAAGTTCAATCATGCTTGGGGGAAAAGTCTATTACCCATAAAATTGAAGTCTAATACCAACTAAAAAGGGCTTGGATATGAACAAGGTTTGAAATCTAAGGCTAATACTCATTCAAATGGGGCTCGTCGAGTCAGGATCAATTTGTCCGAAAATCCAAGGCTAACACCCCCTCCAAAAACCAAGTTCAATCATGCTTGGGGGAAAAGTCTATTACCCATAAAATTGAAGTCTAATACCAACTAAAAAGGGCTTGGATATGAACAAGGTTTGAAATCTAAGGCTAATACTCATTCAAATGGGGCTCGTCGAGTCAGGATCAATTTGTCCGAAAATCCAAGGCTAACACCCCCTCCAAAAACCAAGTTCAATCATGCTTGGGGGAAAAGTCTATTACCCATAAAATTGAAGTCTAATACCAACTAAAAAGGGCTTGGATATGAACAAGGTTTGAAATCTAAGGCTAATACTCATTCAAATGGGGCTCGTCGAGTCAGGATCAATTTGTCCGAAAATCCAAGGCTAACACCCCCTCCAAAAACCAAGTTCAATCATGCTTGGGGGAAAAGTCTATTACCCATAAAATTGAAGTCTAATACCAACTAAAAAGGGCTTGGATATGAACAAGGTTTGAAATCTAAGGCTAATACTCATTCAAATGGGGCTCGTCGAGTCAGGATCAATTTGTCCGAAAATCCAAGGCTAACACCCCCTCCAAAAACCAAGTTCAATCATGCTTGGGGGAAAAGTCTATTACCCATAAAATTGAAGTCTAATACCAACTAAAAAGGGCTTGGATATGAACAAGGTTTGAAATCTAAGGCTAATACTCATTCAAATGGGGCTCGTCGAGTCAGGATCAATTTGTCCGAAAATCCAAGGCTAACACCCCCTCCAAAAACCAAGTTCAATCATGCTTGGGGGAAAAGTCTATTACCCATAAAATTGAAGTCTAATACCAACTAAAAAGGGCTTGGATATGAACAAGGTTTAAATCTAAGGCTAATACTCATTCAAATGGGGCTCGTCGAGTCAGGATCAATTTGTCCGAAAATCCAAGGCTAACACCCCCTCCAAAAACCAAGTTCAATCATGCTTGGGGGAAAAGTCTATTACCCATAAAATTGAAGTCTAATACCAACTAAAAAGGGCTTGGATATGAACAAGGTTTGAAATCTAAGGCTAATACTCATTCAAATGGGGCTCGTCGAGTCAGGATCAATTTGTCCGAAAATCCAAGGCTAACACCCCCTCCAAAACCAAGTTCAATCATGCTTGGGGGAAAAGTCTATTACCCATAAAATTGAAGTCTAATACCAACTAAAAAGGGCTTGGATATGAACAAGGTTTGAAATCTAAGGCTAATACTCATTCAAATGGGGCTCGTCGAGTCAGGATCAATTTGTCCGAAAATCCAAGGCTAACACCCCCTCCAAAACCAAGTTCAATCATGCTTGGGGGAAAAGTCTATTACCCATAAAATTGAAGTCTAATACCAACTAAAAAGGGCTTGGATATGAACAAGGTTTGAAATCTAAGGCTAATACTCATTCAAATGGGGCTCGTCGAGTCAGGATCAATTTGTCCGAAAATCCAAGGCTAACACCCCCTCCAAAAACCAAGTTCAATCATGCTTGGGGGAAAAGTCTATTACCCATAAAATTGAAGTCTAATACCAACTAAAAAGGGCTTGGATATGAACAAGGTTGTAAATCTAAGGCTAATACTCATTCAAATGGGGCTCGTCGAGTCAGGATCAATTTGTCCGAAAATCCAAGGCTAACACCCCCTCCAAAAACCAAGTTCAATCATGCTTGGGGGAAAAGTCTATTACCCATAAAATTGAAGTCTAATACCAACTAAAAAGGGCTTGGATATGAACAAGGTTTGAAATCTAAGGCTAATACTCATTCAAATGGGGCTCGTCGAGTCAGGATCAATTTGTCCGAAAATCCAAGGCTAACACCCCCTCCTAAAACCAAGTTCAATCATGCTTGGGGGAAAAGTCTATTACCCATAAAATTGAAGTCTAATACCAACTAAAAAGGGCTTGGATATGAACAAGGTTTGAAATCTAAGGCTAATACTCATTCAAATGGGGCTCGTCGAGTCAGGATCAATTTGTCCGAAAATCCAAGGCTAACACCCCCTCCAAAAACCAAGTTCAATCATGCTTGGGGGAAAAGTCTATTACCCATAAAATTGAAGTCTAATACCAACTAAAAAGGGCTTGGATATGAACAAGGTTTGAAATCTAAGGCTAATACTCATTCAAATGGGGCTCGTCGAGTCAGGATCAATTTGTCCGAAAATCCAAGGCTAACACCCCCTCCAAAAACCAAGTTCAATCATGCTTGGGGGAAAAGTCTATTACCCATAAAATTGAAGTCTAATACCAACTAAAAAGGGCTTGGATATGAACAAGGTTTGAAATCTAAGGCTAATACTCATTCAAATGGGGCTCGTCGAGTCAGGATCAATTTGTCCGAAAATCCAAGGCTAACACCCCCTCCAAAAACCAAGTTCAATCATGCTTGGGGGAAAAGTCTATTACCCATAAAATTGAAGTCTAATACCAACTAAAAAGGGCTTGGATATGAACAAGGTTTGAAATCTAAGGCTAATACTCATTCAAATGGGGCTCGTCGAGTCAGGATCAATTTGTCCGAAAATCCAAGGCTAACACCCCCTCCAAAAACCAAGTTCAATCATGCTTGGGGGAAAAGTCTATTACCCATAAAATTGAAGTCTAATACCAACTAAAAAGGGCTTGGATATGAACAAGGTTTGAAATCTAAGGCTAATACTCATTCAAATGGGGCTCGTCGAGTCAGGATCAATTTGTCCGAAAATCCAAGGCTAACACCCCCTCCAAAAACCAAGTTCAATCATGCTTGGGGGAAAAGTCTATTACCCATAAAATTGAAGTCTAATACCAACTAAAAAGGGCTTGGATATGAACAAGGTTTGAAATCTAAGGCTAATACTCATTCAAATGGGGCTCGTCGAGTCAGGATCAATTTGTCCGAAAATCCAAGGCTAACACCCCCTCCAAAAACCAAGTTCAATCATGCTTGGGGGAAAAGTCTATTACCCATAAAATTGAAGTCTAATACCAACTAAAAAGGGCTTGGATATGAACAAGGTTTGAAATCTAAGGCTAATACTCATTCAAATGGGGCTCGTCGAGTCAGGATCAATTTGTCCGAAAATCCAAGGCTAACACCCCCTCCAAAAACCAAGTTCAATCATGCTTGGGGGAAAAGTCTATTACCCATAAAGTTGAAGTCTAATACAAACTAAAAAGGGCTTGGATATGAACAAGGTTTAAATCTAAGGCTAATACTCATTCAAATGGGGCTCGTCGAGTCAGGATCAATTTGTCCGAAAATCCAAGGCTAACACCCCCTCCAAAAACCAAGTTCAATCATGCTTGGGGGAAAAGTCTATTACCCATAAAATTGAAGTCTAATACCAACTAAAAAGGGCTTGGATATGAACAAGGTTTGAAATCTAAGGCTAATACTCATTCAAATGGGGCTCGTCGAGTCAGGATCAATTTGTCCGAAAATCCAAGGCTAACACCCCCTCCAAAAACCAAGTTCAATCATGCTTGGGGGAAAAGTCTATTACCCATAAAATTGAAGTC
>CM045915.1:7939905-7997075 GCA_025169955.1 Salix arbutifolia
AAATTGAAGTCTAATACCAACTAAAAAGGGCTTGGATATGAACAAGGTTTGAAATCCAAGGCTAATACTCATTCAAATGGGGCTCGTCGAGTCAGGATCAATTTGTCCGAAAATCCAAGGCTAACACCCCCTCCAAAAACCAAGTTCAATCATGCTTGGGGGAAAAGTCGATTACCCATAAAATTGAAGTCTAATACCAACTAAATAGGGCTTGGATATGAACAAGGTTTGAAATCCAAGGCTAATACTCATTCAAATGGGCCTCGTTGAGTCAGGATCAATTTGTCCGAATATCCATTGCTAACACCCCCCCAAAAACCAAGTTCAATCATCCTTGGGGGAAAAGTCGATTACCCATAAAATTGAAGTCTAATACCAACTAAAAAGGGCTTGGATATGAACAAGGTTTGAAATCCAAGGCTAATACTCATTCAAATGGGCCTCGTTGAGTCAGGATCAATTTGTCCGAAAATCCAAGGCTAACACCCCCTCCAAAAACCAAGTTCAATCATGCTTGGGGGAAAAGTCGATTACCCATAAAATTGAAGTCTAATACCAACTAAAAAGGGCTTGGATATGAACAAGGTTTGAAATCCAAGGCTAATACTCATTCAAATGGGGCTCGTCGAGTCAGGATCAATTTGTCCGAAAATCCAAGGCTAACACCCCCTCCAAAAACCAAGTTCAATCATGCTTGGGGGAAAAGTCGATTACCCATAAAATTGAAGTCTAATACCAACTAAAAAGGGCTTGGATATGAACAAGGTTTGAAATCCAAGGCTAATACTCATTCAAATGGGGCTCGTCGAGTCAGGATCAATTTGTCCGAAAATCCAAGGCTAACACCCCCCCAAAAACCAAGTTCAATCATGCTTGGGGGAAAAGTCGATTACCCATAAAATTGAAGTCTAATACCAACTAAAAAGGGCTTGGATATGAACAAGGTTTGAAATCCAAGGCTAATACTCATTCAAATGGGGCTCGTCGAGTCAGGATCAATTTGTCCGAAAATCCAAGGCTAACACCCCCTCCAAAAACCAAGTTCAATCATGCTTGGGGGAAAAGTCGATTACCCATAAAATTGAAGTCTAATACCAACTAAAAAGGGCTTGGATATGAACAAGGTTTGAAATCCAAGGCTAATACTCATTCAAATGGGGCTCGTCGAGTCAGGATCAATTTGTCCGAAAATCCAAGGCTAACACCCCCTCCAAAAACCAAGTTCAATCATGCTTGGGGGAAAAGTCGATTACCCATAAAATTGAAGTCTAATACCAACTAAAAAGGGCTTGGATATGAACAAGGTTTGAAATCCAAGGCTAATACTCATTGAAATGGGGCTCTTCGAGTCAGGATCAATTTGTCCGAAAATCCAAGGCTAACACCCCCTCCAAAAACCAAGTTCAATCATGCTTGGGGGAAAAGTCGATTACCCATAAAATTGAAGTCTAATACCAACTAAAAAGGGCTTGGATATGAACAAGGTTTGAAATCTAAGGCTAATACTCATTTAAATGGGGCTCGTCGAGTCAGGATCAATTTGTCCGAAAATCCAAGGCTAACACCCCCCCAAAAACCAAGTTCAATCATGCTTGGGGGAAAAGTCGATTACCCATAAAATTGAAGTCTAATACCAACTAAAAAGGGCTTGGATATGAACAAGGTTTGAAATCCAAGGCTAATACTCATTCAAATGGGCCTCGTCGAGTCAGGATCAATTTGTCCGAAAATCCAAGGCTAACACCCCCTCCAAAAACCAAGTTCAATCATGCTTGGGGGAAAAGTCGATTACCCATAAAATTGATGTCTAATACCAACTAAAAAGGGCTTGGATATGAACAAGGTTTGAAATATAAGGCTAATACTCATTCAAATGGGGCTCTTCGAGTCAGGATCAATTTGTCCGAAAATCCAAGGCTAACACCCCCTCCAAAAACCAAGTTCAATCATGCTTGGGGGAAAAGTCGATTACCCATAAAATTGATGTCTAATACCAACTAAAAAGGGCTTGGATATGAACAAGGTTTGAAATATAAGGCTAATACTCATTGAAATGGGGCTCTTCGAGTCAGGATCAATTTGTCCGAAAATCCAAGGCTAACACCCCACCAAAAACCAAGTTCAATCATGCTTGGGGGAAAAGTCGATTACCCATAAAATTGAAGTCTAATACCAACTAAAAAGGGCTTGGATATGAACAAGGTTTGAAATCCAAGGCTAATACTCATTCAAATGGGGCTCGTCGAGTCAGGATCAATTTGTCCGAAAATCCAAGGCTAACACCCCCTCCAAAAACCAAGTTCAATCATGCTTGGGGGAAAAGTCGATTACCCATAAAATTGAAGTCTAATACCAACTAAAAAGGGCTTGGATATGAACAAGGTTTGAAATCCAAGGCTAATACTCATTCAAATGGGGCTCGTCGAGTCAGGATCAATTTGTCCGAAAATCCAAGGCTAACACCCCCTCCAAAAACCAAGTTCAATCATGCTTGGGGGAAAAGTCGATTACCCATAAATTGAAGTCTAATACCAACTAAAAAGGGCTTGGATATGAACAAGGTTTGAAATCCAAGGCTAATACTCATTCAAATGGGGCTCGTCGAGTCAGGATCAATTTGTCCGAAAATCCAAGGCTAACACCCCCTCCAAAAACCAAGTTCAATCATGCTTGGGGGAAAAGTCGATTACCCATAAAATTGATGTCTAATACCAACTAAAAAGGGCTTGGATATGAACAAGGTTTAAATATAAGGCTAATACTCATTTAAATGGGGCTCGTCGAGTCAGGATCAATTTGTCCGAAAATCCAAGGCTAACCCCCCTCAAAACCAAGTTCAATCATGCTTGGGGGAAAAGTCGATTACCCATAAAATTGAAGTCTAATACCAACTAAAAAGGGCTTGGATATGAACAAGGTTTGAAATCCAAGGCTAATACTCATTCAAATGGGGCTCGTCGAGTCAGGATCAATTTGTCCGAAAATCCAAGGCTAACACCCCCTCCAAAAACCAAGTTCAATCATGCTTGGGGGAAAAGTCGATTACCCATAAAATTGATGTCTAATACCAACTAAAAAGGGCTTGGATAGGAAAAAGGTTTGAAATATAAGGCTAATACTCATTCAAATGGGGCTCGTCGAGTCAGGATCAATTTGTCCGAAAATCCAAGGCTAACACCCCCTCCAAAAACCAAGTTCAATCATGCTTGGGGGAAAAGTCGATTACCCATAAAATTGATGTCTAATACCAACTAAAAAGGGCTTGGATATGAACAAGGTTTGAAATATAAGGCTAATACTCATTGAAATGGGGCTCTTCGAGTCAGGATCAATTTGTCCGAAAATCCAAGGCTAACACCCCCTCCAAAAACCAAGTTCAATCATGCTTGGGGGAAAAGTCGATTACCCATAAAATTGAAGTCTAATACCAACTAAAAAGGGCTTGGATATGAACAAGGTTTGAAATCAAGGCTAATACTCATTCAAATGGGGCTCGTCGAGTCAGGATCAATTTGTCCGAAAATCCAAGGCTAACACCCCCTCCAAAAACCAAGTTCAATCATGCTTGGGGGAAAAGTCGATTACCCATAAAATTGAAGTCTAATACCAACTAAAAAGGGCTTGGATATGAACAAGGTTTGAAATCCAAGGCTAATACTCATTCAAATGGGGCTCGTCGAGTCAGGATCAATTTGTCCGAAAATCCAAGGCTAACACCCCCTCCAAAAACCAAGTTCAATCATGCTTGGGGGAAAAGTCGATTACCCATAAAATTGAAGTCTAATACCAACTAAAAAGGGCTTGGATATGAACAAGGTTATAAATCTAAGGCTAATACTCATTTAAATGGGGCTCGTCGAGTCAGGATCAATTTGTCCGAAAATCCAAGGCTAACACCCCCTCAAAAACCAAGTTCAATCATGCTTGGGGGAAAAGTCGATTACCCATAAAATTGAAGTCTAATACCAACTAAAAAGGGCTTGGATATGAACAAGGTTTGAAATCCAAGGCTAATACTCATTCAAATGGGGCTCGTCGAGTCAGGATCAATTTGTCCGAAAATCCAAGGCTAACACCCCCTCCAAAAACCAAGTTCAATCATGCTTGGGGGAAAAGTCGATTACCCATAAAATTGAAGTCTAATACCAACTAAAAAGGGCTTGGATATGAACAAGGTTTGAAATCCAAGGCTAATACTCATTCAAATGGGGCTCGTCGAGTCAGGATCAATTTGTCCGAAAATCCAAGGCTAACACCCCCTCCAAAAACCAAGTTCAATCATGCTTGGGGGAAAAGTCGATTACCCATAAAATTGAAGTCTAATACCAACTAAAAAGGGCTTGGATATGAACAAGGTTTGAAATCCAAGGCTAATACTCATTCAAATGGGGCTCGTCGAGTCAGGATCAATTTGTCCGAAATCCATTGCTAACACCCCCCCAAAAACCAAGTTCAATCATGCTTGGGGGAAAAGTCGATTACCCATAAAATTGATGTCTAATACCAACTAAAAAGGGCTTGGATATGAAAAAGGTTTGAAATATAAGGCTAATACTCATTCAAATGGGGCTCTTCGAGTCAGGATCAATTTTTCCGGAAATCCATTGCTAACACCCCCCCAAAAACCAAGTTCAATCATGCTTGGGGGAAAAGTCGATTACCCATAAAATTGAAGTCTAATACCAACTAAAAAGGGCTTGGATATGAACAAGGTTTGAAATAAGGCTAATACTCATTCAAATGGGGCTCGTCGAGTCAGGATCAATTTGTCCGAAAATCCAAGGCTAACACCCCCTCCAAAAACCAAGTTCAATCATGCTTGGGGGAAAAGTCGATTACCCATAAATTGAAGTCTAATACCAACTAAAAAGGGCTTGGATATGAACAAGGTTATAAATCTAAGGCTTATACTCATTTAAATGGGGCTCGTCGAGTCAGGATCAATTTGTCCGAAAATCCAAGGCTAACACCCCCCCAAAAACCAAGTTCAATCATGCTTGGGGGAAAAGTCGATTACCCATAAAATTGAAGTCTAATACCAACTAAAAAGGGCTTGGATATGAACAAGGTTTGAAATCCAAGGCTAATACTCATTCAAATGGGGCTCGTCGAGTCAGGATCAATTTGTCCGAAAATCCAAGGCTAACACCCCCTCCAAAAACGAAGTTCAATCATGCTTGGGGGAAAAGTCGATTACCCATAAATTGAAGTCTAATACCAACTAAAAAGGGCTTGGATATGAACAAGGTTTGAAATCTAAGGCTAATACTCATTTAAATGGGGCTCGTCGAGTCAGGATCAATTTGTCCGAAAATCCAAGGCTAACACCCCCCCAAAAACCAAGTTCAATCATGCTTGGGGGAAAAGTCGATTACCCATAAAATTGAAGTCTAATACCAACTAAAAAGGGCTTGGATATGAACAAGGTTTGAAATCCAAGGCTAATACTCATTCAAATGGGGCTCGTCGAGTCAGGATCAATTTGTCCGAAAATCCAAGGCTAACACCCCCTCCAAAAACCAAGTTCAATCATGCTTGGGGGAAAAGTCGATTACCCATAAAATTGATGTCTAATACCAACTAAAAAGGGCTTGGATAGGAAAAAGGTTTGAAATATAAGGCTAATACTCATTCAAATGGGGCTCGTCGAGTCAGGATCAATTTGTCCGAAAATCCAAGGCTAACACCCCCTCCAAAAACGAAGTTCAATCATGCTTGGGGGAAAAGTCGATTACCCATAAAATTGATGTCTAATACCAACTAAAAAGGGCTTGGATAGGAAAAAGGTTTGAAATATAAGGCTAATACTCATTCAAATGGGGCTCGTCGAGTCAGGATCAATTTGTCCGAAAATCCAAGGCTAACACCCCCTCCAAAAACCAAGTTCAATCATGCTTGGGGGAAAAGTCGATTACCCATAAAATTGAAGTCTAATACCAACTAAAAAGGGCTTGGATATGAACAAGGTTTGAAATCCAAGGCTAATACTCATTCAAATGGGGCTCGTCGAGTCAGGATCAATTTGTCCGAAAATCCAAGGCTAACACCCCCTCCAAAAACCAAGTTCAATCATGCTTGGGGGAAAAGTCGATTACCCATAAAATTGAAGTCTAATACCAACTAAAAAGGGCTTGGATATGAACAAGGTTTGAAATCCAAGGCTAATACTCATTAAATGGGGCTCGTCGAGTCAGGATCAATTTGTCCGAAAATCCAAGGCTAACACCCCCTCCAAAAACCAAGTTCAATCATGCTTGGGGGAAAAGTCGATTACCCATAAAATTGAAGTCTAATACCAACTAAAAAGGGCTTGGATATGAACAAGGTTTGAAATCCAAGGCTAATACTCATTCAAATGGGGCTCGTCGAGTCAGGATCAATTTGTCCGAAAATCCAAGGCTAACACCCCCTCCAAAAACCAAGTTCAATCATGCTTGGGGGAAAAGTCGATTACCCATAAAATTGAAGTCTAATACCAACTAAAAAGGGCTTGGATATGAACAAGGTTTGAAATCCAAGGCTAATACTCATTCAAATGGGGCTCGTCGAGTCAGGATCAATTTGTCCGAAAATCCAAGGCTAACACCCCCTCCAAAAACCAAGTTCAATCATGCTTGGGGGAAAAGTCGATTACCCATAAAATTGAAGTCTAATACCAACTAAAAAGGGCTTGGATATGAACAAGGTTTGAAATCCAAGGCTAATACTCATTCAAATGGGGCTCGTCGAGTCAGGATCAATTTGTCCGAAAATCCAAGGCTAACACCCCCTCCAAAAACCAAGTTCAATCATGCTTGGGGGAAAAGTCGATTACCCATAAAATTGATGTCTAATACCAACTAAAAAGGGTTTGGATATGAAAAAGGTTTGAAATATAAGGCTAATACTCATTCAAATGGGGCTCTTCGAGTCAGGATCAATTTGTCCGAAAATCCAAGGCTAACACCCCACCAAAAACCAAGTTCAATCATGCTTGGGGGAAAAGTCGATTACCCATAAAATTGAAGTCTAATACCAACTAAAAAGGGCTTGGATATGAACAAGGTTTGAAATCCAAGGCTAATACTCATTCAAATGGGGCTCGTCGAGTCAGGATCAATTTGTCCGAAAATCCAAGGCTAACACCCCCTCCAAAAACCAAGTTCAATCATGCTTGGGGGAAAAGTCGATTACCCATAAAATTGAAGTCTAATACCAACTAAAAAGGGCTTGGATATGAACAAGGTTTGAAATCCAAGGCTAATACTCATTCAAATGGGGCTCGTCGAGTCAGGATCAATTTGTCCGAAAATCCAAGGCTAACACCCCCTCCAAAAACCAAGTTCAATCATGCTTGGGGGAAAAGTCGATTACCCATAAAATTGAAGTCTAATACCAACTAAAAAGGGCTTGGATATGAACAAGGTTTGAAATCCAAGGCTAATACTCATTCAAATGGGGCTCGTCGAGTCAGGATCAATTTGTCCGAAAATCCAAGGCTAACACCCCCTCCAAAAACCAAGTTCAATCATGCTTGGGGGAAAAGTCGATTACCCATAAAATTGAAGTCTAATACCAACTAAAAAGGGCTTGGATATGAACAAGGTTTGAAATCCAAGGCTAATACTCATTAAATGGGGCTCGTCGAGTCAGGATCAATTTGTCCGAAAATCCAAGGCTAACACCCCCTCCAAAAACCAAGTTCAATCATGCTTGGGGGAAAAGTCGATTACCCATAAAATTGAAGTCTAATACCAACTAAAAAGGGCTTGGATATGAACAAGGTTTGAAATCCAAGGCTAATACTCATTCAAATGGGGCTCGTCGAGTCAGGATCAATTTGTCCGAAAATCCAAGGCTAACACCCCCTCCAAAAACCAAGTTCAATCATGCTTGGGGGAAAAGTCGATTACCCATAAAATTGAAGTCTAATACCAACTAAAAAGGGCTTGGATATGAACAAGGTTTGAAATCCAAGGCTAATACTCATTCAAATGGGGCTCGTCGAGTCAGGATCAATTTGTCCGAAAATCCAAGGCTAACACCCCCTCCAAAAACCAAGTTCAATCATGCTTGGGGGAAAAGTCGATTACCCATAAAATTGAGTCTAATACCAACTAAAAAGGGCTTGGATATGAACAAGGTTTGAAATAAGGCTAATACTCATTCAAATGGGGCTCTTCGAGTCAGGATCAATTTGTCCGAAAATCCAAGGCTAACACCCCCTCCAAAAACCAAGTTCAATCATGCTTGGGGGAAAAGTCGATTACCCATAAATTGAAGTCTAATACCAACTAAAAAGGGCTTGGATATGAACAAGGTTTGAAATCCAAGGCTAATACTCATTCAAATGGGGCTCGTCGAGTCAGGATCAATTTGTCCGAAAATCCAAGGCTAACACCCCCTCCAAAAACCAAGTTCAATCATGCTTGGGGGAAAAGTCGATTACCCATAAAATTGAAGTCTAATACCAACTAAAAAGGGCTTGGATATGAACAAGGTTTGAAATCCAAGGCTAATACTCATTCAAATGGGGCTCGTCGAGTCAGGATCAATTTGTCCGAAAATCCAAGGCTAACACCCCCTCCAAAAACCAAGTTCAATCATGCTTGGGGGAAAAGTCGATTACCCATAAAATTGAAGTCTAATACCAACTAAAAAGGGCTTGGATATGAACAAGGTTATAAATCTAAGGCTTATACTCATTTAAATGGGGCTCGTCGAGTCAGGATCAATTTGTCCGAAAATCCAAGGCTAACCCCCCTCAAAACCAAGTTCAATCATGCTTCGGGGAAAAGTCTATTACCCATAAAATTGAAGTCTAATACCAACTAAAAAGGGCTTGGATATGAACAAGGTTTGAAATCCAAGGCTAATACTCATTCAAATGGGGCTCGTCGAGTCAGGATCAATTTGTCCGAAAATCCAAGGCTAACACCCCCTCCAAAAACCAAGTTCAATCATGCTTGGGGGAAAAGTCGATTACCCATAAAATTGAAGTCTAATACCAACTAAAAAGGGCTTGGATATGAACAAGGTTTGAAATCCAAGGCTAATACTCATTCAAATGGGGCTCGTCGAGTCAGGATCAATTTGTCCGAAAATCCAAGGCTAACACCCCCTCCAAAAACCAAGTTCAATCATGCTTGGGGGAAAAGTCGATTACCCATAAAATTGAAGTCTAATACCAACTAAAAAGGGCTTGGATATGAACAAGGTTTGAAATCCAAGGCTAATACTCATTCAAATGGGGCTCGTCGAGTCAGGATCAATTTGTCCGAAAATCCAAGGCTAACACCCCCTCCAAAAACCAAGTTCAATCATGCTTGGGGGAAAAGTCGATTACCCATAAAATTGAAGTCTAATACCAACTAAAAAGGGCTTGGATATGAACAAGGTTTGAAATAAGGCTAATACTCATTCAAATGGGGCTCGTCGAGTCAGGATCAATTTGTCCGAAAATCCAAGGCTAACACCCCCTCCAAAAACCAAGTTCAATCATGCTTGGGGGAAAAGTCGATTACCCATAAAATTGAAGTCTAATACCAACTAAAAAGGGCTTGGATATGAACAAGGTTTGAAATCCAAGGCTAATACTCATTCAAATGGGGCTCGTCGAGTCAGGATCAATTTGTCCGAAAATCCAAGGCTAACACCCCCTCCAAAAACCAAGTTCAATCATGCTTGGGGGAAAAGTCGATTACCCATAAAATTGAAGTCTAATACCAACTAAAAAGGGCTTGGATATGAACAAGGTTTGAAATCCAAGGCTAATACTCATTCAAATGGGGCTCGTCGAGTCAGGATCAATTTGTCCGAAAATCCAAGGCTAACACCCCCTCCAAAAACCAAGTTCAATCATGCTTGGGGGAAAAGTCGATTACCCATAAAATTGAAGTCTAATACCAACTAAAAAGGGCTTGGATATGAACAAGGTTTGAAATCCAAGGCTAATACTCATTCAAATGGGGCTCGTCGAGTCAGGATCAATTTGTCCGAAAATCCAAGGCTAACACCCCCTCCAAAAACCAAGTTCAATCATGCTTGGGGGAAAAGTCGATTACCCATAAAATTGAAGTCTAATACCAACTAAAAAGGGCTTGGATATGAACAAGGTTTGAAATAAGGCTAATACTCATTCAAATGGGGCTCGTCGAGTCAGGATCAATTTGTCCGAAAATCCAAGGCTAACACCCCCTCCAAAAACCAAGTTCAATCATGCTTGGGGGAAAAGTCGATTACCCATAAAATTGAAGTCTAATACCAACTAAAAAGGGCTTGGATATGAACAAGGTTTGAAATCCAAGGCTAATACTCATTCAAATGGGGCTCGTCGAGTCAGGATCAATTTGTCCGAAAATCCAAGGCTAACACCCCCTCCAAAAACCAAGTTCAATCATGCTTGGGGGAAAAGTCGATTACCCATAAAATTGAAGTCTAATACCAACTAAAAAGGGCTTGGATATGAACAAGGTTTGAAATCCAAGGCTAATACTCATTCAAATGGGGCTCGTCGAGTCAGGATCAATTTGTCCGAAAATCCAAGGCTAACACCCCCTCCAAAAACCAAGTTCAATCATGCTTGGGGGAAAAGTCGATTACCCATAAAATTGAAGTCTAATACCAACTAAAAAGGGCTTGGATATGAACAAGGTTTGAAATATAAGGCTAATACTCATTCAAATGGGGCTCGTCGAGTCAGGATCAATTTGTCCGAAAATCCAAGGCTAACACCCCCTCCAAAAACCAAGTTCAATCATGCTTGGGGGAAAAGTCGATTACCCATAAAATTGAAGTCTAATACCAACTAAAAAGGGCTTGGATATGAACAAGGTTTGAAATCCAAGGCTAATACTCATTCAAATGGGGCTCGTCGAGTCAGGATCAATTTGTCCGAAAATCCAAGGCTAACACCCCCTCCAAAAACCAAGTTCAATCATGCTTGGGGGAAAAGTCGATTACCCATAAAATTGAAGTCTAATACCAACTAAAAAGGGCTTGGATATGAACAAGGTTTGAAATCCAAGGCTAATACTCATTCAAATGGGGCTCGTCGAGTCAGGATCAATTTGTCCGAAAATCCAAGGCTAACACCCCCTCCAAAAACCAAGTTCAATCATGCTTGGGGGAAAAGTCGATTACCCATAAAATTGAAGTCTAATACCAACTAAAAAGGGCTTGGATATGAACAAGGTTTGAAATCCAAGGCTAATACTCATTCAAATGGGGCTCGTCGAGTCAGGATCAATTTGTCCGAAAATCCAAGGCTAACACCCCCTCCAAAAACCAAGTTCAATCATGCTTGGGGGAAAAGTCGATTACCCATAAAATTGAAGTCTAATACCAACTAAAAAGGGCTTGGATATGAACAAGGTTTGAATATAAGGCTAATACTCATTAAATGGGGCTCGTCGAGTCAGGATCAATTTGTCCGAAAATCCAAGGCTAACACCCCCTCCAAAAACCAAGTTCAATCATGCTTGGGGGAAAAGTCGATTACCCATAAAATTGAAGTCTAATACCAACTAAAAAGGGCTTGGATATGAACAAGGTTTGAAATCCAAGGCTAATACTCATTCAAATGGGGCTCGTCGAGTCAGGATCAATTTGTCCGAAAATCCAAGGCTAACACCCCCTCCAAAAACCAAGTTCAATCATGCTTGGGGGAAAAGTCGATTACCCATAAAATTGAAGTCTAATACCAACTAAAAAGGGCTTGGATATGAACAAGGTTTGAAATAAGGCTAATACTCATTCAAATGGGGCTCGTCGAGTCAGGATCAATTTGTCCGAAAATCCAAGGCTAACACCCCCTCCAAAAACCAAGTTCAATCATGCTTGGGGGAAAAGTCGATTACCCATAAAATTGAAGTCTAATACCAACTAAAAAGGGCTTGGATATGAACAAGGTTTGAAATAAGGCTAATACTCATTCAAATGGGGCTCTTCGAGTCAGGATCAATTTGTCCGAAAATCCAAGGCTAACACCCCCTCCAAAAACCAAGTTCAATCATGCTTGGGGGAAAAGTCGATTACCCATAAAATTGAAGTGTAATACCAACTAAAAAGGGCTTGGATATGAACAAGGTTTGAAATCAAGGCTAATACTCATTCAAATGGGGCTCGTCGAGTCAGGATCAATTTGTCCGAAAATCCAAGGCTAACACCCCCTCCAAAAACCAAGTTCAATCATGCTTGGGGGAAAAGTCGATTACCCATAAAATTGAAGTCTAATACCAACTAAAAAGGGCTTGGATATGAACAAGGTTTGAAATCCAAGGCTAATACTCATTCAAATGGGGCTCGTCGAGTCAGGATCAATTTGTCCGAAAATCCAAGGCTAACACCCCCTCCAAAAACCAAGTTCAATCATGCTTGGGGGAAAAGTCGATTACCCATAAAATTGAAGTCTAATACCAACTAAAAAGGGCTTGGATATGAACAAGGTTTGAAATAAGGCTAATACTCATTCAAATGGGGCTCGTCGAGTCAGGATCAATTTGTCCGAAAATCCAAGGCTAACACCCCCTCCAAAAACCAAGTTCAATCATGCTTGGGGGAAAAGTCGATTACCCATAAAATTGAAGTCTAATACCAACTAAAAAGGGCTTGGATATGAACAAGGTTTGAAATCCAAGGCTAATACTCATTCAAATGGGGCTCGTCGAGTCAGGATCAATTTGTCCGAAAATCCAAGGCTAACACCCCCTCCAAAAACCAAGTTCAATCATGCTTGGGGGAAAAGTCGATTACCCATAAAATTGAAGTCTAATACCAACTAAAAAGGGCTTGGATATGAACAAGGTTTGAAATCTAAGGCTAATACTCATTCAAATGGGGCTCGTCGAGTCAGGATCAATTTGTCCGAAAATCCAAGGCTAACACCCCCTCCAAAAACCAAGTTCAATCATGCTTGGGGGAAAAGTCGATTACCCATAAAATTGAAGTCTAATACCAACTAAAAAGGGCTTGGATATGAACAAGGTTTGAAATCCAAGGCTAATACTCATTCAAATGGGGCTCGTCGAGTCAGGATCAATTTGTCCGAAAATCCAAGGCTAACACCCCCTCCAAAAACCAAGTTCAATCATGCTTGGGGGAAAAGTCGATTACCCATAAAATTGAAGTCTAATACCAACTAAAAAGGGCTTGGATATGAACAAGGTTTGAAATATAAGGCTAATACTCATTCAAATGGGGCTCGTCGAGTCAGGATCAATTTGTCCGAAAATCCAAGGCTAACACCCCCTCCAAAAACCAAGTTCAATCATGCTTGGGGGAAAAGTCGATTACCCATAAAATTGAAGTCTAATACCAACTAAAAAGGGCTTGGATATGAACAAGGTTTGAAATATAAGGCTAATACTCATTCAAATGGGGCTCGTCGAGTCAGGATCAATTTGTCCGAAAATCCAAGGCTAACACCCCCTCCAAAAACCAAGTTCAATCATGCTTGGGGGAAAAGTCGATTACCCATAAAATTGAAGTCTAATACCAACTAAAAAGGGCTTGGATATGAACAAGGTTTGAAATCCAAGGCTAATACTCATTCAAATGGGGCTCGTCGAGTCAGGATCAATTTGTCCGAAAATCCAAGGCTAACACCCCCTCCAAAAACCAAGTTCAATCATGCTTGGGGGAAAAGTCGATTACCCATAAAATTGAAGTCTAATACCAACTAAAAAGGGCTTGGATATGAACAAGGTTTGAAATAAGGCTAATACTCATTCAAATGGGGCTCGTCGAGTCAGGATCAATTTGTCCGAAAATCCAAGGCTAACACCCCCTCCAAAAACCAAGTTCAATCATGCTTGGGGGAAAAGTCGATTACCCATAAAATTGAAGTCTAATACCAACTAAAAAGGGCTTGGATATGAACAAGGTTTGAAATCTAAGGCTAATACTCATTAAATGGGGCTCGTCGAGTCAGGATCAATTTGTCCGAAAATCCAAGGCTAACACCCCCTCCAAAAACCAAGTTCAATCATGCTTGGGGGAAAAGTCGATTACCCATAAAATTGAAGTCTAATACCAACTAAAAAGGGCTTGGATATGAACAAGGTTTGAAATAAGGCTAATACTCATTCAAATGGGGCTCGTCGAGTCAGGATCAATTTGTCCGAAAATCCAAGGCTAACACCCCCTCCAAAAACCAAGTTCAATCATGCTTGGGGGAAAAGTCGATTACCCATAAAATTGAAGTCTAATACCAACTAAAAAGGGCTTGGATATGAACAAGGTTTGAAATATAAGGCTAATACTCATTCAAATGGGGCTCGTCGAGTCAGGATCAATTTGTCCGAAAATCCAAGGCTAACACCCCCTCCAAAAACCAAGTTCAATCATGCTTGGGGGAAAAGTCGATTACCCATAAAATTGAAGTCTAATACCAACTAAAAAGGGCTTGGATATGAACAAGGTTTGAAATATAAGGCTAATACTCATTCAAATGGGGCTCGTCGAGTCAGGATCAATTTGTCCGAAAATCCAAGGCTAACACCCCCTCCAAAAACCAAGTTCAATCATGCTTGGGGGAAAAGTCGATTACCCATAAAATTGAAGTCTAATACCAACTAAAAAGGGCTTGGATATGAACAAGGTTTGAAATATAAGGCTAATACTCATTCAAATGGGGCTCGTCGAGTCAGGATCAATTTGTCCGAAAATCCAAGGCTAACACCCCCTCCAAAAACCAAGTTCAATCATGCTTGGGGGAAAAGTCGATTACCCATAAAATTGAAGTCTAATACCAACTAAAAAGGGCTTGGATATGAACAAGGTTTGAAATCTAAGGCTAATACTCATTCAAATGGGGCTCGTCGAGTCAGGATCAATTTGTCCGAAAATCCAAGGCTAACACCCCCTCCAAAAACCAAGTTCAATCATGCTTGGGGGAAAAGTCGATTACCCATAAAATTGAAGTCTAATACCAACTAAAAAGGGCTTGGATATGAACAAGGTTTGAAATCCAAGGCTAATACTCATTCAAATGGGGCTCGTCGAGTCAGGATCAATTTGTCCGAAAATCCAAGGCTAACACCCCCTCCAAAAACCAAGTTCAATCATGCTTGGGGGAAAAGTCGATTACCCATAAAATTGAAGTCTAATACCAACTAAAAAGGGCTTGGATATGAACAAGGTTTGAAATCTAAGGCTAATACTCATTAAATGGGGCTCGTCGAGTCAGGATCAATTTGTCCGAAAATCCAAGGCTAACACCCCCTCCAAAAACCAAGTTCAATCATGCTTGGGGGAAAAGTCGATTACCCATAAAATTGAAGTCTAATACCAACTAAAAAGGGCTTGGATATGAACAAGGTTTGAAATCCAAGGCTAATACTCATTCAAATGGGGCTCGTCGAGTCAGGATCAATTTGTCCGAAAATCCAAGGCTAACACCCCCTCCAAAAACCAAGTTCAATCATGCTTGGGGGAAAAGTCGATTACCCATAAAATTGAAGTCTAATACCAACTAAAAAGGGCTTGGATATGAACAAGGTTTGAAATAAGGCTAATACTCATTCAAATGGGGCTCGTCGAGTCAGGATCAATTTGTCCGAAAATCCAAGGCTAACACCCCCTCCAAAAACCAAGTTCAATCATGCTTGGGGGAAAAGTCGATTACCCATAAAATTGAAGTCTAATACCAACTAAAAAGGGCTTGGATATGAACAAGGTTTGAAATATAAGGCTAATACTCATTCAAATGGGGCTCGTCGAGTCAGGATCAATTTGTCCGAAAATCCAAGGCTAACACCCCCTCCAAAAACCAAGTTCAATCATGCTTGGGGGAAAAGTCGATTACCCATAAAATTGAAGTCTAATACCAACTAAAAAGGGCTTGGATATGAACAAGGTTTGAAATATAAGGCTAATACTCATTCAAATGGGGCTCGTCGAGTCAGGATCAATTTGTCCGAAAATCCAAGGCTAACACCCCCTCCAAAAACCAAGTTCAATCATGCTTGGGGGAAAAGTCGATTACCCATAAAATTGAAGTCTAATACCAACTAAAAAGGGCTTGGATATGAACAAGGTTTGAAATATAAGGCTAATACTCATTCAAATGGGGCTCGTCGAGTCAGGATCAATTTGTCCGAAAATCCAAGGCTAACACCCCCTCCAAAAACCAAGTTCAATCATGCTTGGGGGAAAAGTCGATTACCCATAAAATTGAAGTCTAATACCAACTAAAAAGGGCTTGGATATGAACAAGGTTTGAAATCTAAGGCTAATACTCATTCAAATGGGGCTCGTCGAGTCAGGATCAATTTGTCCGAAAATCCAAGGCTAACACCCCCTCCAAAAACCAAGTTCAATCATGCTTGGGGGAAAAGTCGATTACCCATAAAATTGAAGTCTAATACCAACTAAAAAGGGCTTGGATATGAACAAGGTTTGAAATCAAGGCTAATACTCATTCAAATGGGGCTCGTCGAGTCAGGATCAATTTGTCCGAAAATCCAAGGCTAACACCCCCTCCAAAAACCAAGTTCAATCATGCTTGGGGGAAAAGTCGATTACCCATAAAATTGAAGTCTAATACCAACTAAAAAGGGCTTGGATATGAACAAGGTTTGAAATCTAAGGCTAATACTCATTAAATGGGGCTCGTCGAGTCAGGATCAATTTGTCCGAAAATCCAAGGCTAACACCCCCTCCAAAAACCAAGTTCAATCATGCTTGGGGGAAAAGTCGATTACCCATAAAATTGAAGTCTAATACCAACTAAAAAGGGCTTGGATATGAACAAGGTTTGAAATCCAAGGCTAATACTCATTCAAATGGGGCTCGTCGAGTCAGGATCAATTTGTCCGAAAATCCAAGGCTAACACCCCCTCCAAAAACCAAGTTCAATCATGCTTGGGGGAAAAGTCGATTACCCATAAAATTGAAGTCTAATACCAACTAAAAAGGGCTTGGATATGAACAAGGTTTGAAATATAAGGCTAATACTCATTCAAATGGGGCTCGTCGAGTCAGGATCAATTTGTCCGAAAATCCAAGGCTAACACCCCCTCCAAAAACCAAGTTCAATCATGCTTGGGGGAAAAGTCGATTACCCATAAAATTGAAGTCTAATACCAACTAAAAAGGGCTTGGATATGAACAAGGTTTGAAATATAAGGCTAATACTCATTCAAATGGGGCTCGTCGAGTCAGGATCAATTTGTCCGAAAATCCAAGGCTAACACCCCCTCCAAAAACCAAGTTCAATCATGCTTGGGGGAAAAGTCGATTACCCATAAAATTGAAGTCTAATACCAACTAAAAAGGGCTTGGATATGAACAAGGTTTGAAATATAAGGCTAATACTCATTCAAATGGGGCTCGTCGAGTCAGGATCAATTTGTCCGAAAATCCAAGGCTAACACCCCCTCCAAAAACCAAGTTCAATCATGCTTGGGGGAAAAGTCGATTACCCATAAAATTGAAGTCTAATACCAACTAAAAAGGGCTTGGATATGAACAAGGTTTGAAATAAGGCTAATACTCATTCAAATGGGGCTCGTCGAGTCAGGATCAATTTGTCCGAAAATCCAAGGCTAACACCCCCTCCAAAAACCAAGTTCAATCATGCTTGGGGGAAAAGTCGATTACCCATAAAATTGAAGTCTAATACCAACTAAAAAGGGCTTGGATATGAACAAGGTTTGAAATCTAAGGCTAATACTCATTAAATGGGGCTCGTCGAGTCAGGATCAATTTGTCCGAAAATCCAAGGCTAACACCCCCTCCAAAAACCAAGTTCAATCATGCTTGGGGGAAAAGTCGATTACCCATAAAATTGAAGTCTAATACCAACTAAAAAGGGCTTGGATATGAACAAGGTTTGAAATCAAGGCTAATACTCATTCAAATGGGGCTCGTCGAGTCAGGATCAATTTGTCCGAAAATCCAAGGCTAACACCCCCTCCAAAAACCAAGTTCAATCATGCTTGGGGGAAAAGTCGATTACCCATAAAATTGAAGTCTAATACCAACTAAAAAGGGCTTGGATATGAACAAGGTTTGAAATATAAGGCTAATACTCATTAAATGGGGCTCGTCGAGTCAGGATCAATTTGTCCGAAAATCCAAGGCTAACACCCCCTCCAAAAACCAAGTTCAATCATGCTTGGGGGAAAAGTCGATTACCCATAAAATTGAAGTCTAATACCAACTAAAAAGGGCTTGGATATGAACAAGGTTTGAAATATAAGGCTAATACTCATTCAAATGGGGCTCGTCGAGTCAGGATCAATTTGTCCGAAAATCCAAGGCTAACACCCCCTCCAAAAACCAAGTTCAATCATGCTTGGGGGAAAAGTCGATTACCCATAAAATTGAAGTCTAATACCAACTAAAAAGGGCTTGGATATGAACAAGGTTTGAAATCTAAGGCTAATACTCATTAAATGGGGCTCGTCGAGTCAGGATCAATTTGTCCGAAAATCCAAGGCTAACACCCCCTCCAAAAACCAAGTTCAATCATGCTTGGGGGAAAAGTCGATTACCCATAAAATTGAAGTCTAATACCAACTAAAAAGGGCTTGGATATGAACAAGGTTTGAAATATAAGGCTAATACTCATTCAAATGGGGCTCGTCGAGTCAGGATCAATTTGTCCGAAAATCCAAGGCTAACACCCCCTCCAAAAACCAAGTTCAATCATGCTTGGGGGAAAAGTCGATTACCCATAAAATTGAAGTCTAATACCAACTAAAAAGGGCTTGGATATGAACAAGGTTTGAAATCTAAGGCTAATACTCATTAAATGGGGCTCGTCGAGTCAGGATCAATTTGTCCGAAAATCCAAGGCTAACACCCCCTCCAAAAACCAAGTTCAATCATGCTTGGGGGAAAAGTCGATTACCCATAAAATTGAAGTCTAATACCAACTAAAAAGGGCTTGGATATGAACAAGGTTTGAAATAAGGCTAATACTCATTCAAATGGGGCTCGTCGAGTCAGGATCAATTTGTCCGAAAATCCAAGGCTAACACCCCCTCCAAAAACCAAGTTCAATCATGCTTGGGGGAAAAGTCGATTACCCATAAAATTGAAGTCTAATACCAACTAAAAAGGGCTTGGATATGAACAAGGTTTGAAATCTAAGGCTAATACTCATTAAATGGGGCTCGTCGAGTCAGGATCAATTTGTCCGAAAATCCAAGGCTAACACCCCCTCCAAAAACCAAGTTCAATCATGCTTGGGGGAAAAGTCGATTACCCATAAAATTGAAGTCTAATACCAACTAAAAAGGGCTTGGATATGAACAAGGTTTGAAATCAAGGCTAATACTCATTCAAATGGGGCTCGTCGAGTCAGGATCAATTTGTCCGAAAATCCAAGGCTAACACCCCCTCCAAAAACCAAGTTCAATCATGCTTGGGGGAAAAGTCGATTACCCATAAAATTGAAGTCTAATACCAACTAAAAAGGGCTTGGATATGAACAAGGTTTGAAATAAGGCTAATACTCATTCAAATGGGGCTCGTCGAGTCAGGATCAATTTGTCCGAAAATCCAAGGCTAACACCCCCTCCAAAAACCAAGTTCAATCATGCTTGGGGGAAAAGTCGATTACCCATAAAATTGAAGTCTAATACCAACTAAAAAGGGCTTGGATATGAACAAGGTTTGAAATATAAGGCTAATACTCATTAAATGGGGCTCGTCGAGTCAGGATCAATTTGTCCGAAAATCCAAGGCTAACACCCCCTCCAAAAACCAAGTTCAATCATGCTTGGGGGAAAAGTCGATTACCCATAAAATTGAAGTCTAATACCAACTAAAAAGGGCTTGGATATGAACAAGGTTTGAAATATAAGGCTAATACTCATTAAATGGGGCTCGTCGAGTCAGGATCAATTTGTCCGAAAATCCAAGGCTAACACCCCCTCCAAAAACCAAGTTCAATCATGCTTGGGGGAAAAGTCGATTACCCATAAAATTGAAGTCTAATACCAACTAAAAAGGGCTTGGATATGAACAAGGTTTGAAATAAGGCTAATACTCATTCAAATGGGGCTCGTCGAGTCAGGATCAATTTGTCCGAAAATCCAAGGCTAACACCCCCTCCAAAAACCAAGTTCAATCATGCTTGGGGGAAAAGTCGATTACCCATAAAATTGAAGTCTAATACCAACTAAAAAGGGCTTGGATATGAACAAGGTTTGAAATCTAAGGCTAATACTCATTAAATGGGGCTCGTCGAGTCAGGATCAATTTGTCCGAAAATCCAAGGCTAACACCCCCTCCAAAAACCAAGTTCAATCATGCTTGGGGGAAAAGTCGATTACCCATAAAATTGAAGTCTAATACCAACTAAAAAGGGCTTGGATATGAACAAGGTTTGAAATATAAGGCTAATACTCATTAAATGGGGCTCGTCGAGTCAGGATCAATTTGTCCGAAAATCCAAGGCTAACACCCCCTCCAAAAACCAAGTTCAATCATGCTTGGGGGAAAAGTCGATTACCCATAAAATTGAAGTCTAATACCAACTAAAAAGGGCTTGGATATGAACAAGGTTTGAAATCTAAGGCTAATACTCATTAAATGGGGCTCGTCGAGTCAGGATCAATTTGTCCGAAAATCCAAGGCTAACACCCCCTCCAAAAACCAAGTTCAATCATGCTTGGGGGAAAAGTCGATTACCCATAAAATTGAAGTCTAATACCAACTAAAAAGGGCTTGGATATGAACAAGGTTTGAAATAAGGCTAATACTCATTCAAATGGGGCTCGTCGAGTCAGGATCAATTTGTCCGAAAATCCAAGGCTAACACCCCCTCCAAAAACCAAGTTCAATCATGCTTGGGGGAAAAGTCGATTACCCATAAAATTGAAGTCTAATACCAACTAAAAAGGGCTTGGATATGAACAAGGTTTGAAATCTAAGGCTAATACTCATTAAATGGGGCTCGTCGAGTCAGGATCAATTTGTCCGAAAATCCAAGGCTAACACCCCCTCCAAAAACCAAGTTCAATCATGCTTGGGGGAAAAGTCGATTACCCATAAAATTGAAGTCTAATACCAACTAAAAAGGGCTTGGATATGAACAAGGTTTGAAATCTAAGGCTAATACTCATTCAAATGGGGCTCGTCGAGTCAGGATCAATTTGTCCGAAAATCCAAGGCTAACACCCCCTCCAAAAACCAAGTTCAATCATGCTTGGGGGAAAAGTCGATTACCCATAAAATTGAAGTCTAATACCAACTAAAAAGGGCTTGGATATGAACAAGGTTTGAAATATAAGGCTAATACTCATTAAATGGGGCTCGTCGAGTCAGGATCAATTTGTCCGAAAATCCAAGGCTAACACCCCCTCCAAAAACCAAGTTCAATCATGCTTGGGGGAAAAGTCGATTACCCATAAAATTGAAGTCTAATACCAACTAAAAAGGGCTTGGATATGAACAAGGTTTGAATATAAGGCTAATACTCATTTAAATGGGGCTCGTCGAGTCAGGATCAATTTGTCCGAAAATCCAAGGCTAACACCCCCTCCAAAAACCAAGTTCAATCATGCTTGGGGGAAAAGTCGATTACCCATAAAATTGAAGTCTAATACCAACTAAAAAGGGCTTGGATATGAACAAGGTTTGAATATAAGGCTAATACTCATTAAATGGGGCTCGTCGAGTCAGGATCAATTTGTCCGAAAATCCAAGGCTAACACCCCCTCCAAAAACCAAGTTCAATCATGCTTGGGGGAAAAGTCGATTACCCATAAAATTGAAGTCTAATACCAACTAAAAAGGGCTTGGATATGAACAAGGTTTGAAATCTAAGGCTAATACTCATTTAAATGGGGCTCGTCGAGTCAGGATCAATTTGTCCGAAAATCCAAGGCTAACACCCCCTCCAAAAACCAAGTTCAATCATGCTTGGGGGAAAAGTCGATTACCCATAAAATTGAAGTCTAATACCAACTAAAAAGGGCTTGGATATGAACAAGGTTTGAAATCCAAGGCTAATACTCATTCAAATGGGGCTCGTCGAGTCAGGATCAATTTGTCCGAAAATCCAAGGCTAACACCCCCTCCAAAAACCAAGTTCAATCATGGTTTGGGGAAAAGTCGGTTACCCATAAAATTGAAGTCTAATACCAACTAAAAAGGGCTTGGATATGAACAAGGTTTGAAATCAAAGGCTAATACTCATTTAAATGGGGCTCGTCGAGTCAGGATCAATTTGTCCGAAAATCCAAGGCTAACACCCCCTCCAAAAACCAAGTTCAATCATGCTTGGGGGAAAAGTCGATTACCCATAAAATTGAAGTCTAATACCAACTAAAAAGGGCTTGGATATGAACAAGGTTTGAAATCTAAGGCTAATACTCATTAAATGGGGCTCGTCGAGTCAGGATCAATTTGTCCGAAAATCCAAGGCTAACACCCCACCAAAAACCAAGTTCAATCATGCTTGGGGGAAAAGTCGATTACCCATAAAATTGAAGTCTAATACCAACTAAAAAGGGCTTGGATATGAACAAGGTTTGAAATCTAAGGCTAATACTCATTTAAATGGGGCTCGTCGAGTCAGGATCAATTTGTCCGAAAATCCAAGGCTAACACCCCCTCCAAAAACCAAGTTCAATCATGCTTGGGGGAAAAGTCGATTACCCATAAAATTGAAGTCTAATACCAACTAAAAAGGGCTTGGATATGAACAAGGTTTGAATATAAGGCTAATACTCATTAAATGGGGCTCGTCGAGTCAGGATCAATTTGTCCGAAAATCCAAGGCTAACACCCCCTCCAAAAACCAAGTTCAATCATGCTTGGGGGAAAAGTCGATTACCCATAAAATTGAAGTCTAATACCAACTAAAAAGGGCTTGGATATGAACAAGGTTTGAAATCTAAGGCTAATACTCATTAAATGGGGCTCGTCGAGTCAGGATCAATTTGTCCGAAAATCCAAGGCTAACACCCCCTCCAAAAACCAAGTTCAATCATGCTTGGGGGAAAAGTCGATTACCCATAAAATTGAAGTCTAATACCAACTAAAAAGGGCTTGGATATGAACAAGGTTTGAAATCTAAGGCTAATACTCATTTAAATGGGGCTCGTCGAGTCAGGATCAATTTGTCCGAAAATCCAAGGCTAACACCCCCTCCAAAAACCAAGTTCAATCATGCTTGGGGGAAAAGTCGATTACCCATAAAATTGAAGTCTAATACCAACTAAAAAGGGCTTGGATATGAACAAGGTTTGAAATCTAAGGCTAATACTCATTAAATGGGGCTCGTCGAGTCAGGATCAATTTGTCCGAAAATCCAAGGCTAACACCCCCTCCAAAAACCAAGTTCAATCATGCTTGGGGGAAAAGTCGATTACCCATAAAATTGAAGTCTAATACCAACTAAAAAGGGCTTGGATATGAACAAGGTTTGAATATAAGGCTAATACTCATTTAAATGGGGCTCGTCGAGTCAGGATCAATTTGTCCGAAAATCCAAGGCTAACACCCCCTCCAAAAACCAAGTTCAATCATGCTTGGGGGAAAAGTCGATTACCCATAAAATTGAAGTCTAATACCAACTAAAAAGGGCTTGGATATGAACAAGGTTTGAAATCTAAGGCTAATACTCATTCAAATGGGGCTCGTCGAGTCAGGATCAATTTGTCCGAAAATCCAAGGCTAACACCCCCTCCAAAAACCAAGTTCAATCATGCTTGGGGGAAAAGTCGATTACCCATAAAATTGAAGTCTAATACCAACTAAAAAGGGCTTGGATATGAACAAGGTTTGAAATAAGGCTAATACTCATTTAAATGGGGCTCGTCGAGTCAGGATCAATTTGTCCGAAAATCCAAGGCTAACACCCCCTCCAAAAACCAAGTTCAATCATGCTTGGGGGAAAAGTCGATTACCCATAAAATTGAAGTCTAATACCAACTAAAAAGGGCTTGGATATGAACAAGGTTTAGAATATAAGGCTAATACTCATTTAAATGGGGCTAGTCGAGTCAGGATCAATTTGTCCGAAAATCCAAGGCTAACACCCCCTCCAAAAACCAAGTTCAATCATGCTTGGGGGAAAAGTCGATTACCCATAAAATTGAAGTCTAATACCAACTAAAAAGGGCTTGGATATGAACAAGGTTTGAAATTAAGGCTAATACTCATTTAAATGGGGCTCGTCGAGTCAGGATCAATTTGTCCGAAAATCCAAGGCTAACACCCCCTCCAAAAACCAAGTTCAATCATGCTTGGGGGAAAAGTCGATTACCCATAAAATTGAAGTCTAATACCAACTAAAAAGGGCTTGGATATGAACAAGGTTAGACATAAAAGGATAAAACTCATTTAAATGGGGCTCGTCGAGTCCGGATCAATTTGTCCGAAAATCCAAGGCTAACACCCCCTCCAAAAACCAAGTTCAATCATGCTTGGGGGAAAAGTCGATTACCCATAAAATTGAAGTCTAATACCAACTAAAAAGGGCTTGGATATGAACAAGGTTTGAAATAAAGGCTAATACTCATTCAAATGGGGCTCGTCGAGTCAGGATCAATTTGTCCGAAAATCCAAGGCTAACACCCCCTCCAAAAACCAAGTTCAATCATGCTTGGGGGAAAAGTCGATTACCCATAAAATTGAAGTCTAATACCAACTAAAAAGGTCTTATATATGAACAAGGTTTGAAATCTAAGGCTAATACTCATTTAAATGGGGCTAGTCGAGTCAGGATCAATTTGTCCGAAAATCCAAGGCTAACACCCCCTCCAAAAACCAAGTTCAATCATGCTTGGGGGAAAAGTCTATTACCCATAAAATTGAAGTCTAATACCAACTAAAAAGGGCTTGGATATGAACAAGGTTTGAAATCTAAGGCTAATACTCATTGAATCGGGGCTCGTCGAGTCAGGATCAATTTGTCCGAAAATCCAAGGCTAACACCCCCTCCAAAAACCAAGTTCAATCATGCTTGGGGGAAAAGTCGATTACCCATAAAATTGAAGTCTAATACCAACTAAAAAGGGCTTGGATATGAACAAGGTTTGAAATATAAGGCTAATACTCATTCAAATGGGGCTCGTCGAGTCAGGATCAATTTGTCCGAAAATCCAAGGCTAACACCCCCTCCAAAAACCAAGTTCAATCATGCTTGGGGGAAAAGTCGATTACCCATAAAATTGAAGTCTAATACCAACTAAAAAGGGCTTGGATATGAACAAGGTTAGACATATAAGGCTAATACTCATTTAAATGGGGCTAGTCGAGTCAGGATCAATTTGTCCGAAAATCCAAGGCTAACACCCCCTCCAAAAACCAAGTTCAATCATGCTTGGGGGAAAAGTCGATTACCCATAAAATTGAAGTCTAATACCAACTAAAAAGGGCTTGGATATGAACAAGGTTTGAAATCTAAGGCTAATACTCATTCAAATGGGGCTAGTCGAGTCAGGATCAATTTGTCCGAAAATCCAAGGCTAACACCCCCTCCAAAAACCAAGTTCAATCATGCTTGGGGGAAAAGTCTATTACCCATAAAATTGAAGTCTAATACCAACTAAAAAGGGCTTGGATATGAACAAGGTTTGAAATCAAGGCTAATACTCATTTAAATGGGGCTCGTCGAGTCAGGATCAATTTGTCCGAAAATCCAAGGCTAACACCCCCTCCAAAAACCAAGTTCAATCATGCTTGGGGGAAAAGTCTATTACCCATAAAATTGAAGTCTAATACCAACTAAAAAGGTCTTGGATATGAACAAGGTTTAGAATATAAGGCTAATACTCATTTAAATGGGGCTAGTCGAGTCAGGATCAATTTGTCCGAAAATCCAAGGCTAACACCCCCTCCAAAAACCAAGTTCAATCATGCTTGGGGGAAAAGTCGATTACCCATAAAATTGAAGTCTAATACCAACTAAAAAGGGCTTGGATATGAACAAGGTTTAGAATTAAGGCTAATACTCATTTAAATGGGGCTAGTCGAGTCAGGATCAATTTGTCCGAAAATCCAAGGCTAACACCCCCTCCAAAAACCAAGTTCAATCATGCTTGGGGGAAAAGTCGATTACCCATAAAATTGAAGTCTAATACCAACTAAAAAGGGCTTGGATATGAACAAGGTTTAGAATATAAGGCTAATACTCATTTAAATGGGGCTAGTCGAGTCAGGATCAATTTGTCCGAAAATCCAAGGCTAACACCCCCTCCAAAAACCAAGTTCAATCATGCTTGGGGGAAAAGTCTATTACCCATAAAATTGAAGTCTAATACCAACTAAAAAGGGCTTGGATATGAACAAGGTTTGAAATCTAAGGCTAATACTCATTTAAATGGGGCTAGTCGAGTCAGGATCAATTTGTCCGAAAATCCAAGGCTAACACCCCCTCCAAAAACCAAGTTCAATCATGCTTGGGGGAAAAGTCGATTACCCATAAAATTGAAGTCTAATACCAACTAAAAAGGGCTTGGATATGAACAAGGTTTGAAATATAAGGCTAATACTCATTCAAATGGGGCTCGTCGAGTCAGGATCAATTTGTCCGAAAATCCAAGGCTAACACCCCCTCCAAAAACCAAGTTCAATCATGCTTGGGGGAAAAGTCGATTACCCATAAAATTGAAGTCTAATACCAACTAAAAAGGGCTTGGATATGAACAAGGTTTAGAATATAAGGCTAATACGCATTTAAATGGGGCTAGTCGAGTCAGGATCAATTTGTCCGAAAATCCAAGGCTAACACCCCCTCCAAAAACCAAGTTCAATCATGCTTGGGGGAAAAGTCTATTACCCATAAAATTGAAGTCTAATACCAACTAAAAAGGGCTTGCATATGAACAAGGTTTGAAATCTAAGGCTAATACTCATTCAAATGGGGCTCGTTGAGTCAGGATCAATTTGTCCGAAAATCCAAGTCTAACACCCCCTCCAAAAACTAAGTTCAATCATGCTAGGGGGAAAAGTTTATTACCCATAAAATTGAAGTCTAATACCAACTAAAAAGGTCTTGGATATGAAAAAGGTTGGAAATCAAAGGCTAATACTCATTTAAATGGGGCTAGTCGAGTCAGGATCAATTTGTCCGAAAATCCAAGGCTAACATCCCCTCCAAAAACCAAGTTCAATCATGCTTGGGGGAAAAGTCGATTACCCATAAAATTGAAGTCTAATACCAACTAAAAAGGGCTTGGATATGAACAAGGTTAGACATATAAGGCTAATACTCATTTAAATGGGGCTAGTCGAGTCAGGATCAATATGTCCGAAAATCCAAGGCTAACACCCCCTCCAAAAACCAAGTTCAATCATGCTTGGGGGAAAAGTCTATTACCCATAAAATTGAAGTCTAATACCAACTAAAAAGGGCTTGGATATGAACAAGGTTATAAATCTAAGGCTAATACTCATTGAAATGGGGCTCGTCGAGTCAGGATCAATTTGTCCGAAAATCCAAGGCTAACACCCCCTCAAAAACCAAGTTCAATCATGCTTGGGGGAAAAGTCTATTACCCATAAAATTGAAGTCTAATACCAACTAAAAAGGGCTTGGATATGAACAAGGTTTGAAATCTAAGGCTAATACTCATTCAAATGGGGCTCGTCGAGTCAGGATCAATTTGTCCGAAAATCCAAGGCTAACACCCCCTCCAAAAACCAAGTTCAATCATGCTTGGGGGAAAAGTCGATTACCCATAAAATTGAAGTCTAATACCAACTAAAAAGGGCTTGGATATGAACAAGGTTAGACATATAAGGCTAATACTCATTTAAATGGGGCTAGTCGAGTCAGGATCAATATGTCCGAAAATCCAAGGCTAACACCCCCTCCAAAAACCAAGTTCAATCATGCTTGGGGGAAAAGTCTATTACCCATAAAATTGAAGTCTAATACCAACTAAAAAGGGCTTGGATATGAACAAGGTTTGAAATCTAAGGCTAATACTCATTCAAATGGGGCTCGTCGAGTCAGGATCAATTTGTCCGAAAATCCAAGGCTAACACCCCCTCCAAAAACCAAGTTCAATCATGCTTGGGGGAAAAGTCGATTACCCATAAAATTGAAGTCTAATACCAACTAAAAAGGGCTTGGATATGCACAAGGTTATAATCTAAGGGTAATACTCATTGAAATGAGCCTCGTCGAGTCAGGATCAATTTGTACAAAAATCCAAGGCTAACACCCCCTCTAAAAACCAAGTTCAATCATGCTTGGGGGAAAAGTCTATTACCCATAAAATTGAATTCTACTACCAACTAAAAAGGGCTTGGATATGAACAAGGTTTGAAATCTAAGGCTAATACTCATTCAAATGGGGCTCGTCGAGGCAGGATCAATTTGTCCGAAAATCCAAGGCTAACACCCCCTCCAAAAACCAAGTTCAATCATGCTTGGGGGAAAAGTCGGTTACCCATAAAATTGTAGTCTAATACCAACTAAAAAGGGCTTGCATATGAACAAGGTTTGAAATATAAGGCTAATACTCATTCAAATGGGGCTCGTCGAGTCAGGATCAATTTGTCCGAAAATCCAAGGCTAACACCCCCTCCAAAAACCAAGTTCAATCATGCTAGGGGGAAAAGTTTATTACCCATAAAATTGAAGTCTAATACCAACTAAAAACAGCTTGGATATGAACAAGGTTTGAAATCTAAGGCTAATACTCATTCAAATGGGCCTCGTTGAGTCAGGATCAATTTGTCCGAAAATCCAAGGCTAACACCCCCTCCAAAAACCAAGTTCAATCATGCTTTGGGGAAAAGTCGATTACCCATAATATTGTAGTCTAATACCAACTAAAAAGGGCTTGGATATGAACAAGGTTTGAAATGTAAGGCTAATACTCATTCAAATGGGCCTCGTCGAGTCAGGATCAATTTGTCCGAAAATCCAAGGCTAACACCCCCTCCAAAAACCAAGTTCAATCATGCTTGGGGGAAAAGTCGATTACCCATAAAATTGAAGTCTAATACCAACTAAAAAGGGCTTGGATATGAACAAGGTTAGAAATATAAGGCTAATAATTATTTAAATGGGGCTAGTCGAGTCAGGATCAATATGTCCGAAAATCCAAGTCTAACACGCCCTCCAAAAACCAAGTTCAATCATGCTTGGGGGAAAAATCGATGATCGATAAAATTGAAGTCTAATACCTACTAAAAAGGGCTTGGATATGAACAAGGTTAGACATATAAGGCTAATACTCATTTAAATGGGGCTAGTCGAGTCAGGATCAATATGTCCGAAAATCCATGGCTAACACCCCCTCCAAAAACCAAGTTCATTCATGCTTGGGGGAAAAGTCTATTACCCATAAAATTGAAGTCTAATACCAACTAAAAAGGGCTTGCATATGAACAAGGTTTGAAATCCAAGGCTAATACTCATTTAAATGGGGCTCGTCAAGTCAGGATCAAATTGTCCAATAATCCAAGGCTAACACCCCCTCCAAAAACCAAGTTCAATCATGCTTGGGGAAAAAGTCTATTACCCATAAAATTGAAGTCTAATACCAACTAAAAAGGGCTTGGATATGAACAAGGTTATAAATCTAAGGCCAATACTAATTGAAATGGGGCTCGTCGAGGCAGGATCAATTTGTCCGAAAATCTAAGGCTAACACCCCCTCCAAAAACCAAGTTCAATCATGCTTGGGGGAAAAGTCGATTACCCATAAAATTGAAGTCTAATACCAACTAAAAAGGGCTTGGATATGAACAAGGTTAGACATATAAGGCTAATAATTATTTAAATGGGGCTAGTCGAGTCAGGATCAATATGTCTGAAAATCCAAGTCTAACACGCCCTACAAAAACCAAGTTCAATCATGCTTGGGGGAAAAATCGATTATCGATAAAATTGAAGTCTAATACCTACTAAAAAGGGCTTGGATATGAACAAGGTTAGACATATAAGGCTAATAATCATTTAAATGGGGCTAGTCGAGTCAGGATCAATATGTCCGAAAATCCAAGGCTAACACCCCCTCCAAAAACCAAGTTCATTCATGCTTGGGGAAAAAGTCTATTACCCATAAAATTGAAGTCTAATACCAACTAAAAAGGGCTGGATATGAACAAGGTTATAAATCTAAGGCCAATACTAATTGAAATGGGGCTCATCGAGGCAGGATCAATTTGTCCGAAAATCCAAGGCTAACACCCCCTCCAAAAACCAAGTTCAATCATGCTTGGGGGAAAAGTCGGTTACCCATAAAATTGTAGTCTAATACCAACTAAAAAGGGCTTGCATATGAACAAGGTTTGAAATATAAGGCTAATACTCATTCAAATGGGGCTCGTTGAGTCAGGATCAATTTGTCCGAAAATCCAAGGCTAACACCCCCTCCAAAAACCAAGTTCAATCATGCTAGGGGGAAAAGTTTATTACCCATAAAATTGAAGTCTAATACTGTTGCGATGTCGCGGTCGCACAAATTAATTACCCTAGCTTAAAACACACAAGATAGTATAGAGCAAGCAAGGGGTCGATTCCACGAGGAAGTTTCAAGTTAGATTTTTATGTTGTACGTTATGTGATTGGGGGGATTTGGTTTGTGATTATCTAAACTATGGCAGCAATTAAACTAGCAAACAAAATCAATTAAAATCGAAACTTATCAAGAAAACAAACCTTGGTCACAAGCATACATCCACCTACGGAAATTAGAACCGATCCTTGAAACTAAAAATGCAGTTCATGTTCTGAAATTTTATCTTTTCTTAACGTAATTAATTAACGGATCCGCCGTATAACTAATCCTAACCAACAAACAATCAAAGTGTCCGCACTAATGATTCAATTTAATGGTAGCTTTAAGAACTAGATAATTTCATCAAGATTAACATACAAGTTGTCCGCAACTTGTGTCAATTTATTCAAATGTTCTCCCTAAGTTCAATAATGTAGTTCCGCCACAATTATCAAGCTTAGATGCTTCACAAGTTCATATATCACAACTCCGGTTTTGATATTAAACTTAGCAATAGATTGTTCACAACAATAACTTAGAGTCCGCTCTAGCAATCATCAACAAACAATCATAAAAAATATGCATAGGAAAACAATCATACTCATTCATAACATAAACTGAAAATAGAAGGAAGAATAAATCTCACGGTTCTTGAAATCCGAAGGTTTTTGTGTCCTTGCAACCAAGCAAAAGAGTCTAGCCTTGCATGTTTATTGAACAACTAAATAAAAAGATGGAAGAACACATGATTTAGGGTTTGGAGGAGGAAGATTTTGTGTTTTCTTTTGTGCTGGCCGCCACTTCCTTGCTCCTCTTCTCCTTTATATATGCTTAGAAACCCTAGTGTCTATTTTACAAAATAGTCCTTCCTTAAGTTGACAGAATTTAGTTGTCCGTTGTAAAATTCATATCTCCTTCATATCACATCGTGTTGAGCTGAACTTTTGAGCGTTTATAGGCCTTTTAGTCCTGAATCCACGAAAATTGAGTTTGCATCAATCGGACATTTGTAGCTCGATATATTGAAGTTGTAATGGACAAAGGTCGATATCGGCAGATTGCAAGATTTGACTTTGATGGCTGTGATTTCCATGATCTTCCTTATTTTATTTCTTTTCCTTATCTTTCCATAAATTTATGGATGTTAGCTTTTGAATGTCACTGGAATCACTTCATTTCGATCTCTAGAGCTTCCACTCTACACAAAACACCGACTGAAGGTCAAATCTGCCAATCATCTCCAATTACCTCCTTTTTGCATCTTTCATCCAAAAATGCCTTCAAAATATAAAACAAAGAATATCAAGGGATTTTATACATAAAACATATGCAAAACACTACGTAAATATGGATGAAATTATCAAATAATATGGTCGCATCAAACACCCCCACACTTAGCTCTTGCTCATCCTCGAGAAAGGATAGGTAAAAAAAAATTAAATTAAAAATAACCATGACCAATCTCTTAATATCCTATCAATATCCAAGAATTCAAGCATTATAAATAAGAATACAATCGAGAAGGATAAAGAACATAAATCTTCATGAATTTGTTTACATGCAAACTTCAAAACTCAATTACTCTTCAGGATTTAAAAGAAATCTATGTCATGCCAAAATGATAGGTCCTCTCATTGATATACACTCCAACACTCATGTGTTTAGGGTTTAGGTGTTTAAATCTCTCAAATTCAATCAATGAAAATGTTCTACCATAAGCTTGCTCTTCAATCTAATCTCCATTACTAAAATATTACAAACAATGCATGAATCAAAAGGTCTTATTTTCCGGTTGTAATGGGGCTAAGGTTAAGGTGAGGTAAAAGAGAGTAGAAGAAAAGGTTCAAACCAAAGAAAGTAGAGCATTCTGAAAATAAATAAATATATATTTCAACCAAGATATTCCATCAAAACACATCAATTTTCAATCTTCAAGCACCAATGCTTAGCTTCTTTCGATTTCAAGCTCTTTTCTATTTCTTTTCTTTTTTTTCTTTTCTTCTTCTTTTCTTGTTCTTTTTTTTTGCTTTTTTTTTTCTTTTTCACCTTTGGCAACTTTGCCCATCTTTTCATCAAGCATCACTTCTTCTTTCTTTTCACATAATTTCTAACCATAATTCCATGAGATATCACAAGTATATGCTCTACTAATCCTTGGCCAGGGGAAAAGAGGAAAACATATAAAAAGTTTAAGGCTTATACATGGATAAAGCAAAGAAATGATAAACAAGCTCAAAAGGGGCTCACTAAAGATAATATGCTTTAGGTTGGCTTTTTGGCTCAAGCGGTTAAAATTCCTAATGCCTTTATCATCTTCATGCATCTATGTAATGTGAATGTAATCTCAATAAGATATGAAGCAAGTTCTAGAGATACATATCATTGAAAGAACGAACAATCAAAGAATATAATGTTGAAGGCTCAAAAGCTTACATTGGTATAACACTATAAAGTCAACATGGCATATTTTCAGAGTCAATCCCTAAACCAATTAAACATTAAAACTTGCATGCACACTCATTCATTCAATTTATATATTCATCTATCTCACTTAATTCTCATACATAATACTCATATTCTCAAAAACCAATGGGAGTTAAAAAGATCAATCATAGATTTTTTTTTTTTTTGAAAGAATAAAGAAAAACAAAATAAGAAAATTGACAGTTTCCCAATACCCCCACACTTAAAACACAACATTGTCCTCAATGTTGAAAATGAAAGAAAAGGGATATAAGAGAATGACAAAAATGCAATAGATAAATAAATAAAAGATAAGGGAAAAGGAAAGCAAATCTGATTTTTTTTTTGTCCTGGGTTGCCTCCCAAGAAGCGCTTTTGTTTTGTGTCATTGGCTCGACATGTGGTATGCTCATTATTCATAGATCGGTTCAGCTAACTCCACAGAAGCGGTGATTTCTGTCGTCCAACTTTCATAGAAAGGTTTCAAGCGATGCCCATTGACCTTGAGTACTTTGTTGGTTTCTAAACTTGTAATTTCAACTGCACCATAAGGAGAAACATTAGAAACAACAAAGGGTCCAATCCAACGAGAGCGCAATTTTCCAGGAAAAAGTTTCAAACGCGAATGATAAAGAAGGACTTTGTCTCCAACATGAAACTCCTTTCTTGTAAGCATTCGATCATGAAGATTCTTAGTCTTTTCTTTGTAAATCCTTGCATTCTCATAAGCGTCATTTCGAATCTCTTCTAACTCTTGTAATTGCAACTTTCTTGCAATCCCAGCAGCATCATAATCCATGTTACATTTTTTTATGGCCCAAAAAGCTTTGTGTTCAAGCTCCACCGGTAGATGACATGCTTTCCCATAAATCATTCTATAAGGTGACATTCCTATAGGTGATTTATAAGCAGTTCGATAAGCCCAAAGTGCATCTCCAAGACGTAGACTCCAATCTCGCCGATTAGGTTGCACTGTTTTCTCCAAAATGGACTTGATTTCTCGATTTGAAATTTCAGCTTGGCCATTCGTTTGAGGATGATATGCTGTGGAAGTTCGATGAGTCACATGATATTTCCGTAGCAATGCTTCCATGGAACTATTACAGAAATGAGTGCCACGATCGCTAATGATAGCTTTAGGGATTCCAAACCTGTCAAATATGTGAGTCCTGACAAAATCTACAACAACTTTAGCATCATTAGTTCGTGTGGCTTTTGCCTCAATCCATTTAGACACATAATCAACAGCAAGAAGAATATAAAGATTGCCAAAAGAAGAAGGAAATGGACCCATAAAGTCAATACCCCAAATATCAAAAATTTCACTTACAAGAATATTCGTTAAAGGCATTTGATTCTTATGAGTGATATTACCTGTTCTTTGGCATTTTTCACATGATTTGCAGAAGTGATATGCATCTTTAAAAATAGAAGGCCAATAGAAACCACTTTCAAGTACCTTATGGGCTGTTCTTTTTGCTCCAAAATGCCCACCACAAGAATGAGAATGACAAAAAGTGAGAATGGAATGAAATTCATCTTGTGGTACACACCTCCTAACTACTTGATCAACACAAAATTTCCAAAGGTAAGGATCGTCCCAAAAATAATATTTAGCATCAGCTCGTAACTTATCTTTTTGGGGTTTAGACAAAATTGGAGGGAATTCTTTGGTGACTAAATAGTTTACTAAATCAGCGTACCATGGTCTTGTAGAGGAATGCAACATATACAATTGCTCATCAGGGAATGTCTCTCTTATTGTTTCGATCTGTATATCCTCGGTCCTCAGTCGGCTCAAGTGATCAGCCACATGGTTTTCTGCACCTTTTTTGTCTTTGATCTCAAGATCGAATTCTTGTAAAAGCAAGATCCACCTAATCAGTCTTGGTTTGGACTCCTTCTTCTTCAAAAGATACCTGAGAGCTGCATGGTCAGTAAAAACAATGACTTTTATACCAAGTAGATATGACCTGAATTTTTCAAGAGCAAACACCACTGAAAAAAGTTCCTTTTCAGTTGTATGGTAATTGCATTGTGCTCCATCCAACATACGAGAAGCATAGGCGATAACATGCAAATTCTTCCCAATTCTTTGCCCAAGCACAGCTCCTACCGCATAGTCACTCGCATCACACATTATCTCAAAAGGTTCATCCCAATTTGGTGGTTGGATGATAGGGGCAGATGTGACACATCTCTTAAGCTCATCATGGGCATCTTTACATGCTTGATCAAACACAAAATCCACGTCTTTGGCTAATAGTTTGCACAAGGGTGCCGTAATCTTCGAGAAATCTTTGATAAAGCGTCGATAGAAACCTGCATGGCCTAGAAAAGAACGAACTTCCCTCACACATGAGGGGTAAGGCAATGATGAAATAACATCTATTTTAGCTTTATCAACCTCTAATCCACGTGAAGACACAACATGCCCAAGAACTATTCCTTGATCTACCATAAAATAACACTTTTCATAGTTCAAGACAAGGTTAATTTCAATGCACTTTTTCAAGATCAAAGATAAATTTTCTAGACATCTATCAAAAGAATCACCATACACCGTGAAATCATCCATAAAAACCTCGATTATTCTTTCAACATAATCAGAAAAAATACTCATCATGCATCTTTGAAAAGTTGCAGGAGCATTACAAAGACCAAAAGGCATTCTCCTATATGCATATGTACCAAATGGACATGTAAATGTAGTCTTTTCTTGATCCTCAGGATTAATAACAATCTGATTGTATCCACTATATCCATCAAGAAAGCAATAAAAAGACTTACCTGCTAAGCGTTCAAGCATTTGATCCATGAATGGTAATGGGAAATGATCTTTGCGTGTAGAAAGATTGAGCTTTCTGTAATCAACACACATTCTCCATCCACTCGAGATGCGAGTAGGAATGAGCTCATCATTTTTGTTTTTCACCAACGTGATTCCGGTCTTTTTGGGCACCACATGGATTGGCGCGACCCATTTACTGTCAGTGATGGGGTAAATGACTCCTGCATCTAACAGTTTTAAAATTTCAGCTTTCACTACCTCCATCATAGGCGGGTTCAACCTCCTTTGCATTTCCCTTGTTGGTTTTGTGTTGTCCTCTAATAGTATGTGATGCATACATAGTGAGGGACTAATGCCCTTGATGTCGGCTAAGGTCCATCCAATGGCCGTCTTGTGATCACACAACAACTTCACAAGTTTCTCCTCTTGCATACTTGTCAAACCTTTTGCTATGATAACAGGAAGTGTATTGTTGTCGCCAATGAATACATACTTCAAATTATCGGGCAAAGGTTTTAATTCTAACTCAGGGGCCTGTAAAATAGATGGCAAAAGCTTTTTATGTGAGAGTACTAAATCAACAAAGACATTACCATGGGGAACGGTTTGCAAAGCTTGTAAGGCCAATACTGATTCGTGCACGTTTTGGGGAACACACACGTGGCTCTCCATCTCTTCTATCTTGGTGAAATCATAGCCATAGCTCAAAGCTATGCTTAATCCGTCTTCGCAATCAAAATCACAAACTTGCTGCACACACTTATCAATTTGATCATAGCATGTGATAGAATAAACATTGCTATAAGGATATTTCATTGCATCATGAAAATTGAATTCAGTTTTTTCATCTCCTACCTCCATAGATAAGGTATCCTTACCACAATCAATCTTTGTGTTGGTCGTTTTCAAGAATGGTCTCCCAAACAATATAGGAGTGCTGGTTGATGAATCACAAGAATCATGTTCCATATCAAGAATATAAAAATCACATGGAATAACCAAACTATCAATCTTGACTAGGACATCTTCTATCACACCAAGTGGGTAAACAAAACTACGATCCGCAAGTTGTATTACAATGCTAGTTTTATTCAAAGGCTCAAGACTAAGAGAATCATAAACATGTTTAGGCATAACACTAATGGATGCACCTAAATCGCATAAAGCTCTTTTAAAACTAGCATTACCAATAACACATGGGATAGTAAACGCACCTGGGTCTTTTTGTTTCAAAGGCAGATTCTTTTGAACAACGGCAGATACAACTGCACCCATACTTACCGTTTCATTACCTTTCAATTTGAAAGCTCTTTTGATAGTACACAACTCCTTCAAGAATTTTGCATACTTGGGAATTTGCTTGATAGCATCAAGTAAAGGAATGTTCAGTTCAACTTTCTTGAAAACCTCTAAGATCTCTTTTTCTTTGTCTTCTTTCTTTGACCTAGAAGAACTCACAGGAAAGGGTGGATTTGTTTTAAAACTGGAATTAATTGAGTGAAAAGTTACCTTTGGAGTGATGGTCTTTGATTCAGTTTGTGGAGGAGGAGGATGTTCTTTCTTTGTACTCAATTCAGTTTCTATCTCTTCTTCCTCCATCTCAATTTGTTTCGACTTTTTCTCTTCAAGTTCTTTCCCACTTCGCAGCATGATAGCACTAACATTTTCTTTTGGATTCAATGCTTGAGAGGGCAACTTTCCATTTATTTGTGCTTCCAATTTCCCTACACTTGAAGCTACTTGCCCCATTTGCTTCTCCAAGTTGTGAATACTTGACCTTGTTTCCTGTTGAAAAGACATCACATTTTGCTGCAAGGTCACAGTGTTAGAAGCCAAAGTTTTCATCATCTCACGAAGATCATCACTGGATGATGTCCCCATAACATTGGAGTTGGTGAACGGAGGGGGCTGTCTTGCTTGATAATTTTGCTGGGGCTGTGGTTGAAATCCATGGGAATGGAACTATCTCCCTTGATTGCCTTGTTGAGGTGGGTCCCCGTAGCGGAAGTTAGGATGATCTCTCCATCCAGGATTGTACGTGTTAGAAAAGGGATCATACTTACGCTGGGGCTGTCCGTTGAATGCTCCATCAATTGCATGAGCTTGTTCAATGTAATCTTCTTGCATTGTTGGGCACATATCCGTAGCATGTCCTTGTAAGGAGCATATGCTACAAACTTTCACCTGCTGCACATTTCCACAAGCCAAAGAACGCACAAGAGAAGTAAGATCATTAACTTTATTTTCAAGGTTAGAAATACTTACCTCATTTACTCGTTTATTGGAGAAGTCTCCACGAGTGCCAAACTGTTTTGAGTTGGCTGCCATGTTTGAGATCAATTGACGTGCAGCACCGGGTGTCTTATCTACCAATGCCCCTCCACTTGCAGCATCAATGATACTACGGTCAGTAGGCATCAATCCTTCATAGAAATATTGAATGAGAAGCTGATCGGGTATTTGATGATGAGGGCATTGAATACATAGTTGCTCAAATCTTTCCCAATACTCGGAAAGTGTCTCTCCATGAGATTGTCGAATCCCACATATTTCTTTCCTTATATTGGCAACTCGAGATGCTGGAAAAAATTTCTCCAGGAAAATCTTCTTCATAGCATTCCAAGTTCCAATAGATCCTGGGAGAATAGAGAAAAGTCATGCCTTTGCTGCCCCTTTCAAAGAGAAAGGGAAAGCTTTCAACTTAACTTGTTCTTCATCAACTCCATTCGGTTTCATGCCAACACAGACCATATGGAACTCCTTGAGATGAGCATGAGGATCTTCTCCTGCAAGACCATTAAATGTTGGTAACAAATGTATAAAACCAGATTTGAGTTCAAAGTTCACATTACTGTCTATGTTTATGCACAATGGTTGGTTTTCCACGTTAGGAGCAGCAAGCTCCTTGAGTGTTTGTTGTCGTGCACCAGCCATGATGTTGACGCGAGCTTCCTTTCGTAACTTGCGTAAAGTGTTTTCTATTTCAAGATCAACCTGTACTTGATGACTTTGATTAGCAGAACGGGTTACAGGCATAAATCGCAAAGAAAACTCAAAAGAAACCAAGCACACAAGAGATTGAAAACAATGTAAATTGTACGAAAATTTTACGGTAGAAAACTAAAACTGCCTAAAAACACTAGAACAAAAAGGAATTTGGCCTCAATAGACTGGGGCTAGTGATTTATCACTAGTCTTTCTCAGAACGTCCTTTTCCTTCAGATAACAAAAACTCGATACCTAATTCCACCAAAAACTCTGTTTTGAACAGTACCGTTGTCGCAAGTGAACAGTACCGTCGCAAGCAAAAATTCTGTTTCTTTTTTTTTTTTTTGAATCACAGCAAATAAAAATAACAGTACAAGCACAACAATCAACTAAAATTACTTCCCCGGCAACGGCGCCAAAATTTGTTGCGATGTCGCGGTCGCACAAATTAATTACCCTAGCTTAAAACACACAAGATAGTATAGAGCAAGCAAGGGGTCGATTCCACGAGGAAGTTTCAAGTTAGATTTTTATGTTGTACGTTATGTGATTGGGGGGATTTGGTTTGTGATTATCTAAACTATGGCAGCAATTAAACTAGCAAACAAAATCAATTAAAATCGAAACTTATCAAGAAAACAAACCTTGGTCACAAGCATACATCCACCTACGGAAATTAGAACCGATCCTTGAAACTAAAAATGCAGTTCATGTTCTGAAATTTTATCTTTTCTTAACGTGATTAATTAACGGATCCGCCGTATAACTAATCCTAACCAACAAACAATCAAAGTGTCCGCACTAATGATTCAATTTAATGGTAGCTTTAAGAACTAGATAATTTCATCAAGATTAACATACAAGTTGTCCGCAACTTGTGTCAATTTATTCAAATGTTCTCCCTAAGTTCAATAATGTAGTTCCGCCACAATTATCAAGCTTAGATGCTTCACAAGTTCATATATCACAACTCCGGTTTTGATATTAAACTTAGCAATAGATTGTTCACAACAATAACTTAGAGTCCGCTCTAGCAATCATCAACAAACAATCATAAAAAATATGCATAGGAAAACAATCATACTCATTCATAACATAAACTGAAAATAGAAGGAAGAATAAATCTCACGGTTCTTGAAATCCGAAGGTTTTTGTGTCCTTGCAACCAAGCAAAAGAGTCTAGCCTTGCATGTTTATTGAACAACTAAATAAAAAGATGGAAGAACACATGATTTAGGGTTTGGAGGAGGAAGATTTTGTGTTTTCTTTTGTGCTGGCCGCCACTTCCTTGCTCCTCTTCTCCTTTATATATGCTTAGAAACCCTAGTGTCTATTTTACAAAATAGTCCTTCCTTAAGTTGACAGAATTTAGTTGTCCGTTGTAAAATTCATATCTCCTTCATATCACATCGTGTTGAGCTGCAATTTTGAGCGATTATAGGCCTTTGAGTCCTGAATCCACGAAAATTGAGTTTGCATCAATCGGACATTTGTAGCTCGAGATATTGAAGTTGTAATGGACAAAGGTCGATATCGGCAGATTGCAAGATTTGACTTTGAAGGCTGTGATTTCCATGATCTTCCTTATTTTATTTCTTTTCCTTATCTTTCCATAAATTTATGGATGTTAGCTTTTGAATGTCACTGGAATCACTTCATTTCGATCTCTAGAGCTTCCACTCTGCACAAAACACCGACTGAAGGTCAAATCTGCCAATCATCTCCAATTACCTCCTTTTTGCATCTTTCATCCAAAAATGCCTTCAAAATATAAAACAAAGAATATCAAGGCATTTTATACATAAAACATATGCAAAACACTACGTAAATATGGATGAAATTATCAAATAATATGGTCGCATCAAATACCAACTAAAAAGGGCTTGGATATGAACAAGGTTTGAAATCTAAGGCTCAAACTCATTCAAATGGGCCTCGTTGAGTCAGGATAAATTTGTCCGAAAATCCAAGGCTAACACCCCCTCCAAAAACCAAGTTCAATCATGCTTGGGGGAAAAGTCGATTACCCATAAAATTGTAGTCTAATACCAACTAAAAAGGGCTTGGATATGAACAAGGTTTGAAATGTAACGCTAATACTCATTCAAATGGGGCTCGTCGAGTCAGGATCAATTTGTCCGAAAATCCAAGGCTAACACCCCCTCCAAAAACCAAGTTCAATCATGCTTGGGGGAAAAGTCGATTACCCATAAAATTGAAGTCTAATACCAACTAAAAAGGGCTTGGATATGAACAAGGTTAGAAATATAAGGCTAATAATTATTTAAATGGCGCTAGTCGAGTCAGGATCAATATGTCCGAAAATCCAAGTCTAACACGCCCTACAAAAACCAAGTTCAATCATGCTTGGGGGAAAAATCGATTATCGATAAAATTGAAGTCTAATACCTACTAAAAAGGGCTTGGATATGAACAAGGTTAGACATATAAGGCTAATACTCATTTAAATAGGGCTAGTCGAGTCAGGATCAATATGTCCAAAAATCCAAGGCTAACACCCCTCCAAAAACCAAGTTCATTCATGCTTGGGGGAAAAGTCTATTACCCATAAAATTGAAGTCTAATACCAACTAAAAAGGGCTTGCATATGAAAAAGGTTTGAAATCTAAGGCTAATACTCATTCAAATGGGGCTAGTCGAGTCAGGATGAATTTGTCCGAAAATCCAAGGCTAACACCCCCTCCAAAAACCAAGTTCATTCATGCTTGGGGGAAAAGTCTATTACCCATAAATTGAAGTCAAATACCAACTAAAAAAGTCTTGGATATGAACAAGGTTTGAAATCCAAGGTTAATACTCATATAAATGGGGCTCGTCAAGTCAGGATCAAATTGTCCAATAATCCAAGGCTAACACCCCCTCCAAAAACCAAGTTCAATCATGCTTGGGGAAAAAGTCTATTACCCATAAAACTGAAGTCTAATACCAACTAAAAAGGGCTTGGATATGAACAAGGTTATAAATCTAAGGCCAATACTAATTGAAATGGGGCTCGTCGAGGCAGGATCAATTTGTCCGAAAATCCAAGGCTAACACCCCCTCCAAAAACCAAGTTCAATCATGCTTGGGGGAAAAGTCCGTTACCCATAAAATTGTAGTCTAATACCAACTAAAAAGGGCTTGCATATGAACAAGATTTGAAATATAAGGCTAATACTCATTCAAATGGGGCTCGTTGAGTCAGGATCAATTTGTCCGAAAATCCAAGGCTAACACCCCTCCAAAAACCAAGTTCATTCATGCTTGGGGGAAAAGTCTATTACCCATAAAATTGAAGTCTAATACCAACTAAAAACGGCTTGGATATGAACAAGGTTTGAAATCTAAGGCTAATACTCATTCAAATGGGCCTCAAGGAGTCAGGATCAATTTGTTCGAAAATCCAAGTCTAACACCCCCTCCAAAAACCAAGGTCAATCATGCTTGGGGAAAAAGTCTATTACCCATAAAATTGAAGTCTAATACCAACTAAAAAGGGCTTGGATATGAACAAGGTTATAAATCTAAGGCCAATACTAATTGAAATGGGGCTCGTCGAGGCAGGATCAATTTGTCCGAAAATCCAAGGCTAACACCCCCTCCAAAAACCAAGTTCAATCATGCTTGGGGGAAAAGTCGATTACCCTTAAAATTGTATTCTAATACCAACTAAAAAGGGCTTGGATATGAACAAGGTTTGAAATGTATGGCTAATACTCATTTAAATGGGGCTCGTCGAGTCAGGATCAATTTGTCCGAAAATCCAAGGCTAACACCCCCTCCAAAAACCAAGTTCAATCATGCTTGGGGGAAAAGTCGATTACCCATAAAATTGAAGTCTAATACCAACTAAAAAGGGCTTGGATATGAACAAGGTTATAAATCTAAGGCCAATACTAATTGAAATGGGGCTCGTCGAGGCAGGATCAATTTGTCCGAAAATCCAAGGCTAACACCCCCTCCAAAAACCAAGTTCAATCATGCTTGGGGGAAAAGTCGATTACCCATAAAATTGAAGTCTAATACCAACTAAAAAGGGCTTGGATATGAACAAGGTTAGTCATATAAGGCTAATAATTATTTAAATGGGGCTAGTCGAGTCAGGATCAATATGTCCGAAAATCCAAGGCTAACACCCCCTCCAAAAACCAAGTTCATTCATGCTTGGGGGAAAAGTCTATTACCCATAAAATTGAAGTCTAATACCAACTAAAAAGGGCTTGCATATGAACAAGGTTTGAAATATAAGGCTAATACTCATTCAAATGGGGCTCGTTGAGTCAGGATCAATTTGTCCGAAAATCCAAGGCTAACACCCCCTCCAAAAACCAAGTTCAATCATGCTAGGGGGAAAAGTTTATTACCCATAAAATTGAAGTCTAATACCAACTAAAAACGGCTTGGATATGAACAAGGTTTGAAATCTAAGGCTAATACTCATTCAAATGGGACTCAAGGAGTCAGGATCAATATGTCCGAAAATCCAAGTCTAACACGCCCTACAAAAACCAAGTTCAATCATGCTTGGGGGAAAAATCGATTATCGATAAAATTGAAGTCTAATACCTACTAAAAAGGGCTTGGATATGAACAAGGTTAGACATATAAGGCTAATACTCATTTAAATAGGGCTAGTCGAGTCAGGATCAATATGTCCGAAAATCCAAGGCTAACACCCCTCCAAAAACCAAGTTCATTCATGCTTGGGGGAAAAGTCTATTACCCATAAAATTGAAGTCTAATACCAACTAAAAAGGGCTTGCATATGAAAAAGGTTTGAAATCTAAGGCTAATACTCATTCAAATGGGGCTAGTCGAGTCAGGATGAATTTGTCCGAAAATCCAAGGCTAACACCCCCTCCAAAAACCAAGTTCATTCATGCTTGGGGGAAAAGTCTATTACCCATAAATTGAAGTCAAATACCAACTAAAAAAGTCTTGGATATGAACAAGGTTTGAAATCCAAGGCTAATACTCATATAAATGGGGCTCGTCAAGTCAGGATCAAATTGTCCAATAATCCAAGGCTAACACCCCCTCCAAAAACCAAGTTCAATCATGCTTGGGGAAAAAGTCTATTACCCATAAAACTGAAGTCTAATACCAACTAAAAAGGGCTTGGATATGAACAAGGTTATAAATCTAAGGCCAATACTAATTGAAATGGGGCTCGTCGAGGCAGGATCAATTTGTCCGAAAATCCAAGGCTAACACCCCCTCCAAAAACCAAGTTCAATCATGCTTGGGGGAAAAGTCCGTTACCCATAAAATTGTAGTCTAATACCAACTAAAAAGGGCTTGCATATGAACAAGATTTGAAATATAAGGCTAATACTCATTCAAATGGGGCTCATTGAGTCAGGATCAATTTGTCTGAAAATCCAAGGCTAACACCCCCTCCAAAAACCAAGTTCAATCATGCTTGGGGGAAAAGTCGGTTACCCATAAAATTGTAGTCTAATACCAACTAAAAAGGGCTTGGATATGAACAAGGTTTGAAATGTAAGGATAATACTCATTCAAATGGGGCTCGTCGAGTCAGGATCAATTTGTCCGTAAATCCAAGGCTAACACCCCCTCCAAAAACCAAGTTCAATCATGCTTGGGGGAAAAGTCGATTACCCATAAAATTGAAGTCTAATACCAACTAAAAAGGGCTTGCATAGGAACAAGGTTTGAAATATAAGGCTAATACTCATTCAAATGGGGCTCGTTGAGTCAAGATCAATTTGTCCGAAAATCCAAGGCTAACACCCCCTCCAAAAACCAAGTTCAATCATGCTTGGGGGAAAAGTCGATTACCCATAAAATTGATTTCTAATACCTACTAAAAAGGGCTTGGATATGAACAAGGTTAGACATATAAGGCTAATAATTATTTAAATGGGGCTAGTCGAGTCAGGATCAATATGTCCGAAAATCCAAGTCTAACACGCCCTCCTAAAACCAAGTTCAATCATGCTTGGGGGAAAAATCGATTATCGATAAAATTGAAGTCTAATACCTACTAAAAAGGGCTTGGATATGAACAAGGTTAGACATATAAGGCTAATACTCATTTAAATGGGGCTAGTCGAGTCAGGATCAATATGTCCGAAAATCCAAGGCTAACACCCCCTCCAAAAACCAAGTTCAATCATGCTTGGGGGAAAAGTCGGTTACCCATAAAATTGTAGTCTAATACCAACTAAAAAGGGCTTGGATATGAACAAGGTTTGAAATGTAAGGATAATAATCATTCAAATGGGGCTCGTCGAGTCAGGATCAATTTGTCCGAAAATCCAAGGCTAACACCCCCTCCAAAAACCAAGTTCAATCATGCTTGGGGGAAAAGTCGATTACCCATAAAATTGAAGTCTAATACCAACTAAAAAGGGCTTGCATATGAACAAGGTTTGAAATATAAGGCTAATACTCATTCAAATGGGGCTCGTTGAGTCAGGATCAATTTGTCCGAAAATCCAAGGCTAACACCCCCTCCAAAAACCAAGTTCAATCATGCTTGGGGGAAAAGTCGATTACCCATAAAATTGATGTCTAATACCTACTAAAAAGGGCTTGGATATGAACAAGGTTAGACATATAAGGCTAATAATTATTTAAATGGGGCTAGTCGAGTCAGGATCAATATGTCCGAAAATCCAAGTCTAACACGCCCTCCTAAAACCAAGTTCAATCATGCTTGGGGGAAAAATCGATTATCGATAAAATTGAAGTCTAATACCTACTAAAAAGGGCTTGGATATGAACAAGGTTAGACATATAAGGCTAATACTCATTTAAATGGGGCTAGTCGAGTCAGGATCAATATGTCCGAAAATCCAAGGCTAACACCCCCTCCAAAAACCAAGTTCAATCATGCTTGGGGGAAAAGTCGGTTACCCATAAAATTGTAGTCTAATACCAACTAAAAAGGGCTTGGATATGAACAAGGTTTGAAATGTAAGGCTAATACTCATTCAAATGGGGCTCGTCCAGTCAGGATCAATTTGTCCGAAAATCCAAGGCTAACACCCCCTCCAAAAACCAAGTTCAATCATGCTTGGGGGAAAAGTCGATTACCCTTAAAATTGTATTCTAATACCAACTAAAAAGGGCTTGGATATGAACAAGGTTTGAAATGTATGGCTAATACTCATTCAAATGGGGCTCGTCGAGTCAGGATCAATTTGTCCGAAAATCCAAGGCTAACACCCCCTCCAAAAACCAAGTTCAATCATGCTTGGGGGAAAAGTCGATTACCCTTAAAATTGTATTCTAATACCAACTAAAAAGGGCTTGGATATGAACAAGGATTGAAATGTATGGCTAATACTCATTCAAATGGGGCTCGTCGAGTCAGGATCAATTTGTCCGAAAATCCAAGGCTAACACCCCCTCCAAAAACCAAGTTCAATCATGCTTGGGGGAAAAGTCGATTACCCATAAAATTGAAGTCTAATACCAACTAAAAAGGGCTTGGATATGAACAAGGTTATAAATCTAAGGCCAATACTAATTGAAATGGGGCTCGTCGAGGCAGGATCAATTTGTCCGAAAATCCAAGGCTAACACCCCCTCCAAAAACCAAGTTCAATCATGCTTGGGGGAAAAGTCGATTACCCATAAAATTGAAGTCTAATACCAACTAAAAAGGGCTTGGATATGAACAAGGTTAGACATATAAGGCTAATAATTATTTAAATGGGGCTAGTCGAGTCAGGATCAATATGTCCGAAAATCCAAGGCTAACACCCCCTCCAAAAACCAAGTTCGATCATGCTTGGGGGAAAAGTCGGTTACCCATAAAATTGTAGTCTAATACCAACTAAAAAGGGCTTGGATATGAACAAGGTTTGAAATGTAAGGCTAATACTCATTCAAATGGCGCTCGTCGAGTCAGGATCAATTTGTCCGAAAATCCAAGGCTAACACCCCCTCCAAAAACCAAGGTCAATCATGCTTGGGGGAAAAGTCGATTACCCATAAAATTGAAGTCTAATACCAACTAAAAAGGGCTTGCATATGAACAAGGTTTGAAATCTAAGGCTAATACTCATTCAAATGGGGCTCGTTCAGTCAGGATCAATTTGTCCGAAAATCCAAGGCTAACACCCCCTCCAAAAACCAAGTTCAATCATGCTAGGGGGAAAAGTTTATTACCCATAAAATTGAAGTCTAATACCAACTAAAAACGGCTTGGATATGAACAAGGTTTGAAATCTAAGGCTAATACTCATTCAAATGGGACTCAAGGAGTCAGGATCAATTTGTTCGAAAATCCAAGGCTAACACCCCCTCCAAAAACCAAGGTCAATCATGCTTGGGGGAAAAGTCTATTACCCATAAAATTGAAGTCTAATACCAACTAAAAACGGCTTGGATATGAACAAGGTTTGAAATCTAAGGCTAATACTCGTTCAAATGGGCCTCAAGGAGTCAGGATCAATTTTTTCGAAAATCCTAGTCTAACACCCCCTCTAAAAACCAAGTTCAATCATGCTAGGGGAAAAAGTCGAATACCCATCAAATTCAAGTCTAATACCAACTAAAAAGGGCTTGGATATGAACATGGTTATAAATCTAAGGCTAATACTCATTTAAATGGGCCTCGTCGAGTCAGGATCAATTTGCCCGAAAATCCAAGGCTAACACCCCCTCCAAAAACCAAGTTCAATCATGCTTGGGGGAAAGGTCGATTACCCATAAAATTGAAGTCTAATACCAAGTAAAAAGTGCTTGGATATGAACAAGGTTAGACATATAAGGCTAATAATTATTTAAATGGGGCTAGTCGAGTCAGGATCAATATGTCCGAAAATCCAAGTCTAACACGCCCTCCTAAAACCAAGTTCAATCATGCTTGGGGGAAAAATCGATTATCGATAAAATTGAAGTCTAATACCTACTAAAAAGGGCTTGGATATGAACAAGGTTAGACATATAAGGCTAATACTCATTTAAATGGGGCTAGTCGAGTCAGGATCAATATGTCCGAAAATCCAAGGCTAACACCCCCTCCAAAAACCAAGTTCAATCATGCTTGGGGGAAAAGTCGGTTACCCATAAAATTGTAGTCTAATACCAACTAAAAAGGGCTTGGATATGAACAAGGTTTGAAATGTAAGGATAATACTCATTCAAATGGGGCTCGTCGAGTCAGGATCAATTTGTCCGAAAATCCAAGGCTAACACCCCCTCCAAAAACCAAGTTCAATCATGCTTGGGGGAAAAGTCGATTACCCATAAAATTGAAGTCTAATACCAACTAAAAAGGGCTTGCATATGAACAAGGTTTGAAATATAAGGCTAATACTCATTCAAATGGGGCTCGTTGAGTCAGGATCAATTTGTCCGAAAATCCAAGGCTAACACCCCCTCCAAAAACCAAGTTCAATCATGCTTGGGGGAAAGGTCGATTACCCATAAAATTAATGTCTAATACCTACTAAAAAGGGCTTGGATATGAACAAGGTTAGACATATAAGGCTAATAATTATTTAAATGGGGCTAGTCGAGTCAGGATCAATATGTCCGAAAATCCAAGTCTAACACGCCCTCCTAAAACCAAGTTCAATCATGCTTGGGGGAAAAATCGATTATCGATAAAATTGAAGTCTAATACCTACTAAAAAGGGCTTGGATATGAACAAGGTTAGACATATAAGGCTAATACTCATTTAAATGGGGCTAGTCGAGTCAGGATCAATATGTCCGAAAATCCAAGGCTAACACCCCCTCCAAAAACCAAGTTCAATCATGCTTGGGGGAAAAGTCCGTTACCCATAAAATTGTAGTCTAATACCAACTAAAAAGGGCTTGGATATGAACAAGGTTTGAAACGTAAGTATAATACTCATTCAAATGGGGCTCGTCGAGTCAGGATCAATTTGTCCGAAAATCCAAGGCTAACACCCCCTCCAAAAACCAAGTTCAATCATGCTTGGGGGAAAAGTCGATTACCCATAAAATTGAAGTCTAATACCAACTAAAAAGGGCTTGCATATGAACAAGGTTTGAAATATAAGGCTAATACTCATTCAAATGGGGCTCGTTGAGTCAGGATCAATTTGTCCGAAAATCCAAGTCTAACACCCCCTCCAAAAACCAAGTTCAATCATGCTTGGGGGAAAAGTCGATTACCCATAAAATTGATGTCTAATACCTACTAAAAAGGGCTTGGATATGAACAACGTTAGACATATAAGGCTAATACTCATTTAAATGGGGCTAGTCGATTCAGGATCAATATGTCCGAAAATCCAAGGCTAAAACCCCCTCCAAAAACCAAGTTCATTCATGCTTGGGGGAAAAGTCTATTACCCATAAAATTGAAATCTAATACCAACTAAAAAGGGCTTGCATATGAACAAGGTTTGAAATATAAGGCTAATACTCATTCAAATGGGGCTCGTTGAGTCAGGATCAATTTGTCCGAAAATCCAAGGCTAACACCCCCTCCAAAAACCAAGTTCAATCATGCTTGGGGGAAAGGTCGATTACCCATAAAATTAATGTCTAATACCTACTAAAAAGGGCTTGGATATGAACAAGGTTAGACATATAAGGCTAATAATTATTTAAATGGGGCTAGTCGAGTCAGGATCAATATGTCCGAAAATCCAAGTCTAACACGCCCTCCTAAAACCAAGTTCAATCATGCTTGGGGGAAAAATCGATTATCGATAAAATTGAAGTCTAATACCTACTAAAAAGGGCTTGGATATGAACAAGGTTAGACATATAAGGCTAATACTCATTTAAATGGGGCTAGTCGAGTCAGGATCAATATGTCCGAAAATCCAAGGCTAACACCCCCTCCAAAAACCAAGTTCAATCATGCTTGGGGGAAAAGTCCGTTACCCATAAAATTGTAGTCTAATACCAACTAAAAAGGGCTTGGATATGAACAAGGTTTGAAACGTAAGTATAATACTCATTCAAATGGGGCTCGTCGAGTCAGGATCAATTTGTCCGAAAATCCAAGGCTAACACCCCCTCCAAAAACCAAGTTCAATCATGCTTGGGGGAAAAGTCGATTACCCATAAAATTGAAGTCTAATACCAACTAAAAAGGGCTTGCATATGAACAAGGTTTGAAATATAAGGCTAATACTCATTCAAATGGGGCTCGTTGAGTCAGGATCAATTTGTCCGAAAATCCAAGTCTAACACCCCCTCCAAAAACCAAGTTCAATCATGCTTGGGGGAAAAGTCGATTACCCATAAAATTGATGTCTAATACCTACTAAAAAGGGCTTGGATATGAACAACGTTAGACATATAAGGCTAATACTCATTTAAATGGGGCTAGTCGATTCAGGATCAATATGTCCGAAAATCCAAGGCTAAAACCCCCTCCAAAAACCAAGTTCATTCATGCTTGGGGGAAAAGTCTATTACCCATAAAATTGAAGTCTAATACCAACTAAAAAGGGCTTGCATATGAACAAGGTTTGAAATATAAGGCTAATACTCATTCAAATGGGGCTCGTTGAGTCAGGATCAATTTGTCCGAAAATCCAAGGCTAACACCCCCTCCAAAAACCAAGTTCAATCATGCTAGGGGGAAAAGTTTATTACCCATAAAATTGAAGTCTAATACCAACTAAAAACGGCTTGGATATGAACAAGGTTTGAAATCTAAGGCTAATACTCATTCAAATGGGACTCAAGGAGTCAGGATCAATTTGTTCGAAAATCCAAGGCTAACACCCCCTCCAAAAACCAAGGTCAATCATGCTTGGGGGAAAAGTCTATTACCCATAAAATTGAAGTCTAATACCAACTAAAAACGGCTTGGATATGAACAAGGTTTGAAATCTAAGGCTAATACTCATTCAAATGGGCCTCAAGGAGTCAGGATCAATTTGTTCGAAAATCCAAGTCTAACACCCCCTCCAAAAACCAAGGTCAATCATGCTTGGGGAAAAAGTCTATTACCCATAAAATTGAAGTCTAATACCAACTAAAAAGGGCTTGGATATGAACAAGGTTATAAATCTAAGGCCAATACTAATTGAAATGGGGCTCGTCGAGGCAGGATCAATTTGTCCGAAAATCCAAGGCTAACACCCCCTCCAAAAACCAAGTTCAATCATGCTTGGGGGAAAAGTGGATTACCCATAAAATTGATGTCTAATACCAACTAAAAAGGACTTGGATATGAACAAGGTTTGAAATATAATGCTAATACTCATTGAAATGGGGCTCTTCGAGTCAGGATCAATTTGTCTGAAAATCCAAGGCTAACACCCCTCCAAAAACCAAGTTCAATCATGCTTGGGGGAAAAGTCGATTACCCATAAAATTGAAGTCTAATACCAACTAAAAAGGGCTTGGATATGAACAAGGTTAGACATATAAGGCTAATAATTATTTAAAAGGGGCTTGTCGAGTCAGGATCAATATGTCTGAAAATCCAAGTCTAACACGCCCTCCAAAAACCAAGTTCAATCATGCTTGGGGGAAAAGTCGATTACCCATAAAATTGAAGTCTAATACCAACTAAAAAGGGCTTGCATATGAACAAGGTTTGAAATATAAGGCTAATACTCATTCAAATGGGGATCGTTGAGTCAGGATCAATTTGTCCGAAAATCCAAGGCTAACACCCCCTCCAAAAACCAAGTTCAATCATGCTTGGGGGAAAAGTCGATTACCCATAAAATTGATGTCTAATACCTACTAAAAAGGGCTTGGATATGAACAAGGTTAGACATATAAGGCTAATAATTATTTAAATGGGGCTAGTCGAGTCAGGATCAATATGTCCGAAAATCCAAGTCTAACACGCCCTCCTAAAACCAAGTTCAATCATGCTTGGGGGAAAAATCGATTATCGATAAAATTGAAGTCTAATACCTACTAAAAAGGGCTTGGATATGAACAAGGTTAGACATATAAGGCTAATACTCATTTAAATGGGGCTAGTCGAGTCAGGATCAATATGTCCGAAAATCCAAGGCTAACACCCCCTCCAAAAACCAAGTTCAATCATGCTTGGGGGAAAAGTCGGTTACCCATAAAATTGTAGTCTAATACCAACTAAAAAGGGCTTGGATATGAACAAGGTTTGAAACGTAAGTATAATACTCATTCAAATGGGGCTCGTCGAGTCAGGATCAATTTGTCCGAAAATCCAAGGCTAACACCCCCTCCAAAAACCAAGTTCAATCATGCTTGGGGGAAAAGTCGATTACCCATAAAATTGAAGTCTAATACCAACTAAAAAGGGCTTGCATATGAACAAGGTTTGAAATATAAGGCTAATACTCATTCAAATGGGGCTCGTTGAGTCAGGATCAATTTGTCCGAAAATCCAAGGCTAACACCCCCTCCAAAAACCAAGTTCAATCATGCTTGGGGGAAAAGTCGATTACCCATAAAATTGATGTCTAATACCTACTAAAAAGGGCTTGGATATGAACAACGTTAGACATATAAGGCTAATACTCATTTAAATGGGGCTAGTCGAGTCAGGATCAATATGTCCGAAAATCCAAGGCTAAAACCCCCTCCAAAAACCAAGTTCATTCATGCTTGGGGGAAAAGTCTATTACCCATAAAATTGAAGTCTAATACCAACTAAAAAGGGCTTGCATATGAACAAGGTTTGAAATATAAGGCTAATACTCATTCAAATGGGGCTCGTTGAGTCAGGATCAATTTGTCCGAAAATCCAAGGCTAACACCCCCTCCAAAAACCAAGTTCAATCATGCTTGGGGGAAAAGTCGATTACCCATAAAATTGATGTCTAATACCAACTAAAAAGGACTTGGATATGAACAAGGTTTGAAATATAATGCTAATACTCATTGAAATGGGGCTCTTTGAGTCAGGATCAATTTGTCTGAAAATCCAAGGCTAACACCCCTCCAAAAACCAAGTTCAATCATGCTTGGGGGAAAAGTCGATTACCCATAAAATTGAAGTCTAATACCAACTAAAAAGGGCTTGGATATGAACAAGGTTAGACATATAAGGCTAATAATTATTTAAAAGGGGCTAGTCGAGTCAGGATCAATATGTCTGAAAATCCAAGTCTAACACGCCCTCCAAAAACCAAGTTCAATCATGCTTGGGGGAAAAATCGATTATCGATAACATTGAAGTCTAATACCTACTAAAAAGGGCTTGGATATGAACAAGGTTAGACATATAAGGCTAATACTCATTTAAATGGGGCTAGTCGAGTCAGGATCAATATGTCCGAAAATCCAAGGCTAACACCCCCTCCAAAAACCAAGTTCATTCATGCTTGGGGGAAAAATCGATTATCGATAACATTGAAGTCTAATACCTACTAAAAAGGGCTTGGATATGAACAAGGTTAGACATATAAGGCTAATACTCATTTAAATGGGGCTAGTCGAGTCAGGATCAATATGTCCGAAAATCCAAGGCTAACACCCCCTCCAAAAACCAAGTTCATTCATGCTTGGGGGAAAATTCTATTACCCATAAAATTGAAGTCTAATACCAACTAAAAAGGGCTTGCATATGAACAAGGTTTGAAATCTAAGGCTAATACTCATTCAAATGGGGCTCGTTGAGTCAGGATCAATTTGTCCGAAAATCCAAGGCTAACACCCCCTCCAAAAACCAAGTTCAATCATGCTAGGGGGAAAAGTTTATTACCCATAAAATTGAAGTCTAATACCAACTAAAAACGGTTTGGATATGAACAAGGTTTGAAATCTAAGGCTAATACTCATTCAAATGGGACTCAAGGAGTCAGGATCAATTTGTTCGAAAATCCAAGGCTAACACCCCCTCCAAAAACCAAGGTCAATCATGCTTGGGGGAAAAGTCTATTACCCATAAAATTGAAGTCTAATACCAACTAAAAACGGCTTGGATATGAACAAGGTTTGAAATCTAAGGCTAATACTCATTCAAATGGGCCTCAAGGAGTCAGGATCAATTTTTTCGACAATCCAAGTCTAACACCCCCTCCAAAAACCAAGTTCAATCATGCTAGGGGGAAAAGTCGAATACACATCAAATTCAAGTCTAATACCAACTAAAAAGGGCTTGGATATGAACATGGTTATAAATCTAAGGCTAATACTCATTTAAATGGGCCTCGTCGAGTCAGGATCAATTTGTCCGAAAATCGAAGGCTAAAATCCCCTCCAAAAACCAAGTTCAATCATGCTTGGGGGAAAAGTCGACTACCCATCAAATTGAACTCTAATACCAACTAAAAAGGTCTTGGATATGAACAAGGTTATAAATCTAAGGCTAATAGTCATTGAAATGGGGCTCCTCGAGTTAGTATCAATTTGTCCGAAAATCCAAGGCTAACACCCCCTCCAAAAACCAAGTTCAATCATGCTTGGGGGAAAAGTCTATTACCCATAAAATTGAAGTCCAATACCAACTAAAAAGGGCTTGGATATGAACAAGGTTTGAAATCTAAGGCTAATACTCATTTAAATGGGGCTAGTCGAGTCAGGATCAATTTGTCCGAAAATCCAAGGCTAACACCCCGTCCAAAAACCAAGTTCAATCATGCTTGGGGGAAAAGTCGATTACCTATAAAATTGAAGTCTAATACCAACGAAAAAGGGCTTGGATATGACCAAGGTTATAATCGAAGACTAATACTCATTGAAATGGGGCTCATCGAGTCAGGATCATTTTGTCCGAAAATCCAAGGCTAACACCCCTTCCAACAAACAAGTTCAATTATGCTTGGGGGAAAAGTCCATTACCCATAAAATTGAAGTCTGATACCAACTAAAAAGGGCTTGTATATGAACAAGGTTTGAAATCTAAGGCTAATACTCATTTAAATGGGGCTAGTTGAGTCAGGATCAATTTGTCCGAAAATCCAAGGCTAACAACCCCTCCAAAAACCAAGTTCAATCATGCTTGGGGGAAAAGTCGATTACCTATAAAATTGAAGTCTAATACCAACGAAAAAGGGCTTGGATATGAACAAGGTTATAATCTAAGACTAATACTCATTTAAATGGGGCTCGTCGAGTCAGGATCAATTTGTCCGAAAATCCAAGGCTAACACCCCTCCAAAAACCAAGTTCAATCCTGCGTGGGGCAAAAGTCGATTACCCATAAAATTGAAGTCTAATACCAACTAAAATGGGCTTGGATATGAACAAGGTTATAAATCCAAGGCTAATAGTCATTCAAATGGGGCTCGTCAAGTCAGGATCAATTTGTCCGAAAATCCAAGTCTAACACCCCCTCCAAAAACCAAGTTCAATCATGCTTCGGGGAAAAGTCGATTACCCATAAAATTGAAGTCTAATACCAACGAAAAAGGGCTTGGATATGAAAAAGGTTATAATATAAGACCAATACTCATTGAAATGGGGCTCGTCGAGTCAGGATCAATTTGTCCGAAAATCCAAGGCTAACACCCCTCCAAAAACCAAGTTCAATCCTGCGTGGGGCAAAAGTCTATTACCCATAAAATTGAAGTCTAATACCAACTAAAATGGGCTTGGATATGAACAAGGTTATAAATCCAAGGCTAATAGTCATTCAAATGGGGCTCATCAAGTCAGGATCAATTTGTCCGAAAATCCAAGTCTAACACCCCCTCCAAAAACCAAGTTCAATCATGCTTCGGGGAAAAGTCGATTACCCATAAAATTGAAGTCTAATACCAACTAAAAAGGACTTGGATATGAACAAGGTTATAATCTAAGACCAATACTCATTGAAATGGGGCTCGTCGAGTCAGGATCAATTTGTCCGAAAATCCAAGGCTAACACCCCTCCAAAAACCAAGTTCAATCCTGCGTGGGGCAAAAGTCTATTACCCATAAAATTGAAGTCTAATACCAACTAAAATGGGCTTGGATATGAACAAGGTTATAAATCCAAGGCTAATAGTCATTCAAATGGGGCTCATCAAGTCAGGATCAATTTGTCCGAAAATCCAAGTCTAACACCCCCTCCAAAAACCAAGTTCAATCATGCTTCGGGGAAAAGTCGATTACCCATAAAATTGAAGTCTAATACCAACTAAAAAGGACTTGGATATGAACAAGGTTATAATCTAAGACTAATACTCATTGAAATGGGGCTCGTCGAGTCATGATCAATTTGTCCGAAAATCCAAGGCTAACACCCCTCCAAAAACCAAGTTCTATCATGCGTGGGGCAAAAGTCTATTACCCATAAAATTGAAGTCTAATACCAACTAAAATGGGCTTGGATATGAACAAGGTTATAAATCTAAGGTTAATAGTTATTTAACTGGGGCTCGTCGAGTCAGGATCAATTTGTCTGAAATTCTAAGGCTAACACCCCCTCCGAAAACCAAGTTCAATCATGCTTGGGGGAAAAGTCTATTACCCATAAAATTGAAGTCTAATACCACCTAAAAAGGTCTTGGATATGAACAAGGTTTGAAATCCAAGGCTAATAGTCATTCATATGGGGCTCGTCGAGTCAGGATCAATTTGTCCGAAAATCCAAGTCTAACACCGCCTCCAAAAACCAAGTTCAATCATGCTTGGGGGAAAAGTCGATTACCCATAAAATTGAAGTCTAATACCAACTAAAAAGGGCTTGGATATGAACAAGGTTTAAAATATAAGGCTAATACTCATTCAAATTGGGCTCGTCGAGTCAGGATCAATTTGTCCGAAAATCCAAGGCTAACACCCCCTCCAAAAACCAAGTTCAATCATGCTTGTGGGAAAAGTTGATTACCCATAAAATTAAAGTCTAATACCAACTAAAAAGGCTTTGGATATGAACAAGGTTTGAAATCTAAGGCTAATACTCATTCAAATGGGGCTCGTCCAGTCAGGATCAATTTGTCCGAAAATCCAAGGCTGACACACCCTACAAAAACCAAGTTCAATCATGCTTGGGGGAAAAGTCGATTACCCATAAAATTGAAGTCTAATACCAACTAAAAAGGGCTTGGATATGAACAAGGTTTGAAATCCAAGGCTAATACTCAGTCAAATGGGGCTCGTCGAGTCAGGATCAATTTGTCCGAAAATCCCAGGTTAACACGCCCTCCAAAAACCAAGTTCAATCATGCTTGGGGGAAAAGTCGATTACCCATAAAATTGATGTCTAATACCAACTAAAAAGGGTATGGATATGAACAAGGTTTGAAATATAAGGCTAATACTCAATCAAATGGGGCTCCTTTGGTCGTGGTGGCGTCAGAAATGGTGGCCTGTGGTGGCCGAAGTGGATGTTGGAAGATGCACTGGTCACGTTGCTGTCGTGGTTGTTGCTCTCGTTGCTTCGCCGGAGGTGTCTGGGCTGCTGGCATGGAGGTGGAGCTTCTGGTGGGGAGAGAGAGAGGCTGGGCTGGCTAGAGTTTCTGTCGGAGGAATGAGAGAGAGAGACGCTGGCGTGCTGTTTTTTTTAGAGAGAGAAGTGGACAGGCTGGGCTGGAAACGAAGAAGAAGACGGGGGTGAGCTGCTGCTTGTGTATTTTTTACGCGAGGAGAGTTTGTGTTTCTGCTAAACTTCGTTCGTCCCCGTAAACCTTCTTCTTCCCAGTATTTTTTTTCACTTTCCCACTGTCAATCTCCTTTGTTTTGTT
>CM045915.1:12457175-12894594 GCA_025169955.1 Salix arbutifolia
AAATTCATTTAAAATGAAAAAAACATTCAAATTTTGGGGAAACAGCGGTACAACCGTCCCCCAAACAGCTCTAAGAAACAAAATTAAACTCAACTCCCTCTAAAACCTGACCCGACTCATTACAGATTTCACGCCCAAACTTCCATCGAGATATTCTAGTTTCATTTTACCCGTTTTGTTTCATGAATATATATTTTTTTGTTCTTTTTTTAATTTATAAGTTTATTCTTATAACTCTTGATTTATTGAAGATTAAATTTCATAATTTATCATAGTTTGTTTTTTATGGTTATCTTACTCTCGTAATCTATGTCGTGAATTTAGAGGATTAACTCAGTTGACTCGAATTTTTTATTGAAAAATACTTGATTTTTCTCTGAAATTTAAGAAAAATCCAAAAAACATTCAAAAAATTTATTCACTTTAAAAATATATTTTATTTGCATGCATATAGTCAAATCCTAAATGTTTTCATGCATATTTTCTAAGAGATAAAATCATATTTCTATCATGTTTTAAAAATACAAAATAGATATTTTAATTAGTTTATGATTATGCATTAAGATTTAACCAAAATACAAAAAATCTCATAATGATTAATTTGTATAATTAGTATTCATAGTGTTGGGATCAAGCTGTAGATTTAGTATTTGGGGTATAAATTTACATTGTAAAGTATATCTTTCAGTCTCAAAGATATAAAATAGAAAATAAATGTGATGCTAAATATAGGCCTAAGAATAGCTAGGTTTAACCTAATAAGATAGACTTCCTTGCAAAAAGATATATGTCTTGAATCTTAGATGAAACCAATAAATAGATTTATATCTTAGATTAATAATTAATCAACGATGTAGTTTATCATAGGTAAGATACACTAAGAGTGATATATCTTTCCCTTACATAATTAGCTATTTACCTAGACTCTCGCAGACTACTAGATTTTCTAGTGACAATAATATTAAGTGGCGCCTCTTGAACTCTATAATCATAACTTTATAATTAAACTCAAAACTCTTTCGATTATAAGAGGCAGATCCACCATTCAGTGTCATGCACGTCACTACACCTTGAAAAATAACTTGATAATATCCCCTTTTATTTTATTGATCCCATAATTGGTTCAGATCGACATAATTCTTCTCCTTGTCCAAGCTTAGACGAGACTTACTATTTATCTAATGAAAAGCCCCCCCCCCCATGGTGGGAATAAACCTAGATTGGTTGAAGAACCACTACATGTCATTGTCATCATCGATGTTGGTGACCAATAGTTAGGATGCGTTTGATATTACTTTTATTTTTGTGGTTGAGGTTTTAAAAAAATAATTTCATAAAAAGCACTGTAGCTGCGGTTCAAAATAAGTTTTGAAGTGTTTGGTTAAAACTGTTTTTGAGTTCAAAATAAGTTGTACTGGCTAATTACTATTAATAAATAATTATATTAATATTAAAAATATTAATATATAATAATAATTTCTAAATAGTTTTTTTTATTAACACACACACACACATATATATATATATATATATTATCTTATCTTATTTATTCAAAAAAATTATACTATCAATTTAACTATTCTAATAGCTTATTGTCTCCCTTAAAAAAAACTCATAGTAAAATATCATCTGAAACAAAACTAAAATTGCGAAACAAAAATTATACTGTGATCTCTTTCTAATATATTTATTTATTGTAATTAATTTTTAGATTATTTTAATATTAAAAATATATTTTTTATAAGAAAAAATATATATACATACACACACACACAATATGTATCAGCCCCTCAATCCCTCTCTCCTCACCGCACACCACAGATTAAATGAAATTTATAGGTGGGGTCCACTACTTTTTTCACATCTTTATCTTAACCAAACACCTAAACCCTTAATTTTTTTTGCAACCAGAGGTTGCACCACAATCCCAAATACCCTCTTAGCAACTCTTGAAAAACTTAATGTGGGCTTGAGCCCATCTATTATGCAGAGTTTTTCAATGAAGGACATGATTGTCTACTCGTTAGGATACAACTAGCTTGAATTAAGATGGTAGGATCTAAACACCTTCTTTATGAATCTTTAAAGAGAGAAAGAGTATCTCATGCAATAATTACATATAAGAATTGTGATTTAAAAATAATCCTAATAGGTGTCTATGGTTAGTTTGATGATGTGCTCATCAAAATGTGATATTTGAGCCACATACTTGCCAGTTGGTGATTGACCATGAATTCGACATCCATAACACTTATGCTATTAGGGATGTTGTTTTTAGGATCCTAAAGCAATCTCCCTCTCCCCTCAGTGTCCTTAACAAAAGGAGGAAAATGACTCTCGTGAAAAGTATCTCAACTCCCTGCATGTTAGAGAATAATATAAATCATATTTTGGGGCTTTACTTACAAGCTTAACTTTTTAGGTGAGATGATTCTTTAATATGGTATCAGAGCCTTGTTGACCCAGCGATCACGAGTTCGAATCTCACCACCCCCATTCTATTTGATAAAAACCAAGCACAAGGTGATGTAGGCTTGTGCAAGTTTCAAGCCCAAAGGGTTTTCATTTGAAGAGGTGTGTTGGAGAATAATATAAATCATATTCTGGGACCTCACTTACAAGCTTAAGCTTTTAGGTGAGATGATTCTTTAACACTGCAAGAAAAAGATGTCAATGTAGCACCCTTTCTTGTAGTGGAACTTAACTTGTGGACTTGTGTCCTCTGTTACTTCTTTTAGATTTTGGTGGAAATTTGAACTCCCCGTCAGGGGATGAAGCTTTTCTCTTTTTAAAAATGGATTTGTCTTTCTTGGGATCTATTTTTGTTATGATTAAAAGAAATATAGGGAAAGAGTTAATCTGAAATAAACATTTAAAATATATGTATAGTGACTATTTTTATTTTTTTATTAATTAATAAATAATACTACGTAATGAACACTCATTAAATACTCAAAAATTCGATTAATTGTTATCAGTCACTAATCAGCTTAATTAGAAAAAAAATCAATTGATTATCTAAAATATAAGTTTTTGATATTTTAGACCTCATCAAATGTCATTCAATTAAAAAAAAAAAAAACACCACCACCTACGGAATTAACAACCGTGTTCCAAGTTAAACAAAGACAGAAATTACAAGAAACTGAGAACGGTAGTCAAGGAGATGCTTCGAATTCGAAGAGTGTTAGAGGAGAAGAAACTCCTGAATTTAATTGCAAGAAGCTCAAGGACAAGATGGATGAGCAGCAGTACAGAAGTAATGAGCTTTGGGGATGGGAGCCATGGAGCTCTGGGACTGCCCACTTCTCTGATAGGCCACGGTATGGATGCTTATGAACCCACCCCGGTTACTGGGCTTCCTTCTGATATCACATTAGTCAGCGCGGGACACTACCACTCGCTTGCCGTCACTTCTCATGGCCAGCTCTGGGCATGGGGTCGCAACCACGAAGTCCAGCTCGGCCGCGGCCTCCTTTATCCCAGGTCACATTCATCAAACAAATTGCCTGCTAACTGTTTGTTTTATTTCCCCAACTTTACAGTTTTTCATTTGAAAAAACAGAGAACAAAAGATCCAGTAAATGATTGTATGAACCTTGTTTGATCATAAGCAGAGATACATGGAATGAACTAGAGGAATTGTGATTTAAAAATAACCCTAAGAGGTGTCTATGGTATCAAAATGTGATATTTGAGCCACATACTTGTCAGTTGGTGACTGACCATGAATTCCACACCCATAACACTTATGCTATTAGGGCAAGTCCAACAGACTTGCCATTTGAAGAGCTAAAATTAAAAAAGTAGTTTTTTAGCTTATTTGTTTAATTTTACACTTTCTAACGGGGAAGCTATTTTGATAGCCAAAATAGCTTCACTCTACATGAGCTGCTATTTGTAGCAGCTCATGTAGAAAAGCCATAATGCTTTTCTCTTTTAATTTAGGGAGAAGGGAGAGTGTGTGTGTGTATAGAGAAGGGAACGGGAGTGTGTGTGTGTGTATATATATATATATATATATATAGTAGAAAATAATATACTATATCAAAAATATTTATTTTTGTTTTTATTCAAAAATACCTCAACAAGAAAGTAAAAAATTATATATAAAATTAATAATTATATTGTTGGAGGATTTTTTAAAAATAATTATTTAATTATATAATTTACTCCTATTAATTGTATAATTAATTGCATAATTAAACTACATACAAAATAATTACACTATATTTAAAATAATATAAAAAAAATAGCTCTCCAAAATGGCTCTTACCATTGGAACACACATTAACAAAAAAACCATAAAAACACTATTCAAGGAACTATTTTACAAATTTAATTTTTAAAAATAACTGTTACTATTTGAATTGTTCTTATAGGGATATTGTTTTTAGGATCCTAAAGCAATCTCTCTCTATCCTCAGTGTCCTTAACAAGAGGAGGAAAATGACTCTCGTGAAAAGTCTCTCAACTCCCTGCAAGAAATGGATGTCAATGTAGCACCCTTTCTTGTACTGGAACTTAACTTGTGTCCTCTGTTACTTCTTTTAGATTTTGGTGGAAATTTGAACAATATGATATATACATATCTTGCTATTGACATGAAATACACGTATATAAATAATACTTATTATTTTATCATTTTATTTCATATACCTGATTCAAATATATATGTATAGTGACTATTTTTATTTTTTTATTAATTAATAAATAATATTAGGTAATGAATACTCATTAAATACTCAAAAATTCGATTAATTGTTATCAGTCACTAATCAGCTTAATTAGAAAAAAAATCAGTTGATTATCTAAAATATAAGTTTTTGATATTTTAGACTTCATCAAATATCATTCAATTAAAAAAAATAAAACACCACCACCTACGGAATTAACAACCGTATTCCGCCAGGAAGGTCTTGATTTGGTGGTCAAGAAAGAATGTTAAGTGGGTCTAAGAATTAATTGTGATGCGCGCAAGCTGGTCCGGACACCCGGTTATAAAAAAAAAAAAAACCGTGTTCCAAGTTAAACAAAAGACATAAATTACAAGAAACTGAGAACGGTAGTCAAGGAGATGCTTCGAATTCGAAGAGTGTTAGAGGAGAAGAAACTCCTGAATTTAATTGCAAGAAGCTCAAGGACAAGATGGATGAGCAGCAGTACAGAAGTAATGAGCTTTGGGGATGGGAGCCATGGAGCTCTGGGACTGCCCACTTCTCTGATAGGCCACGGTATGGATGCTTATGAACCCACCCCGGTTACTGGGCTTCCTTCTGATATCACATTAGTCAGCGCGGGACACTACCACTCGCTTGCCGTCACTTCTCATGGCCAGCTTTGGGCATGGGGTCGCAACCACGAAGTCCAGCTCGGCCGCGGCCTCCTTTATCCCAGGTCACATTTTCATCAAACAAATTGCCTGCCAACTGTTTGTTTTATTTCCCCAATTTTACAGTTTTTCATTTGAAAAAACAGAGAACTAAAGATCCAGTAAATGATTGTATGAACCTTGTTTGATCATAAGCAGAGATACATGGAATGAACCGAAGAGAGTCGAAGGGTTGGATCAAGTGCAAGTCACTGCTGCATTTGCATCTGGTGTTGTCTCTGCAGCGATCGGAGATGATGGGTCATTGTGGGTTTGGGGCAGGTCTAAGCGTGGACAGCTTGGTCTCGGCAAAGGCATAACAGAAGCTTCGGTGCCATCTAAAGTTGAAGCACTTGAAGGTGAAAAGATAGCCAAGGTAGAACGAATTCTCACGTTTCTTATGTAGCACCAGCACAAGGCTACCCCATGTCGATATAATAACCACAGAATGTTTCGAGTAATCTAACTCGAAAGATGGGAAGCTTCTTGATTTCGATTTTCTTCAACAGGTCTCATTTGGCTGGGGACACGCTCTCGCGCTGACTGTGGATGGAAAATTGTTTGGCTGGGGTTATCTGGCTGACGGTAGGTTAGGAAAGATGGGTGGTCTTGTTGAGGCATCTCCACTTGATTCCAGTATGAATGTAGCTAAACATGAAGTGATCACACAATCAACATTGGAAGTTGCTGAAAGACTGGTTTTAGAAGGAATGGAGAAAGAAATGGACATGCCGATAGTTTGGGATCCCTGTTCAGTGGAAGAACTAAAAGGTGTTGAAGTTGTAGACATTGCATGCGGGCTTGATCATTCTTTGGTTCTTTGCCGTGAGTAATGACATTACATAGTTGTGAACGTGTTAATATGTGTATATGTGCATTGCTTGTTTATTTTAGGTGCACAATTTTCAGGTGACGGCGCTCTATTAAGCTCGGGGAGCAATGTATATGGACAGTTGGGGAGGGCAAACCGTGACATAGGATTGTTTCCGGTTGATATAAGCTTCCCGGCCGCGGCTATTGCATCAGGCCTCGGCCATTCTTTGGCAATTTGCCAGGTTAAATCATCAGAGGGAGAAGGAGATGCCACAAGTATAGTTTCATGGGGATGGAATCAGAGTTCCCAGCTTGGAAGGCCAGAGCCAGAGAATGTCCCAATGGAGGTTGAGGGACTGGCAGGGGAAACTGCTATTTTAGTGTCCGGTGGGCGAGTTCATTCCATCGCTGTCACATCTAAAGGAGAGGTGTGGGTGTGGGGCTGTGGTAGGAATGGCAGGCTTGGGCTAGGGAGCTCATGCGATGAACCTGAACCAGTTATGCTCGACAGTCTAGAGGGTTGTGAAGTTTTGCAAGCCGTGTCAGGGTTTGACCATAACCTAATCCTGATAGCTCGGTGAAAATATATAGTTTTGGCGCAGCTTCAAACCACTTATCTTGTATTGTGGAATGAATAGTATTTATTAACACATTTTTACACTGCTATGCGTATCCACAAACACAGCTTCTTATTCCATTTGTTAACCCAATTGAAATTATAATTATAAATGTAAACGATGTGGATTTTTCAGTGTTGATTTAACCATGCATTTTTCATATTTCACTTCCAAGTTACTTTTCAAATCCATTTTGTTTCTTTATAGGTCCCTGAAATTTTATTTTAGTTTTGCATTTCAATCATTAAACTTAATTTCTCTTCAATTTTATCTTTCAAGTTATTTTGGCATGATTTTATGTATAAGGATCATTTTTCATTTATATGTTTGATTTTATAGAATTGAATTTTAGGTCATTCTTTTTTTCAAAAAAGAACATGGACTAATAGATTGTTATTTTAATAAAGGAATGAAAAACTTCTATTTCATCCCTCAAGTTTTAAATAATATATTTATATGATCCTTGTTGTTTTAGATTCTTTTATTTTTGTCTAACCTTTTTTCACGTTTTAGTCTATAAATATTGATAGTAGGGAAAAGGAGAATTTTGTTTTGATTCATTTTGATTTTGAGTTTTTGAAGCGAATACATGTTATTTTATAGTTGAAAATGTCTTCGTTGAGCTCTTAGGATTGTTCAAGATATTTTTATGTAAAACATGTTGAAAATAAGTATTTGAGATTCAAAAACCCTAATCTTATTTTTTTTTATCACTAGAGGTAATAAGAAAATGCTCCAATGATTGACATGTAGTTTGTAAAAAAAAAAACTAGGGTTAAGGACATCTTCACTCATTTAAAAAAAAAATTCACAAAACAAATGAAAAAATGAAAAAAGAGAGATTATATCATCTTATTGAGATATTCAATATATACCATATTCTTTTTATCCATATCAATTTAAATATATCAATTTTTTTAGATTGACCCTTTTTCTTCCAATTTCATGCTCCGACATTTAATTTGTTAGAAATTAAGCTTCTTAATTGATTTCAAGTCTAAAGCTTTAAGAGTCACGTGTTTGGAAGATTAATCCATATTTAGAAAAATTATTTGAGTTTGCATTTTCTTTTCTCCTTTTCTTTTAAGCTCGTGTTTATTTAGTTTAATCCCTTAATATTAATTTAATTCAAGATTAAACTTTATTTTTTATTTTATTTTTATATGACTTTTTGATAGTTTTGATAATGAACTAAGTTATCCTAATTTTTTTAATTGTTCATCGCTTAATTTATCCTTCTTTTAGATCTTTTAAATTAATTTAATTTATTAAATGTATGTTCATCTCATGATATTTTAATGAGTTTACTTTCTAGTTTATTGCTCTAACAAAACGTGTGGTCTCTCTTGAGTTCAGTTAATTAATCATTGTCATCTCGTATGTTTTTTTAAAATACTAGCACCAACTTATAATTTACTTATTTTCATGTATGAGAAATTTGAGCGAAAAGCGAAAGAGAAACAATATGTCTGACCACTGCAAAAATTAACGCACGCTCGTGTTAGAGAGGGGCTGGATCGAAATGAGTGAAACAAGGAGGATGAAAATGAACATAAAATAGTAAGACTTCCGAGCACATTGGTGGCGTAACAATAGATAATATTAGTATTAATTTGGAAGCAAAGTGATTGAAAAGGCGCGTGGGAAACAAACCCGCACACACCTTTGGATCCTACCTGATTTCCCCCAGGTAAGGTGTCGCGGCAAGCCTCCGATTCATCGACTGAGATCGAGAGAGAGGGAGAGATGCTGGAAAACCCTACACCTGCCGCCTCTGCTCCTCCTCCAGATTCCACGACAGTCAAGCGCTATGCTCCTCCCAATCAAAGGCACGCCCCCGCCTCCTTTTCCAAGCTTTTAGTTTTTTTATCCTCTTCTATTTCTCACAAAAACCTCCTTGCTTGTTTTTCAGGAGCCGTTCTATCAACAGGCGCAAATCAGGAGGTCAGTTCTTCGTTTTTATTTAATTTAATTTTATTTGATTTGATTTAAACCTTTGAAAAGAAGTTCGGATTTTGGTTTGGCGCAGATCGGTTTGATAGAGGTAGCAGTCTTTATCAAATTGATGGAGAGAAGAACCAGCAGCAGCAATCACATGCCAATACAAGAAATAATATTCCAGATCATCATGGCGATGCAGGGAGCAGCAGTCTTCTCAATGACAACTACTCTTCCCACACTTTAATACCATTGGAAGGATGTTGTCGCAGTGAGGCTTCTCAGCTTCTAAATGATCGTATGCGCACTCTACTACTGTTTCTTTCAAGAACTGAATCAAAAATTTAGTTAGCTACTTATTTTTATCGCCAATCTAGGTTAACGGCTGGGCTGCGAAGCTCAAGCCCAATCATTTTAGGCACTTTGAATGCTATTTATAACCAATCTGTTTTCTATTCTGTGCTTTTTATATATACTTGCATATATTTGTTTTTAAGTGCAGGTTGGGCAGCGATCATGCATAGCTACAATGATACATCAATAGATTTATCTGGTGAGTGGAATCACCTAGCAAGTGTGTGTTTTGTGAGTGATATTATACTTGTTTGTAAGGTTTTTGATGTTGTGTTTTTCATTGCCTGTGTAAAAGTTGTATTTTTTGTCATTTTGTTTATGCTAAGTTCCTTGACTGGTAGAATTATGCTAAGTTCCTTGACTGGTAGAATTCTAACAAGATGATGTTTATGTTGATTGTGAAGTCAAGAGGCCCTTTATCATGTCATGTGTTAGCTCTTGTGAATGTTGGATGGATCTTATAGTATATCGATGTTTGTATGGATTATGAGAGCTCGGAAATGGAAGAGAAAAGGAGTCAAACGAGTTGTATTGTAACACCTCTTTCTAATGATGTCTATTATATTGATACCAGCACTCGTGTTTTCTTCTAGGTACCAGAATCATACTGGACTTTTATGTTTTAATGGCAGTGTCTGGTGCTATCAACATTACTTTGATGTTGGGTGTTTGAACTGAGTTTCAAAAACACTTTTGAAAAAAAAAATTAAAAATATTTTTATTTTTTACTTTAGATTAATTTTTTTGGGTGTTTTTAGATCATTTTCATATGCTGATGTCAAAAAAGATTTTTAACAAATAAAAAACACTCATTTTGATGCATTTCAAATGAAAAGCACTTTTAAAAGCAACCACATTCACACTCCCAAACAGGCACTTATGGATATCCATCAGTGTCTTTTAAGTGGTTGAATATGCTGATATAGTTAAAGTTGCCAGTAAGGCCAAATTTTGCCCCATGTCATGTGGATTTTTTTTTGCAATGGTACTTCCAGATTTTAATTGCTGTGGTAGTTTGGGTGCATGATGTGTCATCACTTTAGTTTTGTTTTGATTCTCTTGTAATGTGGTAGCCCTTGCCACTCTCCTGTCTATGTTGCTCGATTCTTTTCTTTGCAATTGGAACAAAAACAACAAAATATATTTCTGCCAGTACCTTGCAAGCATGTATATAGATTGCAGAAAGGCCATGTAGAATGCCTATTTGTGCTATCATATATTGGGTAGTGTGTTTATTGATCCCTAGTTCCTCAGCAATATTGTTCTCTTCTTGTTTTTTCATTTTCAGAAAGACCAGTTATGTATCCAGGAAGCAGCGCACCAGCATGGGGACAGTTTAAACTCCCCCATCAGGTCAATTCATCTCCCTCCATCCCTCTCCCTCACCCCTTCCACCCCTCTCCCTCACTCACATGTGATCTGGTTTGCTTTTCAGATATTGTCTCCGGTGAACAGTGTTGGAGCTCCTAACCCACAGGTGGACTTCTTAAGTGAACTTCACCGTGCAATTCAGAATTCCAAAGCCAGTTATGAGAACTAACACTACCACATCACTGCAATGCTGTTTCCGGATCTGGAATCATTTATGCTTTTTTGGTGTTTATTAGAATCCAAAAACATGGTACTTATTTAGAGATGTTATTTATGAAGACAGCCGATGGTCCTTTTGTGTAGACATGTACTTTGCAAAAGTGATAATGTGCTGCTTATGACTTATGTATACTATTTCCCCTGTGCGGGTCAATGTTAGTGAGGTTCCCTTTATGCATGAGCGAAAATCTGTTTTTTGTGCACCCCCATGCAGGGCATGTTTGCGTGTTGGATGATTTGGCATTTGTAGTCCTGTTATGATGTGATGGAATCATGGAAGTGCGAATGATTGTAGGATGATCCTCGAGAATTTTCATGGAATTTACTGTGATTATCAAGCTTTCACTGCTCTATAAGTCGCAATAATGGAAATTGCATTTTCATATTCGGCAACATCATTATCTTGCTACATTTTCTTAACTTGGCATTACAGGAATAATGATGGATTGCTACATTAGTTTAACTTGGCATTACAGGAATACTGGCTTCGTTGAGATCTGGCATCGTTTTGTCACTCACTTGTTTCGACAAGCTCCCAAGACCTTGATCCAGGGAGCTCTTTTCTTCCTTAATCTGTTATTCTTTTTTTTTCAGGCTTCATGCAACTAGATATCAACAGTCTCTACCCTACATAGCGGTATGTAACATCTTTGCTATTGAATAAAAATGCAAAACAATTGGTGATTTTGTTTATCTTACATCATCTCGAATGAATAGAAAAACTTTGCCCAGGTGACTAGTGAGTGACTATCCTTTCCACACAGGAATGATTCCTTGAGCTGCCAATCTTTTTTCCACCCAAAATACGATGTGTTTTTCAGTTATTTTCTTCTCGTCGATCAGAAAAGGCTCAACTGTGCTGACTCCTGAACCATAGGATGATAGAGAAAACCCTTTTGGACCTGCCCCAACAAGAAAATAGATTGTCAGGCTATACTGTAGTTTCAAGTAACTCCCAAGCTACCATTAAATAAAATTTACCTGTGAGTCCATCAGGGAAGAAGGCCCAAAACGAATAAGGAGTGCCCTTCTGTAGAAAGGAGCCTTCCAACTGCGATATTTAATATATCAATAGAAGAAAGAAAATTGCTGCTAACAGGTTGGATCCATTTTGAGTAGTTAATGACATTTTAGGAAGAAAAAAAAATAGAGCAAAGAAACAAGATGGGATGCTTACTCTGTTTTCTTTGAAAGATAGCTCGAGTTGAGTGATATCATCTTGAGCCTCTAGAATAGCTTTCAGAGAGGGGATCACATCCTCCTCCATCATCTGAGGAAGTGGCTTGGCAGGAGCCTTTTTGGGTTTTGCTGGGACCTTCTTCTCAACTGGCTTTACCTCCTTTGCATCAGCATCAACTGCCATGGTTCACTTTCAATTTTAAAACTCACACTTCATCACGACTAGACTTGTTAAAATGCACCAAGAACACGTCTGCTTACCGGTGGAAGTGGACGATTCTTGCACAGCAGAGCACGTGATTCTTCTTCGCGATGTTACTAATTTGCCGGCCATCTGCTGCGCTTATTCAAACAGATCATACTAGGTTTTATTAGTCTGTGCATTAAAAGATTAGCTCATGTAGAAGTAAAAGGAAAGGAAGGATCTTTATCAAATTTTCATGTTTGAGAAAGGAAAAGTTTGTGTCAGGAAAGCCATCGTGTAATTCTAGGTTAGCAGAGCGATCTGTCTTGAGTCCCCCATGGTGGTTTCCAAGTATCATCACTGCGTTCTTGATTTTTCTTCCTGCAATCTTCGCAAGAAAAAGAACAACCTACTGCTTGAGGCTGATAAAATTTAATAAAACTATAAAGCTCAGCTCAGTTGAGTTGAGTTGAGTTTACTCTCCCTCTATTTCTTGAGACTTTAAAATAAATAATTTCCAAATGAAGCCTAATTTGCTTCTTTCTTCTCCGAGATTAATTAATTGTTCAATACCAGATTACATATATATGTATGTGTGTGTGTGTGTGTTGAAGAGAGAATAAAATAGATTAGACAAACAATTGAGGAAGTGGGATTTATGTGATATGAAACTGATAAATAACTGCATGCATATGTCAGAATTAGACGCATACCAAAAGGAGTGTAGGAGAGGAGGTGGCTCTGCCATTCTTCCTGAAACATGAAGGTGACGGGAAGCTTGAGACTCCCATTGCTCCACCTCTTGTTGTCATAGTTTTAGAAGCTTTCTTAATAACCCTGGGATTTCTTATTATCTCACTCTCTGCGTTTTCTCAATGACCACTTATTTATCTTAATTTATTTTTTCAATTTCGCTTGCTCTTTATATGAGAAGAAGAAAAACAGGCTGAGCTAACCGGATACAGACTGGAAGACAAGCAGCAGTGAGGAAAGAGAGAAGAGTCCTCTGATCCACACAATTTTGGTAGAATACATGCCACTGATTTCTTTTTCTTTTTGGACATATATGTATTTCACGTCATGACAAAACCGTGATAATTGAAAGGAAAAACCCTAGGTCCCTAGCTGTCCACCATCCCTTGCCACTCAGTCAGCTATATTTACTTGCATATTTATCTCTTATATTTTTGAACCGAGATAGCATAAAAACTCCAAGTCACCGAGCATGCATGATCGTCCAGAAAGTATACTTTACCATGACACAATCCCAGTTCTGGGCTCTCGGGCACAAGTCTGGCATACCACGGTTGGCAATGAAGCCTTCAATTGCAGAAAAACTGCAGGAGAGACTTCCATCATCCTGCCTCAAACGCCCCTTGCGCCCTAGCAACCTCTAAATCATTGGCCAAGAAGGATCGGGATAGAATTCATATAGAGAGAATCTACATCTTCTGCACTATTCATATGCAAAAGAAGAACAAGTCCTTGCTACTTCTGGGGAAAAAGAGCTTTATAATTCACGGGCCTGTTTGGAAGAACTGTTGCGATAGCTTTTTAAAGTGTTTTTCGTGCCGAAATACATCAAAATGATGTTTTTTTATTTTTTAAAAATCATTTTTGACATCAGCACATCAAAAGCACATCAAAATGATCTAAAAACACCAAAACATATTCATTTAAAATGGAAAAAAAATTGAATTTGTGCGGTGCGGCCGGTGAAAAGCTGAAACAAACAGCTTCTAAATTTATCACACCGGACAAACAAAAATTTCTGACAGTCCACAGCACCAAATTGTTCAATTTGCTAACAATTCATGCGAGATTGATCGCATGCATGGTGCCTCCATGCATCTGATCTGTTGTTTCGATTGCCAGAAAAAGGAAGAAGTTAACTCATTTCAATAAATTTCATTGTTAATATATAAAATCCGCATTGCACCTTAAAAGCCTGGAAGCATTGCGCTGCTTTGTATACAAAAAATAGGCAGACGACGTTGCTTATGCTGAAGCAAAAAATTGGGGCATCATAATCTAATGCCAAAATATTTCTAAGCTTGCATCTTACTCCATCATTACTAATACATTGCTAGATATATCTGGAATTCAATAAAAAGTAAATCATGGAGTCTATTCACAGGCATGAAGAAAATATTTTTCACTGATTTAGTACAGTACTGGGGATCTTTACCAACAAATCCACTGCAGCATGTTCCAGTTCAGGACTTCAGGACAATCCAAGTTTCTTCGAGTTGGTTCTTTTTCTTGCTGCAGCAGAAGCAGTGGACAGCCTGTTCTGCTTAAACTTTTGAACCATCGTGTAGACCTGCAGCAAAGAGGACACTTTCAGGGAAAACAATTTTATAAGCAAAATGGCTCAACTTAGAAAACAATGGTCAAATGCCTCACACTGAAAACAACAAGGAATAAGAAATGTATTTTACAATGCTTGGCTTGTTACTATTTCAAGAATAAAACTTGTTATTACCCAATGCGTGAGTGTGCTTGATGTAGATATTTTCACTGTTTCTCAATCAGGTTTGAAATGTGCAGCTGTTATTCCAATTTTTTTTTTTTTGGATAAGCCGAAGCTAACCACGGGTATCCAGGCCGCTGGGCCTGACTAATCCCGGGGGTGCACAGGGCCTCGGCAAGCATGTTTCCTACAAGTGCATCACGGTTAAGTCATGGGTTTCGCCCAAGTCCGATGGCCCCAAGGAATTGTTTGCACCTGAGCGGATTCGAACCTGAGACCTCATGGGGAGCACACCCACGAGCCCCAGGCCTCCACCGCCAGGCCAACCCCTTGGGGTTCTGTTATTCCAATCTAACAGGAGCTTATATGAGAGGAAAAATTTCCTAAAACTGTAATTTGTGTGGATTTTGCCGGCTATATCTTTAGCTACCAGCTAAGCAAGACCAATGGATGGTGTTTTTCCATAAATACCAGCCAGTGCATTGGCCTCACAAATATCTGTTCATTGGTTCACAAAATCTAGTTACAACAATGTGGAGCATAACATCCCAATCATGAATGCAGTGCGTGAGGATTTCATGGACCAATCCAATCACCAAATTACCCATCTAAATAATATAAAAGATGGGAATGAAAAAAGAACATTTTTCTTTCCCAGTCCAATCATTAGCCTACTGCACAAGTGAAGTAGGCTCTCAGAGTGGTTACTTATCTCTGTGAATGACTAACCCACTTCATTGTCTAAGATTCCCTCTAGTTCTGTATTGAGCACTTTAATTGGTCGTCAGTTCATATAATGTGAATCTGAATTGTCATGCCACATCACCTTTCTCACTCCAGATGTTAATCCCAAGCTTGAAAGGGCCTCGCAATCCACACATTTCCAGGTTGTATTTTCTCCATCTCGCATACTAAACAAGTCACTCATGTCACCTGCAAGCAAACAGAAAACAAGTGAAGGATGCGGATGATGGACAGGAAAGATTGAGTAACAATGTGTTTTAACATCTTATAAATTAGTTCCAGACTATCTATACTCAAGACATTTATAAACTCTAAATGAATGAGACAGCCAAAAATCTTTGCCAAAATGGCTAATTTATGTCATCCTGATATACAGATTTAAGTATCAAGTATCACCATATGATTACATATATTGATTCCATCATCAATCTCTACCATTCATTATCCAACAATGACACCAGAAATATTTTGAAATTTGAAGACTTGATAAAATAGTAACTGTAATGCAAACAAACATTTGCACAGGAATAGGAGGGTCTTCAAACCTTTAAGATGTACTATCAACAGTTCTACATAAACCTTAAGACGAATGTGACTGAAAATGTGGATAAATTCCCCAACATCTTCCCTCAGAAGTATGCTACAGGTCCTCTGTGGGTCAAGTCTAAATGATTTTTTCAAAAAGCAATTCATTTCCTTTCTCCTTCTGGTCAAGGCCGCTTCTTTTCCCAGCATGACAGATGGGAACTCCCACAGTCCAGCAAGCAAACCTTCATCTGGCCTCTTTACGAGAAGAAATACACTATTGGATTGGTCTCCCTCAATCAGATCATGCCTTCCAGATATTTCCACAACACAAACAGCAGAAAATTCATGTCTTTGCTTTAACTTTATGCTCTTAGCAGGATAATCTGTAATCAGAACTAACTTATCCAGCTTTGAGATTGCAAGTGCACGGCATTCGCCTGAAACAGGACATGAAGAACAGCTTGGGTTCAATGGAGTGCATAAGGTTGCACCAAGTTCCATCAGCGACTGATTAAAATCCCCAGGACAATGAGGATCAACTAGTTGAGCTGCTAGTTTCCTGACCACAATATACTGAATTGTTAGAGAGAGGAACCAAGGGCACAATACATGCAGTTGCCTGATTTACAGGGCACCAATGTTTTACCACATTAATCAGGTTGCATTGGAGGAGATAATTTGTCTCGCTGTAAAATTACTGGTCTTCAAACTAGAATGGGCTAAAACCCTGAATTGAAGAAGTAAATTGTAGAAAGCATAAAAGCTCACCAAAATTTCTTGACCGTCACCTTGTCTTTTGGATTAGCTGAAATTGCCTTCAACCTAGCGAGTACCCTTATTACATTCCCATCAACCACTGGCACCACCTGACATAACATATCTTGAAAACCTAAATTTGTATACTTCAAGAAGGAAAAACAGAGAAGATACTCACTTCTTTGAATGCTATTGAGGCAATTGCACCAGCTGTATAGTCTCCTATTCCGGGAACCTTCAGTAGGGAAGAAACAACTTCAGGAAATCCATCTCCGCCAGCTACAATCATCCTGGCTCCCTAAAGCATAACAAAATGAAGCTAAAAATTGTTCATGTTTACTACAGAGGCTATATAAATGATTTCTAAGTGTAGGGCATAAAATCTTTTTTCTTCTATTTAAATTAGCCATCCACACTTTATTTAAGAGAAATCACATGCCCTTTTCCATGTCACTTTTTTTTTCTCTCATTTCCTTTTCAATATCCCACCAATTGAACAATATCAGATCGAGGTTTCATTTCTTATTCAAAACTCGCAAAGAGCACTAGGACAAATCACCAATGTAGTCATAGAAGCTCTAAATTGCAAAAGAAGGCAATCTAAAAAGCCAGCAGACTGCCAACAAAAAATAAGGCAAATTACAAACCTAATGGAAATAACTAGCTATAAAGTTTAATCCAGGGTATATCATATCCCAGGTGTCATCCCAGTATCCTGAATACAGCTTCATGGACCATTGGAGCAATGACATCAACACACCAGAGAAATTCAACAGGTAATGATCACCAACAGATCACAAACATGACCATGATATCTAACTTCCCACTGAAGCTCAGAATGAAAAGGCACCACCACTATATTTCTACAAAACCTCCACGGATAAACTCTAAAACTTCTACCCTAGACAATTAAGATTATATCAGGATTCGGAAGAACTCTCTCCTCCAAGAATTCAGTTCCTTAATAAGGCCCACAACATGGAGCAAATAAAACTTCACACAAATTTTTAAAACCTGAGGGTGTCTGGGGAACAAAGATTTTCCATAATTAGCCAATTACATTAAGCATTGAAGAGAAGAATGATGCTTTTTAACCATATAAATGAATGGAACATAGAAACTCTAAGGCATGCGCTTACAAATAGAAATTAAGCTCAAAGGCCAAAGTTCCCACAAATATAATACCAATTGAAATTACGTAATAGTAAAGCAACAGAAGAAGAGAAATAGAAGCAAAAACTCAATAAATACAAAACCATCTAACCAGAGGTTTACCTCCAACAGAAACCGTGCTCGCCTATAATACCCTAGACCAGCCCACATCTCATTCACTTCCTACATAAACAAGAAAAAAAATCAACTGGTGATTTTAGACAAATAAAAAGGGCATTGAATTTATTTATAGTTAAAAAGTGTAAGAACCTCAAGAGAAGCCTGGGCTAGATGGTGTAGGGTGGGCCATTTTAACATCCAACGATTGTAGTAATCAATCACAGTCTGGACTCTGGTCTGCTGCAACATAACTTCAGAAACCCACACCCCATATGCCCTCCTTTCTCCTTCTCCTTCTTCTTCTTTAACTGGAATTTCTTTTGTTTGTGTGATTCTTCTCCAAGGGAGGTCTCTTTGGTTGTGGTCGTACCAGTCAAGCAATGAGGCTCTGATTTTATGGATTTCTTTGTCAGAGAACAGGTCTTCAATGTCAGCTACTGCTTCTTTTGTAGCTGAATGTTGACGCTGCTCCTTTGGTTTGGCTTTGGCAGCATTTCTTTTCCTCTTACTTGGCTTCTCGAAATGCTCCTCATCCATTGTTGTTGCTGTGGTGAAGTGAGGTTTTCTGTTCACTTTTTGTGTGAGCCCGCTGCTTCTCGAAGAGGGTGCTTTCGAGAATTCGAATCGACCCAGCCCGCGCGCCCCCCTCACTTTTGGGTTTGTGAGACAAGACATGTGTGAAACCGAAGTCCGATGTTGCTATTTTTAGCTGCCATATTCTACTCGTTACTTTCCTTCTTCACATTGTACTAGTCAAACGACGACGTCTAGTTGGGGTTAGTTGCTCGGGCTCAATTTGGTTTGACCTTGGCCACTGAATTATGCCACACATACATCCTCCACGATGCTGCGATCCATATTTTTCTCATAAAAAACATTATTTAGATGATGCAAATTATTTGTGTGTGTGTCTATATATATATATATAAAAACAAGAAAAATTAATAGTTTGTATTATAACACCGACTGTATTGATAGGTTGGTTTTATTTTAATTTAATGTTAAAAGAAAAAATAATGATATTAATCAAAAAAATCTTTTAAAAAAAATCAAAATATGTTGGGGAAAAATAAAGGGGAACAAAATTGGATTAAAAAAAGATTAAGAAAATTGGATTTGATCAACAAACACGAAAGAACATAACATGGAACAAAATTAACTACACAAAAAGATATAAAAAAAAATTATAATTAAAATAGTGAGGTTGAAAATTAAATTAAAAGATAAAATAGAGGGAAAACAAGGCATTTTTATTGGAGAGTTTAATTGGGAAAAAAAAGAATGAGGAAATGGTTTTTTAAGAAAATAACATACAATAAATTTGAATTAAAGGGTGAGAATAAAAACTAATAAAACTTTAATAAAATGATCAAGAAAAAAAATAAAAAAAATATTCCCAACCTCTCCTAGCTTTTTAATATATTTATATATATTTAACAAAATATATAAGGCATTGTTTGAAGATATCTAGGTCTTTTTTATTTTTTCACATTAAAAATATGTTTTAATTTATGAATATTAACTAAGAGTTTTTTTTACTTTTCCTAAATTCTAAAATAATAAAAATATTTTTTTAATTCTATCATTAATACGAGTTTTTGGTGTTAAATAAATGTGGTATCTTTTTTTTATGCGAGAAAAACTCACTCCTAGAAAACGTATTTTGTGAGCTCGGATGAACGCGTAAAACCCTAATTATCTCAGACTTTTATAAAAAGTGCATGCCCCGACTCGAACTCAAAATTTGCTGTGCAGATCGCAAGTTCTTTGTCATTACGCCACGTCCCTTGCGAATTTGTTGTGCTATACATTTGTTTTTATGAATTTTAATGTTTAGCTTAATTATTTGTGATTGATGTAATTTAATAAAGTTGCCCTTATTAAGTTAGTTTATAGTTTTGTTATATATTTATTTTAAAAGAATAAAAATATTTTTTCTGAAGAACGAAAATGGAAGAGAATATTTATTTTTTGTATATATTATTTTAATACATTTTTAAATAAAAAACATATTTAAAATATAATTTAAAATAATCTCGTACAATTATTATAACTGGTTGAAAACAATGGTGGCTTTTGGTTGGTAGAGATGCAACTAGGATTTTGACATGTCTAGGTTTGGGTGAGAGGGTTGTGGCTAGTTTTTTTTTTTTTTCTAAGAAAAAATCATAATATTTAACATAATAATTTTTTTTAATTATTAACTAAAAAATCTTGTAGATAATTTAGTTTTCTGCCGAGTTCTTTTGACACGAGGTAAAGTGTTTTTAATTTATAATTGTTTTAAAATAATAGAGATAAGGTAAAAAATAATTATCAGACATTGGCTAAGAAGGCATTTGGACCAAATCAACCTTGATCTCTAGTTTTCAAAGGGTTACGGATAAGTGGGCATGGACACGTGGCGACAGTGGATAACAGGAAAACGGATTGCGACTCTGATCGGAAACTGATTCAAGCCTAACATAGTGGAAAGCAAGAGCAACCGTCATGTAAACTGACGTGGCAGGCATCCAACGGACCATTAACCAAACAAGTGTTTATTTATTAACTTTGTCTTGCATATTTTATAAGATAAATTGGGGGGATAAGCACCTAAAGTATAATTAAATACTGAAAAAACACCGATGAAAAGTTTTCATGGATTCAGGATGCCATGATTTAGAAATACACCCGCAGTAAACTCGCGCTCCATTGCTGGGATTAAATTTTTTTAATCTAGTTTTAATATATATAATTTTTTATTCTGTATTTTGGTTTTTATTTTTTTTATTTTTTGGTTTAGTTTCGATCCCTTGATTTTTTTGTTCTTTATGAGATAGTTCTTAATTTTTTGTTTGTGATATACACCTCTGCTCTTAGTTTAGATTTTTATTTTTTATTTTTATTTGTATTAAATGCAATTTGCGTTAAAAAACATAGTAAATTTAGCTTTGGTGGTGTAAAATGAGATTGAAACTATCTCTTATGCACGTATACAAAGATTATTTTGTATTTATATATTACAAAAAAACATGTGCAATACCCTCAATAACCCCAGATTTAACTGTTGATATTTGTCTTATTAGAGGGTGTTATGGTTATTTTATTGTACCCAGAAACATTAAAAATCTAAAATACCTCTGGACCCATGGCTAAAATCATTGTTCACCGAGACGTAAAATAATAATTTCACTATTACAATCCACATTAAATTGTTTTTAAATGCACAGTAAATTTTACTATGCAAAACCTTGATCTCCTTTAGTTTTTTAGTTTTATATATATATATAATTTTAATAAAGAACACTTTAAAAATAGTATAAATAACATTTTTAGAAATGACTCATGCAAAATGCAATTGACAAATTTCTAATACGTGCACATTTTTTTAAACATAATAGTTGTTATGTATAAATGTATAAGTGGGAAAGTACTTCAGCAATCCACGGTGTTTTGTAAAAAAAAGTTACAGTGCTATGTAAAAATAACGCTTTTAGACATAACTCATGCATAATGCAGAATGCAATTGACAAATTTTTAATATGTGCATTTTTTTTAAACATAATAGTTGTTATGTATAAATATATAAGTGGGAAGGGACTTGTTCCCTTCTTCTACACCCGTATTCGATCTTGTCTGTGCATGTCTGTTAGCCCCACAGTGTCTTACCTGTCCACTGGGCTTGCAGAGTATTCAGTGGGTCTGGGGATTTGTCGTGGTGCGTGTAAGCTGGCCCGGACACCCCAGTTATATAAAAAATAAAAAAATATATAAGTGGGGAAAAAACAAAAAAAAATGTATAAGCGATAAAACATTGTAGCAATCCACAATGTTCTGTGAGGAGAGCTTTCCCCACACTATTTCAAAAAAAAAGTGGGTCCTGGGATTAGTGGGAAAAATGGCCCGAATGCCCCGGTTATCAAAACGAAAAAAATGTATAAGTGGGAAAAAATGGATCCGGGAATTAGTTGTGGTGCGCGTAAGCTGGCCCGGATATCCCGATTATAAAAAAACAAAAAAATTGTATAAATAGAAAGAAAAAAAAAAGCAGGAAAAAAATGTATAAGCGGGAAAGCACTGTAACAATCTACGGTTTTCTGTGAGGAGGGCTATAGTGATTTCCCCACAACATTTATATATATATATATATATATATATATATATATATATATAATATATATAATGTATCAAATATTGTGTTTCTATATCACAAACATATAATTCACAAACTATTTTGGATATTATAAGGTTTTGGGTTATTTTTATATATTAATCCTGACAATGTTTATAAAATCATAATTTTCATTAATTTGAAACTTTATATACTTTATGATTTTAGAGGGTTAATTTTTTTACAATTTTATAAAAATTTGGACAGAGTTTCCTCTATATAGAAACTATATTTTAAATTTTTTCCTACTAAAAAAACTTGAAAAAAACACAATAACCGCAATGAACAATATATTGCTACACTCAACATATTTTCATATTACACAATCACAAGTAGCCCCAAAATACAATACACACACGCACACATGTAAATTGAATAAAAATAATTCAATAGCACAATATTCAAGCAATCCCAAAATATATAACCATAACTCATCTATTTATATCTATGTCGTCTAGTAGATGATTTGAGCTCCTCAACAACATGATTGAATCCAGCCCATGCTTCTGATTGAGTGGCCCTGTCCTCTATCATGACATTATCAAGAGATGGCCTCTCTCTAAAGGTTTTAAATCCAATGTGACAAACATTTAACCACTATGATGTTATAGTGTTAACTTCGCTTTCTTCATCAATATAATAGAGATAAGATGCAACCTTCTCGATCCTGTCTAACAAGAAGCCAATCTTAATAAAAATGTTAATGTTAAATTAAAAAATAAATACATAAAACTCAATGTTTAACATATATTAATCATAAAAAGACTTTATTACTTGCATGAAATCGAATCTACTAGGCTTACATGAAATAGTCAGAGTATTGAGATCATAAAGGAAGTTGTCACCACATCATGCCCCTTAGGGATAACATAACATAATTATGCTATTAATCATTTTGGTAAAAAAATGGATTCTAGTCAAATTAATATAATTTTAACTAAATTGCATTACCTCAATCTTAATTAGCAAAATTCATAGCAAATTCAATCATATTCCTAAAAGTTAATGTTAAAGCAAACTTAACAATAAATAAATATAATTCATGATACAATATCAATGGATATTTTCATGCTTAATTGCATTAAATCAAACAAAATTCATAGCAAATTAATTTAATTCATAAAAATATTAAACTCATCAAATTATCAACAATTCAATTAAATATGTAATTCATCATGATTCAACCACATTCATGATCTACTGCGTAAACGTGTGTGCGTTTCTAAATACATTATTAGCGAATTATAACAATATATGTAGCAACTGAACCTATATTAAAAACAACATATAATTATTTCAATTTATTTTAATGTTTAACTATATCAAATAAACTATAATTGAATATATTCTCAGCTAATTTATAATTGATTCAACAAATCTTAAATTCATCGTAACCAAACCAAACCAAATATAAATTAATAGCAATGTAGCATGTTTATCTTACTTATAGAATTACAAGAACGGTCGGGGTAACCACGACAATGATAGTGGTAGTAAAGGGAATAACGGATTTTCAACACAAAAAATCAAATAATTCTTGAATGCTAGGTGCGTTTGATTTCTAGTTATTTGAAGGCCAAAATCTAAGTGATTAATGAATTTTTTAAGAGAGATTTGAGGGGAACAATAAGTTTTATATCATACTTGTAAATCGTAATATTCACTAAATGTCATGTTTCATAAGCACAACCGGATCAAATTATATTATTTTGTTAAAAAAATTCAAACGGTATTATTCATATTTTTATGTTTTTCAATTTACAGTGTTTATTTGAGAAAAAATCCATTTTATTTATAAAATTAATGGAGTATTATTACAGCGCGTTAGTTTCCATAGAAAAAACAAAAAAGAAAACATTATTAAACGCTAATCTGACGAGGATTGTTGATGGTGACGCTGTTTCTAATGTTTATCACTCGATAATTAAATAAAATTATAATATTTATTTCCTTGTCTTTTAATTGTTAATGAAAAATACTACCAAGTATACTTATTTATATACCGATACTCCTAAAATTAAGAGCAGAGTTTCTTCTTCTTCTGAGATATAGAGAGATAAAAGAAAATGGAGGTAGGGTTCTTGGGGTTGGGGATAATGGGAAAGGCCATGTCCATGAATTTGCTTAGAAATGGCTTCAAGGTCACTGTCTGGAACAGGACACTATCCAAGGTACCCACTTTTTGTCCTCTACTACTACCCTTTTGCAAAAGTTTCTCTCTTTTTTTTCTTCTTGTTCTTGGGATCTGATTTATGTGTTTTTATGTACTGTGAAAGTACTTGTGATTAATTTAGTAAATAAGGTTCTATGTACTTAATGGACTGTGGTTAACTAGATAAACATGCTGTTTCAGTATTATTTTTGTGCTCTTACTTAATTGATGACAAGAAGCTTGGTTTCTGTAACCGCAGTGTAATGAACTGGTGGAGTTTGGTGCATCAATTGGAGAAACTCCTGCACAAGTAGTCAAGAAATGCAAACTTACTATTGCTATGTTGTCGGATCCTGCCGCGGCTCTTTCGGTCTGTAATTTTACCAAAATGTTTTAGCTTTTGGTTTTTGATTCAAGACTTCCCTTTTGTGGAAATTATTATGAGTAATATTTTCTGATTGCCGGGTAATTTGACTCTTCTTGCTGAAATCCCTTTGTTTGTTTAGGTGGTTTTTGATAAAGATGGTGTGCTTGAGCAAACTGGCAGCGGAAAAGGTTATATTGACATGTCCACGGTTGATCCTGAAACATCTTCCAAGATCAGCCAGGTTCTAATTGGATGATAATGCTACTCTTTGCTGTCAATCTTTTCTTGTGTTTGGTAGAATGTCGATGAATTTTTATGGAAACTGTCATATGGTATGCATAGAGATTTCCAATTTGGTGATGGTTAGTCCAAAGAGAAATGATACTCCATTAATTTTCTAAAGAGATGATACGAGTGAACTGCATCTAACATCAATAATTTGGGAATTGTTTAAGGCATGCTAATAAAAACACAGAAGGAATAGCTCTCGTTATGCTCTTGGTGTATCTTCTTTTTACTGACCTTGGTTGAAACTTGAGGAGTAGATAAAAGGATTGCTATCTGAACGTATAACTCTAGCAATTTCGATATTTCTTTTTAGGCTAATATCCTAATATGAATTTGGACTTTGTTTGAGGAAGGAAAAGAAAGAATATTCTAACTACAATGTGTGTAGAAGATGTCATGTTACTAATGTGTAGACTTAGGATGCATAAATCCAAAGCTTTGGAGGCCTTCCCCTTTGTAATCATCTGTTCTACTGCTTCTGTTTTCATTATGAAGACTGCAAAACATCCTTAAACATCTGGCAATGGTTTCTTTTGTTATGAGCAAGATATTGGTAGCCACTTTTTTATAAATTACTAAGCCATGTGGCTTATATCTACAGGCAATCACATCAAAGGGTGGTGCCTTCCTTGAGGCTCCTGTGTCAGGTAGCAAGCAGCCTGCAGAAACCGGTCAACTTGTAATCCTTGCTGCTGGGGATAAGGTCAATTAGTGAATTGTTTTATGATTGAGCGGTTTTTTTGGTATCTGATATATTTGCATGTTCGCTGAACTATTCCTTTGAAATATGAGAGGCAGTATAATCAACCCCCATTTCTTCACGCCATTTATTTGCATACATAGATGACCAAGTTGTATCTCTTAAATAAATAACTTAAACTGTGGAATCATCTGATTTTGGACAATGTCTCGGGCATATTTTGAACCCCCATTTCTGCACAGGCTATTACCATTTATTTAAGTACACAGATGACCAAGCTGTATCTCTTAAATATATAACTTAAAACTGTGGAATCATCTGATTTTGGACAACATCTCGGGCATATTTTGAACCCCCATTTCTGCACAGGCTATTGCCATTTATTTGTGTACACAGATGACCAAAGTTGTATCTCTTAAATAAATAACTTAAACTGTGAAATCAACTGATTTTGGACAATGTATTGGGTATATTTCATCCAACATGATGGAGATATGGATATAAATTGAATGTAGAAAGGTATAAATGGATGGAGTTTTAGATGACTGTCATCTTGTCCTGTAGTTATTTCCACCAGTTACTTTTGCATGAATAGATTGATACTCTAATTGATCTTTTATTGCCGATTAGATGGGAAAGTTGCTATCAGAATTATTGCTGCAATAAATTGGTTTCATATGTACAATCCTGCAGCATCATGTCTTGATAAATAGTTGGAAGCTGTTGACTGGACTGTGCTAATGTACAATCTAGTTGTTGTTCAGAAATGGTGTTCCATGTGACATAACTCTACTAGAAAACTTAATTCTAACACTAACAGATGTTGCAATTCCTTCCTGAGGTTTTGTAAAATGACAATATAGGGTCGTGTGGGATATGCAAAGGATACATGTGCTTCTGTAGTAAAGAAAGACAATTTTGATAATATAGCTATGTAATGCAGACTTCTTGATATCGACATTGATGTGAGGAAAAAAGTATGTTTCTGTATGCATCTGTTGTTTACTTCTGCTTACAGCTTATAATTTTAGGGATTGTATGAGGAATCAATTCCAGCTTTTGATGTCTTGGGGAAGAAGTCTTTCTTCTTGGGGCAAGTTGGAAATGGAGCAAAAATGAAACTTGTGATCAACATGATAATGGGCAGGTAAAGATTGCTTTAAGCATTGAGGCAAATATAGCTAATATGTAGTTGCGTCTACATCAGCAGTATCTAAATGTCATTGTATATATGAGAAACCAATTTTAACATTGCATTTTGCATGTCAGAAGTGTATTTATTGTGATCAGAGCTGGCACAATAAACTATATACCTCGACTGAGTATTTGTTGCAGCATAATACACGTTTGCTATATGTTGATGTGTTGATGCTCTCAATGTTGGATATAGATTATGATCTCGTGTTTCGCAGTGTGATGAATGCATTTTCAGAGGGACTGGTTCTGTCAGAAAGGAGTGGACTCAACCCGCATGATCTTCTTGATGTCTTGGTGAGATTGCAAACAAGAAATTTCATGTAACTTGTGTTGGGTTAGTGTCCAAGTCTTAATGAGCTACTTTTCTGGCAGGATCTAGGTGCAATAGCGAATCCAATGTTCAGGGGAAAAGGACCAGCTATGCTCAAGAGCAACCACTCCCCTGCATTCCCTCTGAAACATCAGCAAAAGGACATGCGGTTGGCTCTAGCTCTTGGGGATGAAAATGCTGTATCAATGCCAGTAGCAGCGGCAGCCAATGAGGTTACACTCTTTCATCTTAGTTATCTTCTTCAAACAAGTTGTTTGGTTCTGGTGCTAAAAAGCATTTGGGTTAGAATGATTAGTGAATTTTAAAAGGATGACATGTAAGAACAGGTACTGGATCATTTCAAACAAACTGGACAAGAACAACCATCATGTGTATCGTGTTTGAATTGCAAAAATGACTTCCAACTTGACTATGAGCTAATGTTTCTTTTTGTCTGCATAAGATAGTTGGATAGATTTGTAACTGTAATTTTTTCAGATATTTTGATTTTTATCCTTCGGGGAAGTGTGGTTTTGAATAAACCGTGCAAGTAGCTCTACAGTTGCCTTTATGACTAGACAACCTCTCGTATTTAGATTTGCTAGTTTTTTCAATTTCATAGTGATTTGCTGTAAGATGCTAAGAGTTTTTTTGCTCATGTTAGCTCCCTCCAGACAGTTCAAGTTATGTCTTGTTGTCTGGTAGCACTAGGATTGATCCAGTACATTGAGAGGGTTACCTCTTACTATGGTAGATTGCAGATTTGAAACATCCTTCATGAATATACTAGATGCATGGAACAGTCATGGTAATAAGCTTCTGCGAGTTACCGTGTTCTTTCCCCGCTGGCCTTGCTAATCATCAGTGGATGTTTTGGAGTTCGTTTTACATGGATTGATATTGATGTGCATTCTTGGGTCAGTTTAGAAGAACAAATGTCGGTAACTGACGAAAATAGAAACGAGTAGCTTTGGATAATTGAACCTAAACTCAGCAATTGTATTTGCTTGCAGTCTTTCAAGAAGGCCAGAAGCATGGGATTGGGGGACCTAGACTTTTCAGCTGTGTATGAGATTCTGAAGATGACCAAGGATTAATCTCTTTGACGGTCGTTCACGTGTCGCCGATTCGAAACACAATGCTCAGCTAGGACTTGGTTTGCAGCCTTGGAAGTTGTAGCCTAGTTCATCAATCACAAGCTAAATGAAGCTCCTTCAATGAGGGAATAACAGACTGCATTTTTTCCTCTTCTTTTCTGTTGCCCGAACTCTTTGGCCGTGAAAATAAGAATAATTTGCTTTGCAGGATAAACAGCAAACTTTCTACTTCAACATTCACTTGCCTTGAGTAGCAATAAACCCATTCCAACATTAGATGAGAACTTTACAGTTAGAATGATAGAATCAAAACGTTACGAGCAATAATTTCCCAAAATTGCATGGAAGGCATAATAACAAAGAAATAGAGGGCAGAGGAAAGCAGCCGAGAAGGCAATATGCTCGAATAAATAAGTTGAAGAAAAGATGAAGTATTTCTTTTCACCAGTCAACTTTTTGACAACTTTATTTTCCAAGCCAAAAGTCGATAGTCATGTATATACATGGACAAAACTTGATTCCTCCGTACCAGAAGATAAAAAGGAGAGAAGCTAAAGGCTAAAATCCTTCACTACAAGAAACATGGAAAATGACCTTATTTTGCCTACTAAACGGAGGTCGTTGTAAGATATGAGCGAGACTAGACCTTGATATATATATATATATATATATTTTATAAATCTATCCAATGCTGTACAACATCTAATCACTCGGACTGCTCTAGTACATCAACGGTCAAAAAATGCAAATAGTCATCAAACATCGGCTCTATAAAAAACATTGATTGCCTTCATCCTTTCCACTTGGACCTAAATTGCATCCCAACAATTCTCCTCAGCCAAAACCTGCAAACCATGCAAAGATGACTGGTGCTGTGGCCATATTAAACCTTGATGTTTCCCAGATGCAGATTGGGGCCCACTTGCACAACCTCCATATCAAACCTGGTTATATTGCTGAGAAGTATAGTTACCTGCAGAGAGAAGCATGTCCTGATGTTAGTGAAACAAGAATGCACAGAATGGCCACAAAAAAAGGAAATGTCTTTTAGAGGAGGCAATTAGCAGTACTAACATATATTGTGCCCATTTATGACAAATGTCATTCTGGTTTTTGCAAGTAGACGAATTTTTTTTTGCAAAAGATGCTAATTTCTAATTTCCACAGTTTTTTATTTTTCTGACTTATTAAATAAATTAAAAGGAATTCTCTATTAAAGACAAGAAAATATATAAGACACTAGTGGCATCGTAATAAAGCACCACCAATCCACTTGGCATTACTTCCATTGTTTCTGTGAAATCGAAGTTACAAGAAAATGCAATTCTAGTTTTCATCAAAGCATCAAAGACAAAATATGAGATGAATCTTTTCTACTTCCTAGACTTATCTACACAAAAATACGAATTATAATAATGATAAAAAAATCCCGGCAGTTATGCTTGATATATTTCAACACCATTAATGAACAATGTGTTCACAATAAGAACATGCCCGCACCTTTGTTCTTGGCTTCCTTCTTGTTTTCACACATCAAGTCTTTTCCAAAAAAGGAGAAATTAATTCATCCAACTTCATCAACCAAAGTGCAAGTGCTGATGATGTTTGAGGCATGGTAGGAAAACACGTGATGATTTCTTCCATGCAAGTACTGGAACCTTGTGCAAGATTGCATTGACACAACCAATCCTCATTAATTGCAGCAACAAAATCAGCAACTACCTGAAAGGAAATAAAGATACTCTTTCAGAAATCCATGCTACTCTGGTTGGCTTCAGAAAAACAGAGTTAAACACGGGCATCTGTGCTTCTTTGAGCACAAAATTTAGATGACAAGAAGATAAAACCTGCAAAAGTTCGGCCAAAGAAGATGTGCGTCTAAGCCGTCTGATCCATAACCTATGAGCAGATTTTGTCCAGGCACCCACCAAGGCATCTTTGGGCATAACAGTCTGTATGATTGGGGCAATTTATTAGAAAACAGATGTTAGAAGAAAAGGAATTTCTACTACAGAATCGTCTACATGCAAAGCCATTGTTTCCATAATCCTTTCTATATTATGTTTACCTACATACATATACCTCACCACAGCTGCTCATTATCTTAATCACACTCATTTCTTTGTGCCTGTGAATTTGCCATGGTGTGTGTTTCTAAGAAAATTCACATAAAACCACAAATCAATGACAAATAGAATGATGAAACACCACATCTGCACAAGAAACTTCCTACATCTTGGAGGCTGACCAACCAAAATACAAGCGAACTAGTTGTCAAAAGCCAGCACATCATCCATGGATCAGAATGACCACTACAATAAAAAAAAAATTAATTGACCAGGCATGTGCTACTCTTTAGAAGTCACTCAGTTCTGAAGGACTCAAATGCCGATCTGACTTTTAAACCGAATTAAAGAGGATGGTATAGGTAAAATTCAATGCTGCATTAGAGGTGTTAATAAAAAAATATGCTTCTAATTCTTCCTCCTAAATTTTAGCAATTTAAAAAATAGTATGACAGTGATGTCTTACTGTCTTGTATGTTTAACACACACAGTGACATATACATGCAAGCAAAAACGAGCACATGCTAGCCAAATCATGCATAAATGAAATTGTATTGGGGCAGAGATAAACTATAAGAGCATACCTCAATTGCATAAACTGCAGCTTTCAGTGATTGCAACTTCGATGAGAGAACTTTATGCTTTGGAAACATCACATTGTCCTCTTTCTGTCTACAAGTAGCTGAATGGATGGCATATCTTTCCTCGAGATCAAAATCAAGCTCAAATGTTGTATGACAGATCTTGCAATGCTTTTCATCTCTCCAGTACAAGTCATGACAAGTTTCGCATCTTCTAAGTGATTCAAGATATGACCTTTTACTTCGTTTTACTGCATTAAGATCACAGTAAAAGCAATTCCATATCCAGGTATCAAACTGTCGGAGACGGTTCCATTTCTGGTTTTCTTCTTTCCCCTTCTTTCCTGTTTCAAGAACTATTGCACCCATTGGCGGCAAAGAATCATTTGCAATGTCGGTGAGGGTTAGGTTGTTGTCTACATCAGACACTGGAGAAGAACTGTCTTCTCTAACTATTTCCAGCTCAGACTGGTCTGATTGTTTGAAACACCGAACTCCGGAATCATTTACCATCCTACTTGACATCTCTTGACAGAGAAAAGCTTCCCTTTTCTCCAAAGATTCAATTAGGAGGGCCTCCCGTTTTCCTCTGTCATCTAAAACTGACAATAAGGCACGCAAAGCCTGTACTTGGAATAAGCAAATGCAAAGAAGAGGTGGTCAGAGATATTTTTCAATAATACCATAAGCAAAGCATTGAATCACTTTCTACAACACATGCGCAATCCAAGGTACAAATTAAAAAATTAGCAATCAGTGAATATCAAGACAGACTGAGAAGTCTACCTCTTCAGTATCAATCACTTCCCAGTGACCATCTTCAGAAGATTCAAAATAGACTCTCTTATGGCCAGGGTCATACGAATTACATGGGCCCAGGAAAAGCCAATATCTATTGTACCTACGATCAGACCCTAAGAAGATGGATTGCATTGGGTGCAAATTGATCCCAAGTCCCATCCCTTCTGGCTCTTTCTCTTTGCCAGAAAGTTTATCCTTGCCATCAAACTTTGAGAATAACACTGAAGAATCAACAGGGAAAAACTTGGATGATGTGTATGCTTCTTTTGTGTCATTTATTTGCCCAGCATGGACCCAGGATGGCCTGGGCACATTATCTTTTGTTGATGATGATCTTTTTATTTTTGCTCCAGAACCATGGTGGTATATATTAGGAACAGATTCAACAGTAGGTCTTGCTAGATCCTGGGGGGGGGGGGGGGGGGGGGGGGAACAGCAGCAATCACTCAATGGTTAAATCAAGATTGTATTCATAAAGAATATTGTTATAAAGCTAATAATTTGAATCAACCATTTTGGGAAGAATTAAAGGGAAATGAAATATCACATTAGAAGAATCCTCACTAGGAAAACTCCAAATTCTTAAAAACCAGTATATACTCAGCATTTGAAATAACAATCCTTACTATGTGTCAAAACCACATTTGCCAACCCAGAAAGAAAAGCAATGATTCAATTCAATTGAGAACTGATTTATTAAATCATGATATCCATCCTATTTAATTCATTAAGACAAAACAGATATCTAGTTGCAAACAAAGTTACCTACAATGAACTTAAAAACTTTCATAAGCATGTAACATGATCATTACCACAAAAAAAAATGGTATAGACACCTAAGGTAGAAAACAACCTAGTTCATAAGCTCCAATCATTTGCATGACTTTTCACAAACAACAAGAGCCCTAAAATCATAACTTTATTGAGGTTATAGCTGTTACCTCCAATCTAATACTGGATCCAGCACTGACAAGATCAATCAACGCCACTAATCCATTCAACTTTTCTTCAATGCTTAGATCTGAATATTCACCTTCCATTAGTCCTAACAACCACACTTCTCCTGGATGGCTCTCATCAATTTCATTCTCAAATGTAAGCATCCTGGTTTTTCTTTTACGATAGTCAATAAGCTTAAGATTTCTTGGACCGGAATTTTCTGAATCACAATCAGAATCGCTGCTGCTAAATGCACCATTATCATGGAAGTCTTCGTGAACAATTCCAGAGTCCTCAGTATCTGATTGAAAGTCACTGGCTTCCTTTGCAAGAGTATTGATTCGCAGACGAAAAGTAGATGATGAAATCTTTTCAAATAAAGTGATATCGCTTGAAAGAGTTGAGCAGATCAAAAGCTCCAGCTCGTCACTTGTGCCAGCAAGATTTAATTCCATGATCTTTAAAACAAAACCAAACACTCATCACTACAGGATCATTTGTTAAGTACCAATTTAAAGAACAAGATTGAGAAAATAACTATCTAGTGATTTCAATTCCTTTAAAACCGATTAAGTAACTTACTTGAGAAGACTTAGCCAGGTCAGAAACTTTCAATCCATTATTTCCTTGAACTGACAGAAGTTGATATAGTTCACCTTTAAGAGTTCCAGGACGTAGGCCACACTTCACCACAAGGCTCATCTCCTAAGCAAAAAAGAAAAGCTTTAGGTGTTAATTTATGTCTCTCTTTCAAAGAAATATTGTTACATATAACAATCTGACATTGATACACAAATTCTAGATTATAAATTATAGATGAAAAATATCAAAAGAAAATTGCAACCTGATTAAATAATACCTTGCTAAGGACTTCCTTACGGAATCCACCTTGCTTTGAACCAAAACCAGCTGCAATCAAAACTTGACACAGTATTTCAGTCCATGTTAGAGGGTTGAGAGAGTTTTTCCAGAACTCCACAACATATTCTTGATCTTCAACCTGACAAAACATTGCAATAACCATACTAAGTTTATGTTTATTTGAACTTCTATCCAAAAAGACAAGATTGAGAGAGAGGCTAGATATGATATATTCCGAACTCCCCAAAGGAAAAGTGCATAAACTAGATAATAGAAAACCTGATCTATAGAAAGCATATACACTTAGAACTGAGAACATTCCGAATATTTGTCCTTAAATTAAATATAGATAATCAGATTATGAAAGGGTTTGAGTAGAAGAATTCATTTAAAATTTATTGACTTATCTCCAATGATTTATTGTGTCCAGCATCATGATTCTCGTACATAAACACATCAAAAATTTATTAAAACTGTGTTATGCAGGTGACTAGAAATTTCTGAACTGTGCAAAATACAAGATTTGCATTAGGGCACATCATTGACAGTAAGATAAGTTAAGAAAGCAAAGCATGCTGCAGAAAATGGGAGATTGACAAATATACTCAATTAGAGTAGGCAATTAAAGCAAAGATATAGCTTAACATATATAGAAGATACTGTAATTAATGTATGTTGTATTCTGCCCTATATATTGAGAAAGTAAATAGCAAGAAGGACATTCGAACCATTTCTGTTAATCATAAAGCCAAAGAATTCTAATAATTGTGTAACATTTTCATTATTGTACCTGAAACATCAACAAATTTTTCCTTGGAATTCAAGTTACTCACAAGTTTGTTTCAGCCTGAAACTTTGGTCTTTGAACACAATGAATTCTTATAGAAACACCATTGCATCCCAAGGGCTTAGAATATAAAGTTAGCAGAAAATTCAGTTGCTTTGTGGATTTAACTAACCATTCACTGTTCTAAAAAACATATTGAATAATGTACACTGGCACTATAAATTATAACAACATTTACATTGATGTTAATTGTTGCTTTTGCCTTTATAGTCCTACAATAACCACTGAATGAAAATAATACGATAAATAACAATCACTTTCCATGGCATCTTGGACCTTTGTATTATCAGTTATTAGTTGCAATATGGCTTTTCTTGTCTTCATTGGTACCACAGGTGAGTCATATGCAAGCAAAATATCAATATTTCTTGATATCTGACAATACTATTACCTGAATTACATCTTTAACATTCAGGATCATTCAACAAAACCATCAATGCGCTTGTAGACCTAACTTATGTTCATGGACTTGAGCTATATAATATACTCACTGAGTGAATGAGGGCGAGAAACTTGCAAGAAATGCTCAAATGAGGGAGAAGTCCACTACTGATCTCTATTTCGACATCAGACAAAAGAAGCTTCAGAAGGGCCACATGAATTTTTCCAAGTAAAAAGGAATCCTGAAAGTCACATACAGACAGATGAAACCAATGTCAACAAATTTAAATGCAAGAAAATAAAAGAAAATAGGTTAAATACAAGTTCAACAAAAGAACTAGTCAGAGATTCGACCTTATCATGGAATGCTTGAGCCAGCTCATCAAGAGTGAATGGGCATATATCAACTGTAACAGAATAGGTGTAAAGAAAATGGAAGACCTGTAAAACACATCCCGGCCTAACTTCAGCAAGAGAATATAATAGAGAAGAAAAACATATTAATTCATAGACAAGGTAGCGTAGACAATCAAATTAATCCATTGTCTTCTTGAATCCAGTCCAAATGAAGCAAGTAGGTAGCCACAAAGGAGTTTTTATATTTTCAAGATCATGTAGATCAGACAAGCACTAATCAAAAGCAATCTAAATATACAAGCAAAATGATTATGCACAGAAGAAAACCTAGTGTATACCATCACTGGAGTTTTGACTAACTTATGCAGGTGATTAATGTTAACCACCACTGCATCTTCAGATATAATCATCTTTAAATACCTAGTATTGATGCACTCATCAAATATATCATAGACCAGTATATAATAGTGCAATTTACATATTAGAAGTATTTTTAAAGAAGATAAGATACATTGAGTATACATTACTAGGCCATATTCATGGGAAAATGTTGCAAGCTGCTTCTAGGTGTATCATATTTGAGTAAGAGATAAAAAATTATAAATTCTCTGAAAAGGATAAGATAATAACAAACATCTTTCAAACAAGATATATGTTGCATTGCAAAGCACTAAACAGCTATTCATCCTCCACACACCTTAAATAGTTTCTTGACCGCCTCCAGAGAAGAATCCCAAGGCTGCATCGCAAATGGTTGCTTCATCTTCACAGAATTTGGAGGAAATTTTGCCAGCAAATCTGGAAAAAATCACATATTGGTAGAAAGAACTCGAGTATATCCTATATGCAATAACTAAATACACTTCTTGAGGCACACTGAAATACAGCCAAAACAAACCTTTACAAAGGGAACAGCCATAGAGCCTATTTGCCGCACAGTGTTCCGTACATGTTAGTTGATTTGGTCCAGCTCGTAATTCTCTCAGCTCTAGCTCTTCATCATCCACTAGCATAGCAAATTGATTAAGGCATTCCTGATTCATTAACCTTTCCAGAGCGAGTTCACATTTTTCCCTAAAGGACTGCTTCTGGATCTCATCGCTTTTAGATTCTACCTGCATAACAGGTAGATTGATGTTACCACATTGGCAGATATGAACTGTACCAATTCATTAAAAGCAATACAAAAATGATTACCTCCCTCCTTTTAACAGAAGGCTTTCTCTTCTCCTGTAACTCTTTTTGCAGCATTCTCTGTTTCTGAAAATGCAACACAGTGTCAGCAAAGTGGAAATAGCTCAAACTGAAGAATTGATCGATGCAACAGATATTTGCTAAGATGTACCCAGGGACAGCAAACAAGAAAAATAATTCATCAAGAACAAAAGATGTGATGGGAAGCAGAGTAGATGACTAACAACTAGAGAAGACACTGGTTGTCTTCGCTTCTTTTTCTGACTAGGCTGCTTCCGTGAAACAGGAGTTGATATTGGAGGTGTAACAGTTATTTGTGAGCCACCACAATGAATGCCAGTGGGAAAATCTCCACCATCAGGATTTGTTACTCGCCATACTGTCATCAAACCCTTTCCCATACCATGTTTCTTCACTGGAGCACTCTCGTTGCAATTTTGACCATCAACAGCAGCACGCATAGATACCTTCAAGTGAAAAACAAACGTATGTGAAACACTGTAAGAGATGCAGGGAAACGAGAGTAATTCTATACGTCTATGTAGAGAAATTCTTTGCACTACCTTTCCCCTTTTGTTTGCTCTTTGGTTCTCTTGGCAAGCAGGATGAGAATTTCTGGAATCTAAACATGCAAATGCAGTATGAGTACCGGAAAAAAAAAAAAAACAGAGGTGTAGCAAACTGGGACGGCAAGGAAGTACAAACATTATGCAGTCACAATCCATATCCATCTCAAAGTTCTTCATATAAATGACAGGATAAAAATCCAGTTGGTCACTATATTTCTCCTACTATTTGCACATTAATCCACAGCAAAGAAAAGCAAAAACATGAAGCTCTTCCCTGCATTTATTTCAATATCTTCTAACAATTTTCCAACTCTTATTCTCTAAGGGAACAAATAAATAAAAACCTGATAGAGGGTTCTGAATCTAAATATGCAAGAACTACTTGTCTGCTAACCAAACAACAATAAAAAAATAATAATAATAATGCAACTTTTTACCTTCACAACCGTGAAATGCTCTGGTAGGAAGAGAATCAAACTCCAAACCAAGGGGAGGACCATCTTTGCGAAATATCTTCCCCAGAATATAATCAGAAGTCAACAAGTCCTGAATGAGCACCAACTTCTTCTTCCTCTTACCTATCCTGCCCTGAAACTCTGAAGGTGCAGGTTTGTACTTTGAAGATGAAGGATTGTTGGACTCATCTTCATTACTAGCAGACAGCTCCCACTGTTTAAGCATTTTTCTAGCATCAGAAGCAACTGCGGCTCCCTTTCTTCCTTTGAAAACTGACAGTTTCTTGGTCAAATGTGGCGGTTCAATCAATTCATTTTTGCTCTTGTCACTCCTCCTTTTCTCAATAAACCATCCCCGAACCTGCTTGAATGTCAAGTCCGAGACCACAGCGAGGTCTTCCATGGCCCTGGGCGAAGGATACTTATCCTCTGCTTCACACAAAACCATTGCCGCCGGCTTAGAAAATGAATACAATATAGAATGCATATAATAAAGCCTATAAAACAACACAATGCTCTAAACAGATTTCACGTGAGAGTGTAGATTATATATAAAAAAAAAAAGGTAACGGTTACAAATTAAAAGGAAGAAGATATCTAGGCTGGGAAAATTGATTAGTTACTATGAGAAGCAAGTGGTGTTTTCGATGAAGCAATCAAACCACAGAAACTCCCCTTCCCTTATGAATTAAAAACTATAATCAACTCAAAATAATAATAAAAATAAAAAAAAAACTAATACAAGAAAAATTCCAAAATATTGAAAAGGAAGGTAGACGATAATTCATTAGATAGTAAAAGACCTGCATAGAATTTCAGAAGGGTTTGAAGCTGAAGTTGCGATTTCCTCTTCATTTCCGTCGTCAGTGAAACCACTCCTTTCAACTAACGAATTTGACGATAATTAATCGAACTGGGTTTCCCACATCCTGACCACACCAAACAAACCAATCCCACCATCATCAGTAAGTAAACCAAATATCCTCAGATAGAAAAAACAAGAATTATATATATAAAAAATATGATATAGACTGTTCAACACTCTAATTCCTTCTAAAGCCACAGAAAATGAAACACCCCATTCCTATAAAAAAATGTTTGCTGGGGTAGACAACTGAAGTAGAATAGAATAGTAATCAGTTGAAAGTAAAGAAAGGAGGGGGCATGAGTGTGGATATTGTAGAGTGAGTGGAAGAGAATAGTGGAAGATTTTTTGCTTACTCTTACAGTATTGTGGCGGTGGTGAAAATGAAGAGGTGTGTGTCAGTGTGCGTGAGAAGGGGAGATGGATGGTTGAAGAAGAAGAAGCAACAGGGAGAGGAGGGGGGGGTAAGAGAGAGAGGTTACCGAAAGGCAGTAGGGTTTTGGGTTTTATCATCTCCTTATTTAGGCTTGTTTGGGAGTCCGATTGCGGCAGCTTTTCAAAGTGTTTATCGTGCCGAAATATATCAAAATAATGTTTTTTTATTTTTTAAAAATCATTTTTGAAATCAGCACATTAAAATAATCTAAAAACACCAAACCATCGGTCTTTAAAATGAAAAAAAAATTCAAATTTCGGTCAAAAACCGTTGGGATCACAATGACAAACAGGCATTTTATTTTTGTTTTTTATATATATATATTAATTGACATATCTTCCTTTTATTTTTATTGTGTCCCTTTTGTTTTAATTTTAGTGTTCTTTTTTGGGGGGATTTCCCTCTCGAGTCTTAACTCGTGAAAAATAAAATTTAAAATAAAAAAATCTATCTTCATCGAGCTACGCTGGCATTTAGGGAGCAGGAATAAAATGGGCCGGTGTTGGGCCGGCCCAAGTACTCAACGAATAAAATCAGCAGATGGTATGACTGGTGTGGTGGATGTCGAATTTTGGAGGATCATTTAGAAATGAGAGGCTACAGTAGTTTCTGTCGTCAGAAATATCTCCTTTTTTCTCAAATAAAAAAAACTTTATAATAAGCTGATAATTTTATATCTTGGGATAAAATCAGCATATGAAAAAGCTTACTGAGCACCCTAAAATGCATGCAGGATTAAAAAAAAAAGAATATAAAAAAATACGGAATGAAAAAAAAAGTAAAAAGAGGGAATGAAAAGGAAGGAAGAAAAAAATTATTAAAAAGGGAAATTTTATATTAAGAAAAGAGTTACACCGTGTGAATGATTCACTGTAAATATAGACATGGTTAATTGTGAATTGTAGTGATGTAATTACTATTTTATCCTTCAATCATAAAAATTTAATAGCTTGTTTTGGGGTTATTTTTGAGTTTTCCATTTAAACTATTGTCATTAACTAATTGTTTGGGAGTATTTGCGTCTTTTCCTGTTTTTTCAGAATAGTTGATTTACAATGTTTATCCTGAAATGACTATTGCACCCTTGGATGGAACAAAAAGTTAGAGTTCCCGATGAGGCTGTTTTTGGTTTTTTAACGTCGAATGAATAAAGAAACTACGGGTATGCCCTCGAAAACAATGAAATTGCTGACTTAGTATTGGGAGTATGTTGGTATTTTCATGTGTTTTTTTTGTTATTATCACGGTGCTCCGGATGGTGTTTAAGTAATTTGCTATTTTTTAATTTTTTTTTTAAATGATGGCGTGTCTCAGCGATGCGCCACTATTTGTCTTCCGTCTATGCCTCATGTTTGGTGGTGAAAAATGTATATCCATCATCTCAGCAGATGCGCTGTCATGTCCTCTTTAACACAGTAGTATGCGTGTCATTGGATGGTGGTCAGAGACTTGCCGAAGACCGATTGATCATTTTTACAATTCTCTCTCACCCACAAGCGAAACCGTGTACCTCTTTGTTTATGGTTTTTTTACATTTCAATCCTTGGGCTTTTGATTTTTTTCCTCCTTATTTCTGTAAAAAAAGTTTTGATTTATTTTAATTTTATCATTCAATTGAAATTGATCATATAGTTTTTTTTATTCAAATCAAACTCTATTTTTTTTTATAAAAAAAAGGTTAAAATGGAAAGTCTTGAAATATTTTTTCCCCTTGGTATCAAATTGGGTTTATTTCAAGAATTCCATTTCCTTTTTTGTTTTTACTATGTCTTTGTCTTTCAATCTTGTTATTAATTTACAAATTAAAAGCAATTAGCCTTCATTTGATCATAAAAACAATTAAGTTTCCTATAAACAAAGTTTAATAGCCAAAAAAATATAAAATAAATTAATCAAAACACAAGTTCATAGTGAAATACATGAGGCTCCATGCACTCTCGTGTTGTACTTAATATAAAAAAACAAGGAGTAATGCGCCTCTTTTTTTTTAATCTTACGTTGTTAAAAAAACATCTAAAAAAAGCCAGCGCCAACCAGAAGGCACCATCACCCATCACCTCCTCTTCTGATTCTGGGCAAACTTTCCTTTCTCTGGGGTGGTGCTTTATAGAAACTTGTCGGAGAAGGCTCGCAAGCAAGCAAGAATGGAAGACAGAACGGAAAATGATCCAGCCCCAACATCGAAACGACAGTCTCTTAAAACCCAATCAGTTTTTAACGGTTACCCCTCTTGGAAAAACAAGGTTTTTTCTTTTCTTTTCTGAATGGATGCTTTGAGTTCTTAGACTTGTCTAAATAACTAAACAAAGAATTTTCGAATTATCAGTTGAGGGAAAACTGTTACAAAAGAGTGCGTGAAGACAGGACCCGATTGCTCTGGAAAATGAGGCTGCCCACTGCTAAAGCTTTAGATAATAAGGTAATCTTTTCTTTCTTTTACTCCTTTGTTGCCTGTTATTATTATTATTATTATTTTGATCTCTTGAAGTTCTTGATTCAATCCCCTGTTTACTGTTTCTGGGTTTAGGATATCATCAAATATGCTCTCCAGGACATAGTTTCTGACGAGCTGGAAAAAATTAAGAACTCGTCGTCGTCGTTAAATGAACAGTTGAAAATTCCAGCTTGTGCCCTTGAGGCGAATGATGATATATTATGGGAATATGATGGTCTTCTTGATGCTTATCAAGGCGAGTGCGAAGAGATTTTGTTAGAAATGCAAAAGATCTTCTATGAAGATCTTGGTGACGAGACATCAAGAAAAGGTTACTGTGTTTTCTCTCTTACAAAAATTTAGTAGTTTCCAGAGGAAAAAAACAAATAAATCTTGTCCTGCTTATATATATAGGAGCGAGTGAATGTTATGGACGCCCAGGTTTTGTTGTCAGCGACCCCCCGTGCGCGCACACACATATAACTTGAATGTAAATGCAAATGCAAAGTTAGTTGTTTGCAGCTGTTATTGTACTTTCTTCATTTTTATGTCTTGCACCCCATGGGGTTGGCCTAGCGGGATGAGGCCTGGGACGGGGGAGTGTGCTCCTCCCACGCTCCCAGGTTCGACTCCTGCCAAGGTGATTTGAATTCCATGGGGTCATCGGACTTGGGCGAAGCCCATGAAATAACCGTGGTGCACTTGCGGGAAACTCCTTGCCGAGGGCCTGTGCACCCCGGGATTAGTCAGGCCCAGCGGCCTGGATACCCGGTGCTAATTCAAAAAAAACTTGTTTATCAAATCTATCCCATGAAAACACACGCAGGGAGTATATTTGATTGTCAACTTAGTTGCCACTCTGAATTTCGCACACCTTCAGTGTTGCACATGCCCATGTTTTTATGTCTGTTCATGTGCTAAGGAGGTTATAATCAATTGAATCATGTTTTTTGAGCTTAAATGTTTACTCTAATTCCATGCAGAACCAAAAAACTCCATTGAAACCTGGGAAGACAAAGAAGATGATTACTTGGCTCGTGCTGTTTATGAGCATATGCAATTGAGTGATAAGAAGGTATGATAGCTTGCAGATATTTGTCTAATCATGTCTTGGTAATATATCTGATATGCACAGAACACTCATCCTTGTAGCTGACATTAGCATTCGTAGGTTTGATTTTCTACTAGTGTCAACAGTAATGTCATTTAGATGCATTCCATACCCACAATTTTGGGTAAAATATTAGTGCGTGTAAAAAAACTTGTGGTTTAAGCCCCCTGGATGTTAGTTTCCACGTCCCAGCTATTGTATCCCATTCCAGCCCTGGGAGCATTACCAGATAAATACAACCTGTTAGAACTTGCTTGAATGGTTAACCAAGTCGATGAAACTAAACAAGACTATTTGATTGAGTCAAATTAGTTAGCTTGAGATTCAAGGAGCCAACTAAAATCCCAAAGATTGATAGAACTGTCGCTCATTCCTATGCCAAATGCAATAGTGGTTAAGTAAAACCAGAGGACAGATAGCTTGACAGAATGTGGAGATTGAGAAGCCCTAGGCTTTCTGCTTCATGTATGAAACATATCTTCTTATCCTCTCTGACTTCTCCTGGTGTTATTCATATATCTTCTTACCGGAAATTAAGATCAGGATTGTAGAATCCTTCTTGCTAGAAATCATTTTTCTTTTGTGCTGTTGGGCATAATGGAAAATGCAGTTGTGATCAATAAAGCTTCTTTTGCTGTGGCTTTCATGCTAACCTAACAGAAATGGAGTTTATAAAGCTTTCTGACGTTGATGCTAGGTGGCCAAGGAGATATGGTGTCCCATATGTATGCAAGGAGAGTTGCAAGAGAACCATCAGTGCATATATTGCACTCTCTGTGAACTTCAGCTCAATAAAGGCGATGAGGTTTTCCATCTCAACTTCACTGATTATTTTTTTTTGCATGTAATAAATTACCATTTTTATTGAACCTTATTTCTTTTATTCCTTTAGATTGTCACATTTAAGCACTTCTGTTAGCCATGCAAATACACTGAAAAAGTTGGCATATAGTTTACAGCCATTGCACCTCATTTTAAGTATGACTTAAGTGTTCTCTAGAGCCAAATCTTTGACAAAATCCCTTATTGCCTTCCATGCAGAATTTAATCATTGAATTCTCAAATTTTTAGCCATTTGATGATGGATAATTTTACATACTCCCAACTTCTCTCTGTATTTTATTTCTACTGTTTTTAGTACCATGCCAGCCTTAATGAACTTTCTCTTTCCATTTCAGTGTCTCAAACATCCCATTCTCAAACTCACTCTTCCCATTTCTTTCCTTTTAGTTCACAGTGGTATACGGTTTCTTTTATTTTCTTTTTGGGAAAGGAGGTTCACAACCAAACATACAATACATTAACCTAATCAAAGGTTGCATGGTTTACAAGTAGTTGAGACGAGTCTATTTAAGTGAATTATTTTTGTCATAATGAGTTATACAGTATGATTTGTAACATGATTTCACTAAAAATATTACAAAACTTAAAATTATCCCACAAAATTTATTTCTCTGTGTCACACGCTCTCTCTTCTAAAGAATTAGTTCAGTTTTTTTACTTAGTGTGCTGTTTAAGAACTTTGTCTTATAAAGGGACTTGCCAAAATAAAAGTCGAACTTTTCTATCAGGCAGTGCTAAAAGTTTCCTGGTAAAATAGAATTCCTTCTCTTATTATACTGTTCTAGTGCCCGACCATTTTCCTATCCATTCCCCAAGTTTCTTGCTTTTTTTCTCACTGAGCTTCTCGCTCATAGCCCGTTTCCTTTCATTAATTTTAGATTTGATAGAGCAAAACACGATCCATACATTCTTGCTTGTCTAATTCTTTTTATTTTGTACTTTCCTAACCTGTTCATTTCTATAGACATGTCATTTTAATACATAGGCATAAAAAATATGAGAAGCCATTATGGACAACTATGAAAAAAATATCGTTCACTGGCTCTACTGTTTTTAACTGGCAGTGCTCCAATTCCTCTAATTCAGAATATTTTTATTATTATTTAAATGCTTTTATGGTATAACCTTTCAAGCAAATGATGGTTATTAATTGACTCTACTGGGAAAAATTCCTGGCGCTGCCACCGATTGTGTTATTGCTAATACATTTCTCCACTTTTTCCTGCTTAGAATCAAAATTATTTGCCTGTTTAGGAACTTGTGACTCCTCATATTTCCAGTCAAGCTATCACGCTGTCGCTGATATGCCTGGACTTTGGTTTCGTTATTTCAGATTAATTTGGACGCGTTGCAGATCCGACTGGCAGGAGCCCACGAGGAACATCTTGACCGTGGCTGTAGATCGAAACCGAAGTTTTGCATGGAAACTAGATTTGGTTTAACTGCATTATTTATTGCTTGTCAGGATTGCAGTGCCTTTGAGGTGGTTATATAGTGTTTTTGTTCTCCGGTAATAATCACAGGAAGATGTCTAGTTGATACACATCACGTGAAATCTTTTAGGAAAGAAAGTCTGCGCTGAGGTGGGGCTGGAGATCCTCTGTTTTCTGCCCGTACTGTGCAGCGTTGTTCGCTGTAGCTCGTTCAAGTATTTGCTTGTTTTACAAAACATTATGGTATAGAACAATGGCGGTGTTGATTTCGCTTTGGAGCTGTGTGCTTGCGTTCGGCCTTTTCAGAGTTGTGGCCCGGAAAGCATCTCCTGCTCAAATGGAGTGAAGAAGTTTCACTTCCTGTTAGACTGGACCGTTGCATAATATTTCTAATGGTTTGTAGATAGTAGCTCCCGCGAGGAAGGACGGTCCTCTCTTCTGAATCTTTTCATTTCAATAGAATGATTAAAATTGTTTTTACAAGTGTTTTTCATTTATAAATATAAATATTAAAATGATTTAATTTATTTTTTTAATTATTTTTGCATCAAAATGATCTAAAAATATTAATTTTTTTTTAATTTAAAAAAGCATTTTGAAATGAAATATCAGACAGAGTTTTAAATCACGTTAGAGAATAAAAAGAAAGTCGACTTGGTTCTACCACTGTAGAGCCCCCAATCAACCTGCAGATAGGCTATAATGTTCAACACAAGCAAGTCGATATTCTGATTGGCTTCCTAGTCAACTGACAACCATGATTTGAGGGTAGGGAACGGTGCATGCTCCAATGATGTTATTTGTTTTTGTTGTCAAATTATGCTTTTATCTTTTTTTGCTGATATAAAAGATAAAGTTTAAAAAATAAATAAAAATACTATTTTAATAACATGTCTAGTTTTTCATTTTGTTGACCGAGGTTTCTTCTGGTTTACGAAGAAACCGACCGGGCGACGAATCAGGTCTTTGAAATGGTAACACAGATGCCGAGGCAATAAATTCAGAATTGGCCCTAAATAAACGTCATGAAAAGAGAACTGATCACTACAAGGATGATCAAACAGGAGTTTAGCTTACAGTCCAAAAAAGAAGAAGAAGAAGAGCATTCTGCTAGCAAGGGGGGGGGGGGGGATGCATGCATGCATGCAAGTGTATAAGAAACGTGCGGCTGAGTTGTCTGATCAACAATAATCATACAAAGCCAATATATATTGGTAACGATTTAACACATATGGTATCACTCAATGTATCACACGCCCTACCACTAAATGGGTAACCCACAAAAAAAAATTATGATTATAAAAAAAGAATTAAAAGAAAAAGACCACTTTCATCCCATGCAAAATAGGCTCTGGCAACTAAATTTGACAATCGTGTCAAACGCATCATAACCCTAAATGAAGCAGCATTCCACCTTTCAGGGTGCCGTATGTTGTTTTTGAACATAATTTACAGCAACCTGAATGGCCAAGGGAGGAGGGTACTCACCCCCGGGCATCTCAACCGTTAAAAAGAAACCTCCTAAGCCCCCCTTTCATCGGCTGATGTCTCGCAGTATTATCAAGCAAATCGAACAGATGTAAAAAACACACCTGCCATTAGAGTTGAGCACTTCCTCTGCCAACGAACCATGCACTTGCCAAATCAGGTACCAGGAGCATAAATATTAATCGCGGGGTTTCAGAAAAGCTCTTCTGAATTGAACTTGTTCCATGCTTCCTATTTTAACAAAAGCAACTCATAATGAGAGCAAGGCAAGGAGAATGAAGGGGCAATGCAAGTATTTTCACACACTCGCAATGCTTTTCCTTTGCCACATAGTGTGTGAAAAATCACCTTGAGTAAGTCAAACACTTTCTCAGCAACATATTTTTGATGAAGATTGGCGCCTTTTTGTTGCACTTTATCAGGATGAATGCATAAAGTTGCTTTTCTATAAACTTTTTTAACTGCAGCACCAGTGATCAAATCGGTCAAGGAAACAGGCTGCCATCCACATTCAGGCCACAGCACCTAATCATTGTACAAACTATTTTAGAAACAGAAAGATGAAAACAATATTTGACTTTACAATGACCAACAATAAAGAAAGTGCTATAATTGACCGCGGCTAAAGATCATAGAAGTGAGGATCACATGATAAAACACAACAGCTAAACATGTTAAATATTCTAATGTTAGGAACTAATAACCACCTTTATGACAGAGCTCATCCTAGGATCTTCAAGGCTATATGACAGTTTTACTTCTTTTTTAATTCACAAATTAAGAAAAAAGAAACAGCATATACAAAGCAGTTCTCTTATTTTGACAAACCTATAAAGTCATTGTTTTAACAATACAATACTGCAGGGAGTAGTCTCTTCAGAGCTACTTAAAATCAAAGGTGCATCTAGGATAAAACTCAATACCTGAAAGTAGCATGTGTAAAGCGTAAAGATGAAGTGAACTAGGGGTGCAGCCAGATCAGTCATCTTAATGGACAAACAAAGGAAAGGAAAGGAAGGAAAGAAAAAGGTATCCTCGAGCTCAGGTTCTATAGATGAGAAGGTTTTGTGCTCATAGCTCTTTCCAGGTTTCAGTTTCAATAAGATGGGAAAACAATATAGGGAACACTGACAAACTCACCAGAAATGAAGCGCTCCACAGATAACAAATCCACAAGGACTATTATTTATTACTTCATGAGCCCAAAGGTTCAAATCAGTTCCAAGAAAAAAAGACAATGGACATGAGCAAATGGATAGCTAGATGCTGAATAAAACTACTGTGTGTAAATCACAATAGCAAAAAAAAAAAAAACCCGCTTAATATTGATGCACAAGATCTGCATGCTTTTTTTGGATAAAAGATATCAATAAAGGATATGACAAAACCCACTTGGTAAAGGTAATCCATAAATTATTCTCCACGTAAGTAAGTATCATGCTGGATGTGATCATATAGGATCCAAAGAAAAGAAAACGCACATATTGTAGTGTTGATAGCAGAGCACGTAGATTTCCCTCTTTTCCTGCAGCCCAGCGCTTGATCTCGACATCCAATGTTTCAGCAATCCTCTGAAATGAATGTAAAACAGTATCAGACATCTATCAATAGGGAAAATAAATAATCCATGAGAAAAGAAGAACAAGATGCAAATTGAAACACTTTTCACACTCTTGAATACTGGAAGGAAGAGAAGAAAAAAAAAGAAGCTAGGTTTCAATCAATAACATACTGTTTGTTAACTCTAAGAAATGAAACCTGTTACAATCAAATTCCAATAAGACAGATAAACTTATTTGGTGTGCTGAAACTTGTATTTACCAGACATAAAGAAGAACCAACTGATACAGTGGAACTGGATTCAGCTTGGTTCACTTCTGAATTTGAGAACCATCAAAGGACTGTAGTTAGGAGTAAAACATCATTCTCATAATCACTTCTGGTTACCAATGTTGTCAAGGCCTGAGCCTCCAAATGACACCCAAGTCCAGCACAATCACAATATTAAGTAGTTAACTATAACAAGTTAACAACTACCTTCTTTTGACTCAATTATACAGGTCAATTTACATTCAACAAGATATGATTAGCTACTAACCTTTTGGACATATCATGACTGACTTTTGTTGTAATTTAAAAAGATAGCTTATAGAAAGTTAGAGCTAGTTAGAGCCTACTTATAGCCAGTCCATAGTAGATAAACCAAAACATGACCAAATTTTGACATGGTCTGTCTATGAAAATCCCACAGGCCAAATAAAAGCCTTCATGCTGCTGCATGTACATGAACAAAAAGAGCAATGACTCTGGAAGGAAAAGTCATTAAACTCCAAACCCAACCCCCACCACCCTGGCTCCCCATCCCCAGTTTTCATCAAAGATTTAAGACAATAGGAGTAGAGACAAAGCTAAAAAAGGATTACTGAAGGCTAAGCCACTCACATGTCTCTCTGCTTGTTCTCTCTGAGCTTGAAGGTCACGGTTATTCTTCTCGGCCAGTGCTTTTGCCTGAACATGTATAATCATCGATCAAAATATGTGGAGCTAATATGCAGTAATAAACAAGTATCTGATTAACTCTCAAAATTGTCTCAATAAAATCATGTCATGGAAAACATACAGCCCTCTCCTGAGTCCTCTGGTGGCGTTCCAATCGGGCTTTTCGCCTTTCTTCAGTTTCCCCTTCAACCTCTTGGAAATCTCCAGATGATCCAGTAGCACCTCCTTTACAAAGCAGAAGTAAGTTCAGCCAATTCACAAGTAAAGAGAATCATGGTATCATGAATAAACATTCTCATGGGCAGCAGGACTACCTCCAAAAAGTGAAGTTAAATCATCAGCAACATTTGTTGTTGAAGATGTTTTTCTCATGCTAGACGTAGCCCCAACAGATGTCCTTCTAACTGGTTCAGGCCCTCCCTTGTTCTGGCTGTCGGAGAAAGGATCCTGTAATATAGGTGCAGAAAGTTAACCCACTAACACCACAACAGGTCATTGAATGAATGAAAGCTTCTGGTCCTAACCAAGGTGTTTGCCCTAGGTCTTTGTGCACTGGTTGCTCGAGCACTGAAGAATGAATCAAGATCGTTGTCACTCTTTTGTTGATTTGCCCTGGCAGCAGCGGCGGCGGCGGCCCTCTCTCGAGCCTCAGTAGCTGCTCTTTCTACAGCAGCTCGTTCTGCTCTAAGTCGAGCATCAGCTTCAGCCCTTGAAACAGCAGCCCTTTCCCGGGCTTCACGCTCCCTAACTTCAGCATTTGCCCTTTCCCGGGCTTCTGCAGCAGCCTTTTCTGCCCTTTCTTTTGCTTCTGATGCTGCCCTTTCACGTGCTTCGGCATGTGCTCTCTGCACAGCAGCCCTTTCTGCTCTTTCTCGAGCTCCGGCAGATGCTTTTTCCACAGCAGACCTTTCAGCTTTCAGGCGAGCCTCAGTAGCTGCTCTTTCACGTGCCTCTCTAGTAGCCCTTTCCACTGCTTGTCTGCCCTTTTCCCTTTCTCTCTCAATCTCCCTTTCTCGCTCCCTCTCTCTTTCGAGCCTCCGTTGCTCTCTTTCTTTTTCCTCCCTTTCCCTCTCAATGTCACGAGCCCTCTCCCACTCTTTCTCAAATCTTCCCTGCTCTCTCTCCTCCTCCTCCCTTTCCCTCTGTTGTCTCTCACGATCAAATCTCTCATGTCTTTCCTTTAATTCTCTCTGCTGAGCATCTTGCATATCTTTATCCATCTGACCAGCTTCTTTGTTTCTAGCAGCCTTTAGATATTCCCTCTCCCTCATTTGGCGGAATTTAGCCTCTGCTTTATCCACGGCCTCCTTCATAGCAGCAGAAGCAGCAGCAGATGAAGTTTTATCTGCATCATCACTAGGTAGAATGTCTGCAAATTCATTAACATTATTTTGAGACCGTGCCGTTACAAAATCCTCAAGTTCATCGATTTGAGAAGTCACTGAGTTCCTTGAAGCATGATCTGGTCTAGTATTTTGAGAGTATGAAGTGGGATTTTGGAAAGAAGGATACTCATTGAACTTCTTTCTAGAGTTTGTAGAAGAAAAGGAGCTAAATTCTGGCTTTGATATTCGTGGAGGTCTTGGAGGTGGGGGTCTTGAAGGCGGTGGTGCACTTGTGGGTGGAGTAAAAAGAGGGATTTCAGACACAGTAAGCCATATATCATCAGATGATTCAGAGACCTCTTCAGATCTGGGAGGGGAGTTTATCTCATTACCATTGATATCCACATATGAAGGAGGAGAGACATTTTGACCAAAAGATCTATGAAAATCCGTTGAAGCAGTAGGCATATCAAATATGGCTTCATGCGATTCCTGGTAATCATCTGGTGTCTTCTTCTGTGAGTGGCCCACAGTATTCTCCACAGGATATTTGTTAACTGATTCTTTACTCACAGAGGGATATGCACCACCTGAGCTTGATCTTGTTCTTAAAGGGCTCCTATTCTCCCCTCCCTTGTTGATCTCAGGAGGCACAGATTTCCCAAGATCATCAAGGTGATCTAGGTCATCAAATGCTGCCATATTTACAGATGATCTATCAACCTTAGTGTTTCCAATGTTACTGATTTTACTAATTTCTTCCAATGGGTCTGTGAACAACCCCGATGATGAAGTTGCAGGGGTTGAAGTTGACTCTAGGACTACAAAGGGATCTTCCATCACACTAGGAACTGACCTGGCTGAATTTGAAGATGGCTTTTGCAACTGACCAGGCTCCGAAGTTGATCTGTGAAAAAATAGTACGGTGCTAAAATATTAATCATCAACTAATATTTATAGCACAAACAGATATGTCTCAAATTAATCAACAGAAAATATGGATAAAAAATTTCTAACTAAACATGATTAACATTCAACATCAGTGGTTCTTTTCCCTGAGGTGGTCTAAGCTATGGCTAGACTCAATAGGTTCAGAAACAACTGTTTAAGTACTGATCAATTTTAAAGAAAACGCTAAACCAGCACACACCCTGATATGTGTAAACATGGCTATACATGGAAAATACCCAAAGGAAAAGGAATGATGACAGTAGGATGAAACAAAAGTGAAGACATGGGGTCTAATGCTACATAAAAAAACACGTCGGTTTCTTTTCATTTCGCAAACATGATTACTCTCCAAAAATAAGGGCATGTTTGGAAACATAATACAGACATCTAAACAATAATCTGACATGTTTAAATCACTGAACGTAAATGGATGGCAAGCCTGCTTACAAAAACCTCCTAAAAGAGGAACTTGAAACCAGAAGGCAACACTTCTTGGTCCCATATCATAGGCAGGGGGGGTATCTATTAGAATTAAAACAGCAAGCACTGGTGTTATTTCCGGCCACGGTGCAAGTGAAAAGATAGTACCACAGCATGCCTTTGTATTCAGTTACTACCAAATGGAATAGGGAGAGGAATGAAACCAGCCCCAAAACCTAAGTTTGCCTCCAAACTCAACATACTGGGAAATGCATCATGTATTAGTTATGCCATTACATATTCATTCTACAACTAGTTATAGTCTAATTCTGGTGAAATGCTAATGGACGCTACCGTAAAACTAGCCATTTCTCAATTTTTCTCCTCGATTTTTCCGTTTGTCCCAACCAAATTGCTTTCCCACCAAATTCCCATAGCTTTGAAGCTGATTTGAACCAATATTTTGCTTCCACGATGAAACTTGGTGAATGCAAACATATAAAAAGGAAAGAGACTGAAATGACTTCGCTTGGCAACTCAGCTTCTTGGAACATTAGCACATTATAATAACTTCTCCACAATCAGCCCAACCTTTACACGCATAGAATGAAAGTCGAATACTACTTATTTCTAAGAAAACCATGCCAGATAAAATTTGAACCAATCCTTTATGTAATTACTAAACCAAAAACATGCTATAGTCCACACACATAGTTCCATTTAAAAGTCTTGTGTGTCTTGAAGCAGCCCTATCACATCATGATTGTAAAATGCATCAAGGCACGGCATATCATCACATCTAACTCCCAACAGTATTGTTAGATCATCCAACTCAAGAAATGCACAGTTCTCTATAACCCAATTACTGTGCAAATCGCTAATATGTAAATTCAAACAGCAATGCCAATATAATATAAGCCAATTCAGCAAAATTACTCTTGTCAAAATACAAAAACTGCAGCAATAACAACAGTGATAATAAAAACAGTACCGGTTAACAATAGGGGAGCTACTGCCACCAAAACCAGGAAGTAAATCATCAAAAGCCGTCGAGTCCTTTTCCACTTTACGACTTTCTGTCTTCGATTCCGTCTCCTTTTTACCCAAGTTCCCCAACAGATCATCGAACGGCGAACTCTCTCTCGCCAGTGGCCTTCGATGCTGCTTCGGTGGTGAACTGACGGAAGCAAACACATTATCAAACTTGGGAGCCGATGCAGAACCACCATCAGTAGACGAATTCTTCAACCCAGGCAATCCATCAAAAATATCATCATCATAAACAGGCTTATCAAAAATCGGCATCGACGCCGATTTGGGATTCTGATCCTTGAAAATGGAATCATAATCGAATGACGATGTAGTAGTGGAAGAACCGCCACGTGATTCTGAATACTTCAGCGGACCATCGAAGGCGTTGTTGAACAGGAGACCGTCGGTGCCGACGTGATCGTCGAAAATAGGAGCGGATTTGTTGGAGAAGGAGGATCGGATGTGAACGGAACCACCGGATCCAAGGTTAAAATTGTTATTATCACTGTTTGTGTTCCGAGATGGAGCCATGGGTGCGGATTTGCCTTGGGGTTTGTACCCAAAGTCCCGCGCTAACAGACCGTGAAAATCATCCATTAAATTGGATTTTTTTATGCTGGTGGATCTGTGGAGATTTTGAATATTTTTTATAGATCTGAGAGAGAGCCGACGGAGGAGAGACGGAGAGTGGCTAGATGATTAGGAGAATCATGTAGGCACGGAGGTGGAGAGGAGGTGACTGGTCAATTCCTTTGTATAAATAAAATCTAAAATGTGAAATAAATGAGGATGGGAGAGCGAAGAGGGAAGGACGGAAGGAAGATGGGGGATGGTGGAAGAAAGAGGACCAAATCGTAATTAGAATTTTCTCTCCCTTTTTCTTTGGCTTGTGTCCCTATTCGAATCTCGGGAAAATTCTCTTTTTTTTTCCGTTTTCATTAGAAGACTCCCTACTGCTCGCTCGAGAATTTGGACGTGGTCCTTTGTATGCTGGTATTGTGTTTTCAGCGGTATATTTTTTATTGAAGAAATATTAAGTTAATTTGTTTTTTAATTATTTTATATATATTATTATAAAAAACAAAAAATTATTTTAATGTGTTTTTAATTTAAAAAAAAATGAATATTCTCGTACTAGTATTTTAATATAAGAATGTAATTATGTGCGAACCCGAATAGTAAAATTGGTTGCGGGTAGCCAATCATGAAATGATAAATATCTGGGGGATTAATCCAACATTTTCTCGTATTTTTTTCCTGACAGTCACATGTTCAATGATCTAAAAATAATCAGGTTTTAAATTTACTTTCCGTTTTTCTTTTGATAAAACGAGTCAAGTCCCCATCAAAATTATATTTTTTAAATATAAAAAAAATCGGAAAATTGTGAGAATTTTTTTATAATATTAAAAATTTGGACGAAATAATGAGTGAACAGAATTTTTGTAAAATGATAATTTTTAATAAAATATATAAATTTTAAATCGATATGAATTTATTTGTTTAATAGGTTTAAATAAAAATTGATTCTAAAAAAAAACAATGTTAAACAATGCAATTTTAAAAAAATAAGAAAAAAAATAAAAGATAACATCGAGTCACAAAATTTTCCTGAATATTAATCCGGGATATTAGATCTGAAATACTATATATAGAGAAGTTGCAAAACTCAATTCTTAACAAATACAAAATTAAATTATGAATTATTTTAATTATTATTCTCATTGTTATTATTATGATTATTAAATTGTCATAATCATTATAGTTACACTATTATTATTACTGTAAATAATTAGTATTTTAATTATTAATGGCATTACTATCATTGTATCATCATTATTGTTATTATCATCGTCATATTATAGCTTGTGTGTTTTAAGTCGTGAAAATATTTTTACATAGAAATTATAATTTCATGGGTTACAGTTATCAAATGCACTAAAAGAGCTTAGAGTCAGTATTGTAGCTTGTGTGTAGAATCATTGTGGATTATAATAGTGTTACTCGGATTATCTAATACACTAAAAGAACTCACAGTCAGTACTGTAGCTTGTGTGTAGAATCACTGTGGATTACAATAGTGTTGCTCAATTTTTGGTTCGGGTCGGGTCAATTCGGTTTGCTGGTTTATTAATTTTTTATATTTTTACACTGTAAAATAATCATTTTGTCCATCGAAAAAGACAAAAACAAGCGGTTGCTGTGAGGGGTGCCACGAGAATTTTATATTTTTTTTAAATTGCTAAATACGGATATACCCCCAATAAAACAAAATTGAAGAGTTGGTTGTAGGGATGTTACAGTAATTGACCATATTTTAAAATTATTTTTCTCTGATTATTTTGGGCCGGTGTGGCATACGCGGTCGACAGTATTCAGTCTCTCGTCCTCTTCGAGCAGCGTGTGCAGAATCGTACGGTGACGAAAAATTTTGATTTAAGTTTTGATTTGTTTCAATTGTGTCCTTTGATTGAAATTGATTATATATTACATTTTTATTTCAGTCCTTAGTCTTTTAATTTACAGATTTCTTTTAAATCTCTTAATATTTTCGGTATAGAAGATTTGATTTTTTCAATTTTGTCTTTTGATTGAAATTGATAATATATTTGGTTTTCATTTCAACCCTTATACTTTTAATTTTAAATTTTAATTTTTTTACTTTTTTATATTTCTTAAATAGTCCTTATTTTTGTCCATGTTTATATATGTGTGTTTTTAGCTTTGATTTTTAATTTTTATTAGTTTTTCTTTTTTTGAGGTAGCATTCTTTTGAAAAAAATTGTTATTAAATTTTAGTTTGTATTTGTGATAATTATAAAATTGATATTTCTGTTTTTTTTTTGTCGTGTTCTTTCTTTGGCTTTTTTTATTAGTATTTTTTAGCAAATAATTATTTATTTATTTATTTTCTTTTTTATTTGCTCTTTTGTTAAAGTTATTGGGCTCTTTTTTTTCTTTGATTGAATCCCCCCATTATTAATGCAATAATAATAATAATTTTTGTTTTTTTCTTACTCCCTCTTTTGTTAATGTTTTTGAGTTTTTTCTCTCGAGATAATTTAATATTTTTTATTGTTTTAGTAGTAATAGTGATAATATTTTTTAGATGTTAAGGCTTCGATGTTCCTGTTGTTATAATATGGTGTGTTGATGTGTTTCATTATATCAAACCTTGCATGTATAGATGTTATATTTTATTTGATTTTTCTCTCATTTTTGTTCTTTGATTGAATTTGATAATATATTTGGTGTTCGTTTCGGCTCTTATACTTTTAATTTTTTATTTTAATTTCTTTAATTTTTTATATTTCATAAATAGTCTCTATTTTTGTCTATATTTATATATACGTGCTCTTAGTTTTGATTTTTATTTTTTATTATTTTCTCTTTTGTTGAGATAACATTTTTTTCAAAAAAAAATTATTCTTAAATTTTAGTTTGTTTTTATGATCATTTGAAAATTGATATTTTTTTTCTTTGTTCTTTCTTTTGGTTTTTTTATTACTTTTTTTTCCACGTCAAATGATTCTTTTTAGATAATAATTTTTTTTTCTATTGCTCTTTTGTTAATGTTTTGGGCTTATTTATTTTTTTTATTAAATTTATTTTCCCATTATTCACGCAATAATAATAATAATAATTTTAGTTTTTTTCTTGCTTTCTCTTTTATTAATGTTTTCAAGTTTTTTCTCTCATAATAATTTAATAATTTTTATTATTTTATCAATAATAATGATATTTTTTTATGTTAAGCATTTGATGTTGTTGTTATTATAGTTAGATGTGTTCATGTGTTTTATTGTATCAAACCTTACATGTATAAATATTATATTTTATTTTTGAGCTAAAAAAATCTATTAATTATTTTAATCCCAATAATTATAAAACAAATTTATCCAGTCCATAAAATGCGGTCAATTAACTAGTTAACAAACACACTCAAACACATCAGTGTTTTCCTGTACACTGTGACTCATGCCCACAATTCATTGGCCATTTATCTCGGTGCTTCGCGGGTGCACCTCTGCCTTCTTTCTTTTTTTGCTTTTTGAACAGTGTATTAATGGAAACCCCCCCCCCCGAAAAAGACAAAAAAAGGCCGCCGGTTTTAGGGGCTTCGCGGTAATTGACCATTTCCGGTCCGGTTCGTCCGACCGGTTTTTTTATTTTTTATTCTTTCATTGAACAGTGCATTAACAATTTTGTCCCTCAAAAACGACAAAAACACGCCTATTGGGAGAGGGGCTTCACGGTAATTAGCCAATATTTTATTATTTTTTTCGGCAGGTTACTATTGGTGCGTCACATAACGTGCCGTTCGTCTGCGCGCTAACGCGTGTTTTGGACGCGCGCGTGCGTCCTACTCCGGCGTCGGAAAATGCCCAACCGGCATCTAGAATGATTTTCAAGCATGTGCTCTTCCACCTGGTGCGGCGCGTGGAGCACTATGGTGTCCGGAGACGCGTGAATGGTCGTTTGAATTTCACCCCAAATTTCTCTCTCTTGCCTGCGCCAGATGACGTCAGCTAGGCCTTTTTGTCAAAATTCATTTCAGTCCTTGAACGTTATAATTTGTTTTTCTTACCCTTAATGCTATCATATAGGTTTTGATTTGTTTCAATTTCGTCCTTCAATTCAAATTGATTATATATTGAAGTTTCAATTCGGTTCTCAGGCTTTTAATTTTGCAGGTTGGGCTGGAATTCTAAATATTTTTGGTATCAAAGTTTTGATTGATATCAATTTCATCCTTCCATGCAAATTTATTATAAATCCTTAATATTTTCGGTATCAAAGTTTGATTTCTTTCAATTTTATCCTTCTATGCAAGTTGATTATGGATTTCAGTTTCATTTCGATTCCAAATCTTTTAATTCCAGGTTTTGTTTTAAATTATTTAATTTCAATTTTCGAATTTACTTCAATTTTATCCTTTAAATTAAATATATTATTGAAAGTATGTCAAATTAATTATATATTTGTATATTTATGTCAAATTAAAGTATGTGAAACTAATTATATATTTCAATATTTATTGAATATTATCGCCTAAAAATATAGAGAGAGAGAGGAAAAATGACCTAGGATTTTTTGAAGGACAAAAATTCATATCAGTATTCTTAAATACATTTAATATAATAATATGATGAATAAATCTTATAAAATAAAAAAACAAATTAGCTTCAAAATTAAATTTTGTGCTCTTTTCTTTAAGTTTATTTCGTAAAAAAAATTTGCAGTTTTTTTATTTTTTAATTATATATTTGTATATTTATGTCAAATTAAAATATGTTAAACCAATTATATGTTTTAATATTTATTGAATATTATTGCCTAAGAATATATATAGAGAGAGAAAAATGACCTAAGATTGTCCTTTAAATTAAATATATTATTAAAAGTATGTCAAATTAATTGTATATTTTTATATTTATATCAAATTCAAGTATGTGAAACTAATTATATGTTTGAATATTTATTGAATATTATCGGCTAAAAAAATATAAAGAGAGAAAAAATGACCTAGGATTTTATGAAGTACAAAAATTCATATCAGTATTCTTAAATACATTTAGTATAATAATATGATGAATAAATCTTATAAAGAAAAAATATTGGTTTCAAAATTTAATTCTATGCTCTTTTGTTTAAGTTTATTTCTTTACATAAATTTTCAGTGCTTTAATTTTTAAGATTGTAGATCTAATATTGCTAGAAAAAAATACATCTCAAAAAAACAAAAGGTAGACAAATTTACCTACATTATCTACAATTAAAAAATATACGAGTCACTTCCCGTTTCAATTAGACTGTTCTTTTTAGACGGCAAATAAATAATTATAGCACGCAAAAAATTAAGTTTATTTTTGAAAACAAATTATAATATTTTTATTTTTAATGTGTCAGATCGAATATTACTTAAGAACAAAAGCAACTCATAAAAATAAATATTAACAAATTTACCTAGATTATTTACAATTAAAAAATATACGAACCACTTCCCATTTTGATTACTCTATAAAGTACGTGAGACTAATTATATGTTTTAATATTTATTGAATATTATCGCATAAAAATATATATAGAGAGAGAAAAATGACCTAGAAATTTTAAAAAAAAATAATATCAATATTCTTAAATACATTTAATATAATAACGTGATTAATCAATCTTATATAAAAAAATTTTGGCTTTGAATTTAAATTTGATACTCTTTTGTTTAAGTTTATTTCTTAAAAAAATATTTACAATATTTACATTTTTAATATTTGAAATCTAATATTACTGGGAAAAAGAAACAACTCAAAAATAAAATTTCAAATTTATTTAGGTTATCTACAATTAAAAAATATACGAGTCACTTCCCGTTTCGATTAAACTGTTCCTTTTATACGACAACTAAGTCATTATAGCACGTAAAAAAATTAAGTTTATTTCTTCAGAAATTTACAATATTTATATTTTTAATGTGACAAATGTAATATTACTAGGGGGGAAAAACAACTAAAAAAAAATGACAAATTTACCTAGGTTATCTACAATTAAAAAATATACGAGTCACTTCCCGTTTCGATTTCACTATTCCTTTTATATAACAAATAAGTCATTATAGCACACAAAAAAATTAAGTTTATTTCTTCAGAAATTTGCAATATTTTTATTTTTAATGTGTCAGATGTAATATTACTGGGGAAAAAACACAACTAAAAAAAAAAAAGTTTTCAAACTTACCTAGGTTATCTACAATTAAAAATTATACAGGTCACTCCCCGTTTCGATTTCACTGTTCCTTTTATACGGCAAATAAGTCATTATAGCACGCAAAAATATTAAGTTTATTTTTTCAGAAATTTTCAATATTTTTATTTTTAATGTCTCATATGTAATATTACTAGGGGAAAAAACAACTAAAAAATCTAGAAAAATTTACCTAGGTTATCTACAATTAAAAAATATACGAGTCACTTTCCGTTTCAATTACACTGTTCTTTTTATACGGCACATAAGTCATTATAGCACGCAAAAAAATTAAGTTTATTTCTTCAGAAATTTACAGTATTTTTATTTTTCATGTGTCAGATATAATATTACTGGGGGAAAAATAAATTTTGACAAATTTACCTAGGTTATCTACAATTAAAAAATATACTAATACTTCCCATTTCAATTACACTATTCCTTTTAGGCGGGGAAAAATTTAATTTATTACATATTTTATCTATTATAATGTTCCTAATTAAATATTTAAACAACTAATTACAGTATGTAAAAAAACAATTAGTTTTCTACATTGAAAAAACCCTAACGCAATGCGCGGCCAAGCATACTACTTATACAACGCAAAAAACACATTTATAACATATTTGATCTATTGCAATTTTAGTAATTGAACATTAAAATAACTAATTATAGCATGCAAAAAATATAAGTTTATTTGTGGAAAAAAAATTATAATGTGTCAAATCTAATATTACTGAGATAAAAAAGTAACTCAAAAAAAAATTACCTGCATTATCTACAATTACAAAATATACGAATCACTTTTAATTTTGATTATACAGATTTTATCAATTATAATTTTATCAATTAAATATTAAAATAAGAAATAAAATACATATAAAAGCAATCAATTTTCTACATAGATAAAAAAGCTCTGGCACAACGCGCAGGCATATCGCTCGTTATGAACTAAGACGTCTGGTTTGGACAAGGGCTTGGTGTCCAAGTCTCTCGTGGAATGTGAGATTCTCTTATGTTTAAGTGAATAAATGTATCAGAGAAATAATATAGGGAAAAACTGTGAGAAAATATAAATATAAAAAATTATTAATTTTGAGAAAATTATAACGTTTTCTATTTACCCATTAATCCAAAATATTTATAGATTTTGATCAATTAATTTGTGAAATATCGATACACGTGATGACAGAGTTTAACACTATTAGGGCATCTCCAGCGGGAGGAGCTATCCCGGGAACCAAAGGCAAAATTTCAAATATTTGGTTTTTTTTGGTAAATTTCCGTCTCCAACGGGAGGAGTAAAATGAAGAGCCAAAATGACTTCTTCATCTTTGGGAGCCATTCCTACATATGTATTCTGTGGAGGCAAAAAAAAATAAGACCGTTGTAAATGTTACCGTTATTGCCATTGTACAAATTAAAACACCCATCAGCAACAAATTGAAACACACAACTCAACAAAGCAACAGAACACCCATCAACACAGCAACCCAACGAAACACATCAACCCACCGAATTCAACAATTGAACACCAATCAACACAGCAACCCAACGAATTCAAAAATTGAAAAAACACAGAATAATTTGCAGCCAATCCGAAGAACCCATGTGATTGAAACTGAACAGAAGCTTTGATTTTGAGTTGAACAAGAACCCATGTGATTGAAACTTCAACAAGAAAAACATAGCAGAAGCTTTGATTTCTTCTTCAACAAGAAAACAACACAACAGAGCAAAATGGAGGGGGGGGGGGGGCAACGAAGAAGAAGAGGAGGAGGAAAATAGAAGAAATGGGTGTGGGGGGGCGGCTGGAGGAGAGTGAACGGCTGTGTGGGGAGTGGACGGGCGTGTGTGTGGTGGGGGGGCTGCTGGAGAGGAGTGAACGACGACGTGGGGGGGCGGTTGGAGGGGAGTGGACGATGGGTGGGGCAACGGCTGGAGTTGGATGGGGGGAGGGGGGGTGGCGGCTAGAAGGGAAGAAGATAGGGTTTTTTAGATTGAAATGAAAATGAAGGGGACAAACGGGGTGGGGGTGGGTTTTTATAGTAAGTATTATTATATAATAATAGTTATTAATTATAATAATACCTTATAATTAATAATTATAATAATATTTGTTTTTGTTTGTATTTAAAAATACCTTGATGACAAGAGAGTAAAAAATTATATACAAAATTAATAATTATATTATTAAAGGGTTTTTTAAAAGCAATTATATTACACTCTTATTAATTGTATAGTTAATTGTATAATTAAACTACATACAAAATAATTGTATTATATTTAAAATAATATAAAAAAATAGCTCTCCAAAATGGCTTGTATCATTGGAGCACATATCAACAAAAAAACCATATATACACTATTTAAATATTTATTTTAAAGATTTGTCTCTTCAAAATGGCTACTCCAGTTAGATGCTCTTATTGGTGGAATATAAATGACACGTGGACTATAATTAACCATCGGTCAGGAGAGGAGTCCCCTGATTTACACAAAAGATGGGGCGTAATTTCTAAAAAAAAAAGGTTTCCTCGTAGAGAATCTGTTAGCATAGAAAATGTTTTGTGACGGTTCAGAAAAGAATAAAGGCCCAAACATCATGGACGGCAATAGGGCAACAAGGGTGATGGCCCTACAGCAATTTTGCTTGTTTTTATAAAACAAAATCGGCACGACCCATCATTTGCAGGTATATAATATATATAAACACTTGGAGGTTTTATAATTTATTTATTTTTTTGTAATTTAGTTGTTTGGATTAGCTTGAGTGCAAGTTGATTAATTTCATGACTAATTCTATGGGTCCTATATTGAATTGCAAGTCTAATGACCCTGAAGATTGTGAGAGTCCAACTGGTAACTTCTACAGAAAAACCTAGGCTGACCATATAGTATATGTTTTGAGAGTGTGATTGATGTAATTTTTGAAAATGTTTTTTATTTAGAAATATATCAAAATGATATTTTATATATATTTTAAAAATTATTTTTGACATCAACACATGAAAATAATATAAAAACACTAATTTTTTTATTTAAAATAAAAAAATAAAATAAAATTTTTTTCTTTCAAAAACACTTTTAAAACACAAAATTACACGAAATTAGAAACAAGTAGACTATCACCGCTGGGCCGGATTCATTTCGTTGCTTTATACATGGATTTTGGTTGTCGGAGTCGTAAATTCCATCTTTGAATCATAATCACCAGAAATGAAGACGATTTTTCAGTTGGCAACTTAAATACACAAGAAGTTCCCCACCTACAAATCAATATACAATCATATTCCTGTATGAATATGGTTGATCCCCATGTTCATTGACATTAACATTGTTCCATTATTACAACTACTTGCTCATTAAACAAAACAAAATAGAAAAAGACCGTTTCAACTGCTCTCTTCCCTTTTATAATTCATCTGCGCATCATCATATATACCTACTACAATTCCACTACCCTGCCACTTCAGGACCAGATCATCATTAAACCAGATAGATAGAGAGAGAGAGAGAGAGAGAGAGAGAGAGAAGGGGAAATGATGGCATCCTCCGTTATCTTCATCTTCTTCTTTGCCATCTGTGCCTTAGCAGTCGTTGTAAACTCTCAAGTAGATTCCTGCAGCTCCAATCTAAACATCAATGGCCTCCCTTTTGACTCGGCATCTCTCACCTGCGTCAATGCTTGGAGCTCTCAAAATTTCATTCTTAGAGTAAGTTTACTTTATTTACTTTACCATGTCTAATTGATTTCTTGATAACGCCACGCTCGTGCTCTTGTTCTGTGCAGTACGCGCAGACATCATCGAATTTATGGAGCTTTGTTCTGTCAGCACCGGATGCGAATAGTTACATAGCTATAGGATTTTCAAGCAATGGTTTGATGATAGGATCCAGTGCTGTTGTGGGGTGGATATCGGCAACTGACGGCTCTCCGGGAGTAAAAAAGTATTTTCTGGGAGGGCAGAGCTCAAAGGAAGTGGTGCCTGACGGAGGAAGCCTGGTGGTTAACACCTCCACGATCGTAACTCAGTCTTCACGCCTGTATTTAGCCTTCCAGTTGAACGCCGACCAGCCGTCGCGGCGGATAATTTATGCTGTCGGACAGACCGGTTTGATGCCGTCTTCTCCAAGCTTCTCCCTGACCAAGCACGCCAGCACGGCCTCCACGGCCTTGAATTATGTTACAGGTGAGAGCTGGCCGGCCACATGATTAATTTTGTTTGTATTATATGTGTGAAATATTTATTAATTAATTACTAGGTCACAAATCATGTGTCAAGACAACATGATCTGTGCTGCTGTCCATGATATATGGGAAGAGCATGCTGTGTTTTTATATTAAACTTTATTTGATGATGAGGTCAGATTACTGATCATATCATAGCTTTAAAATGCGATAAGGTGACTTTTTTCATCCTTTTCACAGTAAGGTGACTTTGAAGTCACCATAATTAAGCCGCCTTGCTAAGTAACTGCTCTTAATAAATAAATATAATATGCTCCGTAACATTTTAAGTGGAAAATAAAATAAAATAAAATAAAATTAATTCTCTTTTATTTAAGTGGTATGAGTAGATTGTAACATCACAGTTTTTTAAACTATCAATTTCTGGAGATTTACTATAAATTTACTATCAATTTCAAGGACTAATTAACTATACATCGAGTCCTCAATAAACATAACATAACGTGATGATAAAAAACATAACGTGATGATAAAAAACTTGTGGTCTGTACATCAGATTTTACCGGTGAAGAATATAATATGTTTTCAGGGAGTTAGGAGTTTACTCAGATCTAAAAAAGAAGAAAACTATAGATTGACTATCATTTTTTATGCAACTGACAGGTCAAACAAGCACTTTAAGCCCAGAGTCAAAACTAAGGAAGAGCCATGGAGCATTGAACATGGCTGGTTGGGGTATTCTGATGATAATCGGAGCAATAGTTGCTCGATATTTCAGGGAATGGGATCCGGCGTGGTTCTATGTCCATGCTTGTACACAGTCACTGGGGTTCTTACTCGGCGTAGCTGGTGTCATCGCCGGGCTTGTCCTCGAAAATCGTCTCGGCGCCCACGTGTCTACCCACAAAGGTCTCGGGGTCTTCATTCTTGTTCTTGGATGCCTTCAGGTCAGGAAAATCTCAGCACGTAATTCAAAAATGCATGGCTTCATGAGAGCTAGCTAGCTTGTGCTTCGCATGATCACAGATGTGAATTTGACCTCATTAAATTTCTGCATGCAGGTGATGGCATTCTTGGCTCGACCCGTCAAGTCGTCGAAAGTGAGAAAGTATTGGAACTGGTACCACCACAGCGCGGGAGGGATTTTGATTATATTCGCAGCAGCAAATGTCTTCTATGGAATCCATTTAGCTGGAAAGGGACGGGAATGGAATGTTGGTTATGGAGTTGTTCTTGCCATCTTGTTTGTAATTGCTGTTCTTCTGGAGGTGAGACTGTGGGTGAGAAAATGATTTTCTTACACTTTCATTCCTGCTATTTATTTGTAACAGAGTGCTTCTTGGATTCTACGTTCGTTTTTTTTTTTATTTAATTAAGGATTCGTGGTTATTTTTGGATGACAAAATTCAATTCTCTTGTTCTTCATGGATTTCATTTGACTGTCACCTTTGAAAATATGTTGTTGTCATAAAAGAAAACTTTTACTGGTTTGATTTTGAGTTTTTGAACTGTTTTTGTTGTTGCTACGTGGTTTTATGAGCTTTTATTAGGTGTTTTAATTTCCTGTTTAGAAACGAGGTTGAAATTGATTTTTATTTATAAATATATTAAAATAATGTTTTTATATTTTTTAAAAAATATTTTTAATATCAGCACATGAAAATAATATAAAATATCAAAAAAATTAATCTAAAATAAAATTTTTTTTTTCTAAAAATATTTTTAAAACACAATACTAAACAATGTATTAATATGAAAATTAGTTAGAAAAATGAGTTTCCTTGTCAGAAACCCACCACCTCTAGTATTTTGGGGTGTTTGGGAGTGTTTTTTAAAAGTATTTTTGAAAAAAATTAAAATTTTTTTATTTTTATTTTTAAGTTTAAATTAATAAAATTTAGTATTTTTAGATCATTTTGATATGCTGATATTAAAAATAATTTTTAAAAAATAAAAAACATATAATTTTAAATAATTTTTAAATAATTTTTTTTTAAAAAAATAACCGTAATTATACTTACAACAGTCTATTCAACCATCACTGATGACAATATTCTGGAGAAAAATTGGGCTTCTTTCAAATTAAATATTCGTCCATCTCTAAATAAAGAGAAATGATAGAGTTAGCTAGAATGCGCGGGCGTGAGATTACTTTTAAGATTAGATGCACTTATGGAAAGTGTTTTAGAAAAAAATTTAAAAAATAACTTATTTTTACTTTAAATTAATTGTTTTTAGTATTTTTAAATTATTTTTATATACTAAAATCAAAAATAATTTTTTTTAAAATATATATATATATTATTTTAATATATTTCTGAACGAAAAAATACTTTTCAATTTCAGACATTCAAGTTGGGGTACACATCTAGGTTTTCTTATCCACGGTTTCCCCCTACAATTTCATGATTCAATGTTGATTTTTTATTTTTATTTTTTTCAATATTATTAAAATTTTGTAATGTTTTTTGAATAAAATAGTATTTAATTTTTACTTAGTTTATGAATAAGATTTTAACATTTTTTTCCTTCATGTAGCATTCTTTTTGTGTGTGTAATTTCAACATGCCTTCAATTGTATTTTATTCTATAAGGACACATTTTTTATACTAAGATAAGAACCAACTTGAAATTGATATCCTATTTCAAGTTTTGGTAATAAATTAATATTGCAATACATGTTATTACTCAGTTGTATTTAATAAATTAATTTATATAAGAAATCAACACATATATAATTTATTTAATAAAATAATTATTAAAACTTGACAATACATGTTATTACTTAGTTGTATTTAATAAATTTATTTGTAAAATTAATCTATATCAAAAATCAACACACATATATAATTTATTTAATAAAATAATTAAAAAATTACTCAAGACTGCACATATGAAAATTTTGCAAAAAATAAATGCTTTTACTTTTTAAAATAAAGTTAATCTATACAAAATATAAAAAAATAATAGATGAATTACTATAACCTTATAAAAAAATAAACATGCTCAATATAATAATAATAAAATCATTATTTCAAAAGGGCTATATAGACCATAAAAAATATAGAGAAGGGCTATTAACATAAACATAAATAAAAGAGTATTTTTTTTTTAAAAATATATATAGAAAAAAGAAGTAATTTACAAAAAAAAAAAAACATAAAAAAAAGAGGTGAAGCGTTGCGAGTTCGGTAAGTCAAGCTTGACGTTTAACCCACCGAGAAAGTGATGGAGTCCCATACACGTGAGCCTTTTGTTTCTAAAATTAATGGATATTAAAAAAATAATGGTGCTCGTATTGTGGAAATGACAGGTGACAAACCACTTGTTTAATAAAAAAAAAAAAATAGGAGCATCTAATTAACAAAACAAGCCCATGCATGGGCCTGGGCTTCAAGATCCAGACACGCCTAGGCTTTTTAATTTAGGCTAGTCTCATGTAAGGCTATCAATTCTATTATGTTCCGAATGATCGATTTATTTTGTTTTAATTTAAAAAATAGAATAAATTGAAATAAATTTTATCTTGATCATAATCTCAATCCTTTCCAGAAATTCTATCAAGTTCTGCCCGGAATATTCTGGTTTCATTTTGCCCGTTTTGTTCCGGCCAAATAATATTTTTTTAAATAATGAATAATTTTATAATATCAATCATATCTCTTAATCCGACTGTTAAATTGAGATGAAATTTCATGAGGAGTCTTTTGACATATTTATATATATTATGTTAAAATTTCAAAGCAATAAGAGTATGTAACGACCTTGTGAGATTAATGATGATATTCTTGTAATATGATCCAGGTTCATAATTTTGTATAGAAAAATTATTTTATTGTGTCTTTTTAGATTAAGTTTTTCTCAATTTCATTATTCAACAACGAATTTATTACGAATTGAACTTTGTAATTTGATTTGATTTGCTTTATTTAAGGTTATCATGGTTATACAACGCATATCACACATTTGAAAGATTGACTTAGTTTGACCCGAGTTGATCCAATATATCGTCGTTTCAATATTTTTTTAAGATGTCAACTTGATTTTTTTAGTTAAACTATATTTTTATCAAATTCCCGTATTATTTTTGAACTCATCAAGTCAATCGAGTTATATCATTTCAACTCTTATTTTTAATTTATGTTTGGAATTTAAATTGCACAAACTTGAAATTCGCCTTTGAAATCAACGTCATATATTCAACCAAAATAAAATCTTTTACAAGTTAAAATAAAAAATAAAATTCACATCTCTTTTATCAACCCTAGAATCCAAGGTTAAGTGCGTGGAATGTTGGGCCTCTATAAAAATAATGATGCAAACAAAATAAAAAATCCCTGCGTTGAACTTGCTAGAAAATAGTCGCCGAAGAGAAGAGAAAATGGTAAGGACGAGGTTGGCATGGTTCGTAGTGGGGTTTTCGGTATCGGCAGCAGCAATCTCACAATTCACTTGGAGAGACCTTTCCAATGAAAGATATGCCCTTTCTTATCATGTATTATTCCTTTCTCCTTCTCCTTTTTTATTTTTCATGATTGGTTTTCTCCATCTTCTCTTCATTAATTATTCTTTTTTCTTTTGGTCACACAGATGAACCAGAAATTTGAGGACCTTGAAGCTAGAGTCCTGAATCTTGAGTCTATTTCTCCCCAGAATCCTAATCAAACTACCCAGGTTTGTTTGTGATTCTTTCTTTTATTCCAATCAATTTGTCAAATTTAATAATTATTACCCACTTGTAAAAAAGCAAATTGATGGGCTTTCTCTGTGTATTATTGTGAAGTATGATGAAGTGAAAAATGTTTTAATTATATAACTAATAGCAGTGATTTGGGATTACAAAGATGCTTAAACACTGGTTGTTTGTAGCATCAATACTGCAAATTATCTTGAGTAGTTAAGAGTTTGATTACTACAATTGCAATGTGCTTTGTCTGGTTTGAGAAACGGGATTCTTTGTCTCGTATCGGCGTAAGTACACATGCTTTACCAATAGTTTTAATGGGAATACGGTGGAAGTCCACCTCATGGATCAGGTTTGGGTTTAATTTGAGATCATAAACAATATTCCTACCGATACTAATAGCAAGTAGAAACTTGATTAAGCTAAACTGTTTTATGTTGTTTAGACTCTCCATTCAGTTCAGTGGTTTTCAATGAAATATTGCAATGCTAGATCATTCTCTATAGCCCTAGCCCATATCATTTTCAGACAACCCTCAACCTGAAAAAAAAAAGGTGAATCAAGTTTTGATGATCACCTTCTCTGCTTGGTATCCATAGTCAATGTTGTACGTATCCAAAGCGTCTTTAAAAAAACAATTTTTAGGCTGTCCTCGGCAGGTGCCCCCTCCACCTTCTCATGGGCGCTCTTGTTTCTTATCTAGTCTTTTCTTTTGTTAACAAACTTCCATTTTAGCCTTCCTACCTTTGATACACTCTATGCTTATGGCTGTTTCCACTGCACAGCACTCGCTGCCATGAAGCATGGTTTGCCTAGCCACACTTGCATAATATTTACCAACCTACTGTAGAGTTTTTATCTGTATAACAGTCTAATTTTTCTTACCTATTTCAACCACTCTGCCTTGGTTCTATGGGTAATATGTTCCTCAGTGTTCCCTTCTTTTCAATGATAGACCTAATTATCAGAAATGGTTGCAGTCTAGACCCTCTACTTTGTCAATGCTAACAATGTACTCGTGCTATTGATTTTACAATGCATATACCTTATCATCTTAAGCTCTGTGTTGTTTATCCTTGACATCCTTAAGTCAACATGAGCATCATTTAGCAGTACAAAAATCCTTAAGTTCATGTTCTTGCTTTGTGTTGCCCCACTTTTTCCTGTCATCTTAAAGGGGAAGAAGAATATATAGTTGATTGGCTAATGTTGCCCTTTCTATTTTATTATAGGGAAAAGTACCAATAAATTCATTTTTGAAAAATAAATGACCATTACATTCTATGACCCTTTTTTAAACCAACAAGGTCATTTTTATAATTTATCTACCAAGAGAGTTCCTATTTAATTAAAATACATATATTACGCATCCCCCATGTATCTAAAACATTTACCATTCAAGTGGTTTTTTTTTTAGCTTGCTTTAAAAAAACTTTTATAACGATTTTTTTAGATATTAAATTTTGCTCTCTTGTAAAATAGTTTATACTAGTCAGGTGTCAGGGCTCTAGTGTGGGCCGACCAAAATTGTTTTTTCAAAGAATTCTTTTTAATGCTTAAAAACATTTTAATGGAAGTCCTCTCGTCATCAAAGGGAACAAGTTGACATGAAAATCAGCCTTTTATTGTCGACCAAACTATAATTTTCTCTCTTACATGGTTTTTAAGCAACTCTCTATCCTCTCTTAAACTTGAGGACCAAGATATGAACAATATAAAAAAAAGCCTTTACTTTTGCCTCATTGTCAATTTTGGTCCTGTCATGTTCAATTTAAACTAAATTTTGTTAAATTGAGCATCAACCCAATATGAGAATTGTTTTTGACACACCTATAACCCTATAGAAAACAAATAAAAATAAATTATTAAATTCAATTTCTAATAAACTCAATGTAGTAAAATGCAATTGAAAAAAAGGTTTGATAACAAGAGAAAAAGCTGGATGAAAATAGAAGAAAAAAACAGGGTAGTAACTCATAGTGTTTTGTGTTGTAATTGTTACTCATTTTCTTAGATTTTTATTATTGTATTTTAAAAAATTCAAATATTATTATGATTATAAAAGTAAAAGTAAAAATTGTATCTTTCATATTTGTAAACCATAGGATTAAAAAAGAAAGAAAAAATTATTTCTAGGAAATATAAATATCTAACTTTTAAATATGACGTTTGGATATTTGGAAGAAAAATGTACTTAAGTGTCTTGAAAAAGTATCATAGACTCATTTATTTTTTAAAAGTGAACCTATGTATAGTTTTTTTTCATCATCATGTTATTTGCACTTCACTTTTGAGAGTAGAGTTGTTTATTGATGGCTTTCCCTCTTTATTTTTTTTCAATGACAGGTTGACAGTTAGGTTTTGCCATGATCTCGTCGTGGATCAGAGAAACTTTTCGTTAATTGCTCTGAGTTTACTGTTGATGATGGCTTTGGAGGAATGCCAATTCGTACAATCATCTTCTTGGAAGAGGTTCAACTTGGAAATAAATATTATTACACTTTGATCCCCAACTTTTCTGCAATTGTATTTTAATATTGTTTTCGATGAATGCTCCAAGTAAAGGAATTATTAGCAGTCGCTGCTGAGAGATGGGTTCTATACTAGCTAGCTTTATTTAAGAAGAATGGGACCCAACTGGGTGTACCGTGCAAGAGAAATGGCGAACTCTATGCAACAATGAGGTTCATGTGGGCAGGAGCGATGTGCCCACGGAACAAGCCCTTGATATCCAGCCTTTTTCTTTTTTTATAAAACATAATGGAGCTTCTTCATAAATAAGCTGCTGTATTTGTGATAGCTAAAATTACTTTTTTTTTTTTTCTGAAAGAAAAAGCAAGCAGTCTATTAAATTCCTTGCTGCAATCCCAACCTACGAAGTAACTGGTTTTTCTGTAATTTGGCAAGTCAGAATCCCCCTACGCAGCTAACCATTGGTTTGTTGAAATTACACTCCTCTGCCTCTGGGCTTTCCCTAATATAATAACTGAAGCAGCCAGCCTAGATTACAGACATTGCAGATAACACTCTCTTGTACACGGTTCAAATCTGTCTGAAAGATCCGAACTTTGAGGGTGACAACCTTGGATCATGGTTTCGTTTAATGGGATGGTGGGGGGAGGATGTTGCTGGCAAGCTCTTCATTCAACTTCACTGGAAGCAGGGGCATCTGCTTCATCGTCTCTGGCATGTCATTTAAGCTGCACAACTCACTAAAATTAGAAACTACTTAAAGCAGAGATTCTTGTTTGAGAGAATGTTTGATGTTGTTTTTGAAAGTATTTTTTATTATGAAATGTACTAAACTGATTTTTTTTAAAATAATTTTTGACATCAGCACATGAAATAATATAAAAATATCATTTTTTTAATTTAAAATAAAAAATAAAAAATATATTTTTTAAAAACACTTTTGAAATGCAGTGCCAAACACTTGCCCTAAACACAAGCTATATTGTCGTAGAATTCAGACCAGCTTGTAAAATTACTTGAAGCAGGGATTCTTGTTTGGGAATGTGGTTTAGATTGCTTTTGAAAATATTTTTTGTTTAGAAATGCATCAAAATAATTTTTTTTAAATCATTTTTGACATTAACACATGAAAATAATCTAAAGACAATTTTTTTAATTCAAAATAAAATATAAGAATAAAAAATCTTCAATTTTTTTCAAAAATAATTTTGAAATGAAATTCCAAACACCTTAACCCCAAACACAAGCTGTATTATCATATAATTCAGACCAGCTTGTAAAATTACTTGAAGCATGGATTCTAAACCCCAAACACAGATTATTAACAAATTTCACCGGCATAAGATTGAAAGCAACCTCAAAGCCACCAGTTACTTTACCATGTAAGTTTTATGAAGTGCACTTGTTAGAAGATACCAGATGGTCGCAAGATATATGATTGCAAGCACAAGGTATGGCATGTATAAATTAAGGAGGTAAGAACATACTCATTCAAGAGAGCAAGGATATTCTCCCGACTTTGGCATAAAAGATTGATATTATCATGTATCTGCAACAAAGAAATAGATATTATCATGTATCAGGAAAAAAAAAACAATTAAATGAAGAATGCTGGTGTAAATCATCCACTTCTAATCTTAAATAATATGCTGCAACATTTTCACAGGTCATATTATGTGGATCAGACAAACAACAGAATGGGATCATGTAAAAGGATCTCCGAAGTCATAGCAATAACAGGTGAATATCTATCTTATGATGTGAAAACAGTGTCACAGAGCAATATATTTAATTACTCCTTGGTACCTCAGCAGCTATCATGGTTCTGACCCAACAGAACAAAAATCATTTATGCACAATGATCTCTATAGATCACAAGTAATCCCTTCCAATTTGCACTGTTGCACTACAACAAAGCAGAATGTGACTAATAAATATTAAGGAACCATCTCATCTAAAAGCTTAAACTGTTAAGTGAAGCCCCAGAATATGATTTATATTATTCTCTAACAATAAAAACAATCCATTGCAACATTCACAGGATCTGAATGGTCAATTTTAGCAAAATGGACAGCAACCCACATAAATAGAAATTAGATTCTCTCAGAATTCAACAATGTCATCACAAGTCACCAGGGAACACTTTGATGTTGACCACAAACACTATTACTTCAAGTTCAACCCCTAGGCAGAAGAGATTTAACTGAAACAATTTCAAATAACAAAAACCCTACTGATCTCATGATCCTTTACGCTGCAATTCATGATGCCAAGCATGTGGTAAAAAAATAAAAAAGGTCGTTGATATCAGAACACAATACTAAAACTCTCATGCAATGTGACTGGTTGGCACTGGTTTGGAGTCAAGTTTCTATATATCACCTGAAAACCTGCAAAATTTGAAGAAATTTGATTCAAGATTTGAGCATTTTTCTCAAGAAGTTCTCCTGTTGCACCACCAATATCTGCAAATGACAGATTACCAGTAAGGAAAAAAAACAGTGATGAACATAAATAGAAAAATAGAACATATTACTCATGGTCGTTAATAACAATTTAATAGTGCATGCTTATCATTCATGTCTTTAAGCTCTGCAAACTCAACCACTACTTGTACAGAAGTATAGTCAAGACCTATGCATTTCTGTACCATACAGGATTAGCATTGGTTGGGAAAGCAAATTCTTATTCTGTAATTATTAAACCCCGTGGTTGCATTATGTTGCAATTATGTCCCAGTAAGCATGTAACTAAGGGAGGAGGTAAACTTGCCTAAATCCCCCAACCTTGTGACATAAAAGAGTGGAAGTGAACAGGACAATGGATGCACTTACCTCAAACCAATGCTATCAGCGTTCTTATATTATGATTGTTTGAGGAAGTCATTATTTCCTGTATCTAGTGATATTAGAAAAACCTGCAAAGCGTGTTGGCCCTAGCTTGAAGGCTTTTTAACAACCTGACAACCAACCAATTGCTAATTCCTCTTGGTAGGGCATTCAGTATCTTGAACTCTTTTGTCATCTCAGAGAATTCAAGATCATATGTATGCAGAAAGCAGAACTTGATTTTGAATCATACCATGCAGCTGATTGGATGCTGTACATAGCAGTTTTAGAAATTTGAGGACCATATAAAATTGGTGGATGACTCCTACCATCAATAATGTTAATTAGAGGAAAAAGCAGAAGGCTAAATTTCTTTTACACCAATAGCCAACAGGATAAGGAGTGAACGGTACAACCAAGTAAGGAAGCAGCCAAATAAAGCAATTGGGGTTCCACATACATCTACATTCCACATTTTTTCCAAAATTTACGCAACATTAATAACTGGAACAACTAAAGAGGCAGTTTTAGGAAAACATCATAGCACATCCAAATTAGTTTGTGCATTTCCTATCATGAAATCTCCATGATTTTGTGATTATAATTAGTCATTATGGGAAAATATCAAATTCCAAAATTAGTAGCACTCAGCAAAATTGTACTAGATAATAAAAAATGAGCTATCCTAACTAGCACCATCAGTTTGGAAGAGCATAACAAATGAATATGAATAGTATTTGTATGTTGTGTACTTTTCTATGTTCCTAATTTGTCCAAAACCAAACTAACCTTTGTAAGAAACCCCATCATCATTGTCTATGGGGATCATTGGTGGAGCATATGAAGGACCGTTGGGACGAGTTGTCAGGTGAGATGACTTTGTTGAAGAATCTGTTGCCTTTTCCTGTGAAACATACATCAATGTTACATGGGCTTTTGGATAATAAAAACACAGAATAATATACATAAATAAAAGTAGAACAATAAGTGGTAAAAATCATTCATCACGTTGAGGGGGTAGGATGGATGACAACAAGAAGCTTTATATAAATACACACAACAGCCCCATCACCATCCCAAGACAAAGAAACAATAGAATACACTATTGCTGTGCGTAAAGCAGTCATGACTCTTTTTATGACTAAAATTCCACATACACACCTTAAATAAATGACCATTGACTGTCTCAAACGCATGCAAATGGCTCAAACTTTTCCAACAATCAAAATTATAGGTACATGTTTTATGCAGCCATTCAACAAATGGGTGCTTCAAAATACTCATGGTTAAATGTGTGCAACATAAGATGTGGATATATAAATTTATCGGCACGAGTACCACTAAAATTTTGGTCTCTCTAGGAATCATCATCATAGCTCCAACCTAAGTGGCAGTTCTCTTTTTGTTAAACTAAAAAAGAGAGAGGTACTCCCTTCACTGATAAGCCTGAACGCCTACCATATGATTAGTAATGGCCTTGACAGTTTGACTTGGTGGCAGAGAATAACTTAGCAAGCCAAGGACCTCACAATTTGCATTAGACTGATAAGGTAGGCCTACCAATGAACTTTTCCAACTATGAAGAATGGTATAAAAAAGTCAACAAACTGACTCAAGAGCTCTTTCTCTACCCACCCAAATCAGGTCTTAAGATAATCAGGCAGATTTCTTATGGGTTTCGGTGGAATTATAAGTCAAGGATTTAATCCCATTCTTGCATGCTCTTGAGTGACCGAATGACTGAATCTGGTACACAGAACAAATCATGTGACTAGAAAATATACCGTGTTACTAGGCTACCACATAGTTCTGTTGAAATTGATGAAATATGTAACTTTGTAACTCTTTAATGTAATTGTTTGTTTATGTAAATACGCTGCTATGCATGGACACATGCAATGCTTGTTCCAGTGCTAGGGTTAAGTTTTCTAGCCAGTACGTTTAATTTGAAGGTTAGAGCATACCTTTCTACAAATATATCTGCTGCATTCCAATGCCAGCATTGCTAGTTAATTAAATACAGCACAAAACTGTATTTGAAGGTTAGAGCATACCTTTCTATCCTTATTTTTCCTTGCCGAATGATCTTCTTTCCTTCTCTTCCCATTTTCCTTTTTCTGAAAATACAAATATAGCCAGTTAGACTACTTAATACACACATGACATACTAAATGTAGCATTTTTTTTATGCTTGCACGAATCTACTTTGGTCATCAATCACATTAAAGAAAGAGTTATAAATATACACAGAGAAAAAACAACTTTAGAAAAGAAAAGAGAAGAATAAAAAAAAGGATAAGCCATCCTTCAAGAGAGGTTACTTAACAAACATGGGCCAATGCGAAACAAATATCAACCATGAATGACAATTTCCGTAATAAAACTCTCACATAGATCCCATGCTTCTCATCATTCACAAATCAATCCATCTCACAATTTTATTTGTCATACCATGTTTCTATTTAGGGATGTCCGAAAGTTCTGTCCATTTTCCAAAAGCAGCACAAGGAAAGATATGATTTTGCAATCTTAACCTCGATTATTTAATTAATTACAGATCTATTTCAAAATATATGGACTTCTATATTTTCCAAAGTTTTTGAGAATTTTCACAGCGGACAATGCAATAAATGATAATTTGATAAATAGTTAAAATTCAATAGTGGACGAACAAAATGGGATGGAGGGGTATATGTTTTTAGTATCGAACTGGAAAAAAAAGAGAGGAGATTACATAATGAGTAACGTCATAGAAAATTACAATGAAAAATGCAATGTGTCAAATATTCCATAAAACCCTTGAGACCAGTTTCTACAGATGCAATTCATTAAAACCCTTGAGACCAGTTTCTACAGGTGCAAGTCACTAAAACCCTTGAGACTATATAAGTGATGCAGTTATCCTCTAACTGCTTCTTTTTTATTTCATTCATTTGTCTAGTTGTATTTGAGAGCCCATAACCACTAACTTGACCCACCATCCTTGAAACAGAGTCCAATTGGATTGCAACTTACCTAGTTGAGAAACAGAACCTGTTAACCAAAGACATGAGCCTAACAACACATCCCAGGTCCACTCCCTTTCCACTAAACCAATCTAGAGGGTGGCAGGGGCAGACAGAAATCACCTCATATAGATATCTTCCAATATTTCAATAGTTTTAATTTTTTAATCTCCCATAAATAAAGAGATCCTACCTCTGTAATACCCCTCACACTCCAATAAAGCATGAGTGCATCTAAGTATATTGCATCGTTTCTAGAATGCCTCCACTATAATCGGGCACCAGATTCCCAAAGAGTTTTCGTCAATAATCATTTCTCTATTATTACCAACTCAACACACATGTAAGTTTTTTACAATGAGACCAAATTATTCACCATTGAATATTTATGCAAACAAGATCCCAGAAATAGGCACAAACATTTTCAAATTAATTGCATGCATCCTTCTTTTTGCCAGATATTGTGTTATCTTTCAACCCATTAAGCGGACCTAACCAATGACATTCATTGACTTGATATTATTACCAGCATAACTGGTCCAACAGGATTGCTTTACCAACCAAAGACTATTATTATGTTTAAAGCAGGGATCTGGTTTAGCCAGCATCTCTAAATTAGGTGGCAGGTGTTTTGACTCGAAAACAGGACATTAACAATATATTGTTGATACAATCAACCTTAAAAGTGAAATTAGTTCTAAACATATATCATTGACGTTGAAATTATCAGTCATTTGAAACGACAGAATAGCACTTACAGTCATCCACCTACAACGCAGCGCCACATCTCGAACCGTTTTGTCCTTTAATTTCATCGCAATCTTAGCATACCGGACTAAGTTTGATTCTGATGCATACCTGCAAAGAAAAATAATTTATAACACCATTCTCATTTAAACTAATAATTAAATTTTAAAAAATCAACAAAACAAAAAAAAAAATATAAAAAGAAAGCTTACTTGGAGAGCAAATCGTCGAGAATGGACTGTTCATCGGGACTCCATTCGACGGAAATACCAGGATCGTGCCTCAAAGACGACAGCGTTTTGGAATTCACGGCGCCTCCAGTTGAGAAGTTGTTAGAATTACTATTATTGTTGGTCGAATTCACAGGAACGCCATTCGCCGTTGACGGAGGTTTCTGAGATGCCGTGGCTTCCTGATTATCGTTGTTGTTATCATTATTATTATTTGCACTAACAGCCATCACCATTAACAGCCAATCGAAGAAAAAAACTGAACCCGAAAACCACTGCCTCTGCTTCTCACTCCGTGTCTCTATCTCTATATCATTCAATGCACACACAGAGTGACACACAGTCTCTCCACCAAGACAATTGGCTATAAATCGGCGTGCATGTGGTGGTAGAGCGGAGGAATGGAATCGTGGTAGTGACTATAATAATGGAGGATTCTGAGGTTCTCTTGGTTGTTAGAAAATGGAATCTCTCTGGATTTTGGGTATTCAACGCTTTGAGAAGAGAATAGCTGTTTTCTTCTTCTTTTTTCCCGTTTTTATAGGTCGGATAATAATGAAGATGATAAGGATAACAAAAAATTGTTTTGAAGTGCCGTAATCCTATGTCTTTCTCATTTTAAAATTATATTTTATTAATACTAATTTAAACTCCGATAGAATATATTAGGACTAAAATTATTTATTTTTTTAATATTTTTCCCCTGGAAAATATTCCATATGTGGCTTGGTTTTTTCTTTCGAATATCTAGGAAAAAAGGACTATAAGAGATGATATGTAATTTTTAATAGTTTTGACTTTTTATAATATCAAGTTAATTATCGCCTTTATTTTTTTTATTTTCTATTTAAAATTTTTAATTATAATATTATCTTATGTTCCATCATCATCATATTTTTTTAGTTAATCGGTGTTGTTAATGCTATAACATAAAAGTTCCGTTTTTCATTACGTTTCAAAAATATATTTTTTTAAATAATTTTATTTTATTTTTTATATTAAATTATAATATATATATATATATATATATTTATTAGTCTTTATATTTTTTAAATTTACTTTGATATCCTTATGTATTATTTATTTTTAATGAAGAATTCTTACTTGAAAGTATTTTTGCCATCATATTTTATAATAAATATAATTTCTTATACTTTATTTTCAATTAAGTTCCTACATGTCAAATTATAAACTTGTCCAAAGATATATGATATTATAGAAACAAAAATTCAATAAAATCTATCAAAAATATTTAAATGAATACCGATTTAAATTCACTTGATTTTTGCATAATTTTATAACTTTACATATGAGGATTTAAAAGAAAAAAAATGCAAGGAATAAATTATACAATATGGTGGTAAAAAAACACTTTTGATTATATATTTCTTAAGAAAAAATTAAAATGCAAGAACTAAATTATTTTTAACACACACAAAAAATACGAACCAAATGAATATCCATGAAAATTTCATGCTGTAGTAACATGACATACTTGTCAATTTTTAATAATGTTAATACTAATATCAATTAAAAAATATAATAATGACAAAAAATATAATATAAAAATAAAATAATAGAGAAACCTCTTAAGTAGAAAAGCTCTAACTTGGTTGTGGAATCTCCTATCTTTAACCACGAAACCTTCTACGAATATCAAATTAAGACATCATTTATAGATAAAATAAGATTTCTCTCCCTACAAAATTGAAAGAAAAATGTAAAATATGTGGGGAAAGTATTGTATATATGTCTTGGATTACTATGGATTGTAATGGTAAATTTATGATTTTCCCCTTAAAAAGTCAAAAAGAACTATTTTATAAGGGGTATAATAGTCTTTTAATTTTATTCATTTGTCATTCTAGAATTGTTTAGGGCATCTTAGTCTTTTTTTTGCACATTAAAAAAATCACTTTACTGACCTTAAAAGACATAATAATAATAATAATAATAATAATAATCATCCAGGAGCTTTTTTAGTATTTTATTTTTTTGTTAGTGTAATGAACCTCTTGCTCTTGATTTAAAGTTTTTAAAACTTTATTACAAGGGTTTATTCATCATTTCACACTGGTTTTTCATAATAAAATTTTGGTTCAAGAAGCAAAATGGTATTTTCATAAATAAAAAATTGTTAACATGTACAACTAACTCCAATGGTCAAAATTGATCATGCGCCTTGTCATTTAACTCGTCTCGACCTTTTTTTCTTCCCTATACGACTTATATGGTCAACGAACGTCCAGTACGATGTCAATTATTTTATCTACGGATAGACACAGTTTTAGTTTTGGTAATTGCATGTTCACCTTTGTACTCTTTCAATTTTTATTTATTTATTATAACACCTTTATTTTTAATTTTTTTATTGGATCCTTTGATTCTTTGTTTTCTCTTAACGTGATCCTTTTGACATCTTGGTTAATTTCCTAGTTTAAAATGGCTTATGACAGGACATGTTAGTTAAAATCAAAATGGATAAAAAAACAAAAGAATAATAAATCACATGATTTTTTTAATATATATATATATATATATAAGAAATAGTGATAAAAAACATTTCTCTCTCCTTTGATCTTCTCACCATCACAATCATGATTTCTTTATTGCCAATTTATAGCCACCATCTTTCCTAATTTTCTTGTCTTTAAAAAATCCCAAATCTTAATTCTCTTTATCCTCATTCTTTTCAATACATGACTTATCCTCATGACTTATAGTCACCATTTGCTTTGTTTTGCTTCGCTAACACAGTAGCCACCTACTATGCATGCCCTTCATCTATCATCATTCATGGACTGTATCATCAATTAATGGATAAACTTATTTTATATTAAACTATTTTCTTTAGGATTGACTACGTGTTAGGTGCCTATGGATCTAACACTTTATCATGCCTAAGCCCCTTAGGCTTGGCTACAATGTTTGTGGGTCTAGCACATTGTCAAACCTAATCCCCTTGGGCTCGACTATGTTTCTAGCCTAAATACTTGTGGGTCTGGCAAGGTTCCACACCTAGTATATTTGAGTTTGGCTACACACGAAGCCCTAAATATATAGGTCTAGAACCTTTTCGGGGCTAATCATATTAGTGTTTGCTATATGTCAAGACCAAACACCTATGTGTTTTTGGTCTAACATCATGTCAGACTCAATCTCCTTGAGCTCGATGATACACTCAACCGAGCATTTATAGGGTATGACACCTTGCTAAGACCTAACCCAATTAGGTTTGGATGCACACTATGCCCTAAAGCTTGTGGGTCTGTCACCTTGCCAGACCCAACCCTTTTTGAGCTAGTTCTTTCTTCAAGAACAAGTACTCAAAATAGGAATCCATGACTTTTATCTCCCTACTCTCTAAAAATTCAAAACGTCCTTTAAGAGCCATCCTTGTGTCAAATCAATATTAATATTGATTATAAGGGATGATCCTATCGATATTAATGTTATGTACAAATTAGCATAGGACCATTTTTTTTATAACCAAGTGATATTCTCAATATTAAATATCGTGTAAGATGACATTAATTATAAATATTAAATTTTGCTGTAAATGCCTTCTTCCCACTTCAATGGGGGAAGAAAAAGACTTACAACCCCTCAAAGAGCATTGATTATACATAAATGAAGAACAAACATTTTTATTCTTAGAGTTTAATGCTTAGTTATTGCAAATCTTCATAATAAAGTCAGTACTTTAATCACCAAATGATCCTTAAAATCCCTAAAAAGAGATTGTTTGGCAAGAAATTCATCCTTCGTCATTAACCTCTAAAAGTTTTTGTTATGGAGCATAGAAGATTGACATGAACATGTCATCATCCATCATCCAAACATGACAACAAGTAATTTCCCTACTATTTTGGATTTTTAAAGCATCATCAATTGGTCTTGTTTGTGAGAACCTGTTTAAAAGGCCATCTATTATTTTCTTCAATAACGAGTTTTTGACATTTTCAAACTTTCATAAATGATCAACAATCAAGATATTCCTAGAATGATAAATGTTATAGATCTCCACATAACATTTGACACATCTACCCCACAAACTCCCCAAGTTTTTAATGACTAATTAACCAAATATAATCACTCACTCAAGTCGTCTTTGGAATCTCAAAGGCAACATCAAACTCCATCTTCTTAACAGACATGATCTAGGGAAATACCTCGTTCGAAGACAATTCCTTTGCTTTTAACCCCACAACAATAAAAGTCTCCTTTTACTAGGAGATAACTCTCTTACCTAAAAGAGGGCAAGGCAATGCATGATCTTTCCATTGAGCAACCTATCAGCCCCTTGAGATGTCACTTACATCTAGACAATGCCTTCCTAAGAATCCATCACTTCATATGTGATTCTTTAGGCCACTATAAGAGAGAAGTTAATCATCAATCTCACCACTCCATGTTGAAATCCTTCAACTCTTTTTAACCATTTAGATGAAAGGCAAAAAGAAACATGAATAAGGGATTTTCCAAGACCCCTAAAGGACAAAAAAAAGATCTCCCTAATTAAAACAAATATTGCACACTCATATCTCTAAAAAGTATATCTTCATAAAGATAACCTTAGAAAATTATGTTAAAATGTCAGATCCATAAGAACACATTTAAAATATTATAAGTAACCTAGAACTAATATTCAAGATAGTGATGTCATATGCAAAATCCTGCTAACAACTTTCAGATAGTTGGCTAGAGTATGGTAAAACAACTTAGAGTCAGACTTTATCATAAGTTTTGAAGACCTATATGAAAAGCTTGTATCGTGGTTCAACACTAACATCCTCATCAAAAAGAGTTTCATCGAACTATTTGGTATGACCTAAATAATAAGAGAATTCATTTGAGCCTATTTAAAGAGGTTAAATTAAAGATGAAGGAGATAATTGAGCTTGTAGCCTTGGAAGTCCTAATAAATGGGGGTAAAAGAGCATTCATTATAAAAAGCCTTTTATGCCCTTCCTGTCAAGATCTTATTAAGTGTACAACAAGTTATAAAGAACCATATTTGTGTGAAGGAAACTAATGTGTGACACCTTACCCATCCCTCGCCCTTGTTTTTACAAAAAAGGCTCTAAATGTAAAGCCCTTTAGGATAAGCATTCACCTCCCAATAGGGAGAATAACTAGAAACAAAACTAGAAAAGGCAAAAGGCATGAGCATTACCCTGTAACAAGGTATAATCTTCCCTTGAATGACACTAGAATCAAAGTTTTCATAGTCATTAAAGAAAAGGATTACATATAGTTTCCATCTTCTATGGTTTTCCCTTTATTAGGTTTTACTTTTCCATAAAAGATAGGAGGCATGACATTGAGGATTGCTTCACCTCGAGAAAAGAGATTGAAAGGTAAATAACCAATGATTATCTAAAATAATTTGTTAAAGAAAATGCCCAAGACATAAAAGAGCCTAGCTAGCCCAACCAAACTCTTATGTAGATCAATGTGATCTTGGAAGGCATTTTAGTAGGCAAGGACAATGTTAACGACAAAACACACATGTGAAGCAAATCCTCATCATAGCTTAGCAATAATGCTCGTAAATGAACCCCTTTGAAAGATAGAGAAAGAGTGATTTCTCCCTATAAAAATGCCTTAGGCATCTCCATAGTTCTAGATAACCAAAGGGTTCATAGGATGTTAGTTGATGATGGTAGCTCCATTAAAATCCTCTTTAGGGATGCGATGATATAAATAAACATAGATCCCTCAAGGATAACCTTGATAAAAACTCTCTTGATTTGTATTAAAAGATTAGAAATACTGATCAAAGATGCCCTTCATGATTAACACATACCCTAGATGTGTCATCCCCCAACAACCTTTTATGGTGATTTATATAGCTTTGTTATACAATGTTATTGTTGCGATGTCGCATCACACAAATTAATTACCCTAACTTAAAACAAAACACACAAGATAGTATAGAGCAAGTAAGGGGTCAATCCCACAAGGACGTTTTAGTTCAGACTTTTGTGCTATATGCTATGCAATTGGGGGGGGGGGGTGGAAGTTGTCTAGGCTAAAGCAAAGGAAAAAAAAGACTAAGCAAAAATTAAATAAAACCAAAATTTATCAATAAAACAAACCTTGGTCGCATGTCAACATCCACCTATAGAAATCAGAACTGATCATGGAAATGAACCTTCAATTTATATTTTGAATATTTATCTCTTCTTAACATTGGTTCGTTAACAGATCCGTCGTATAACTTACCCTAATCATCAAATAACCACAATGTCCGCACTAGTAATTTGATTCAATGACAACCTTAAAAACTAGATAAATGGATTAATCAAGAAACATATTGTCCGTAATCTATGTTTGATTTGATTGAATGTTCTCCCTAAGATTAATAACGTAGATCCATCACAATTATTAACTCAGCTGCTTCACAAGTTCATATACCACAACTCTAGTTTTGATATCAAACTTAACAATAGATTGTCTACAATAATAACTTAGAGTTCATTCTTAGCAATTACATACATAATCATAGGAAAAATAAGTATAGGAGAACAAATATATTCATCATATAAACTGAAAAATAATGGTAAAATAGATCTCATAGTTTTTGAAATATGAAGGTTTTTGTGTCCTTGCAACCAAGAAAAAGAATTTAATCTTGCATATTTGCTGAACAACTAATTAAAAAGATAGAAGAAAACATGATTTAGGGTTTGGAGGAGGAAGATTTGTGTTTTCTTTTCTACTGGCGGAATCTTCCTTATTGTCTCTCCTCTTTTATATATGCTTAGAAACCCTAGTTTCTATTTTACAAAATAGTCCTTCCTTAAGTTGACAAAATTTAATTGTTATCTTGTAAAAATCATATCTCATTCATAAAACATTTTTTGAGCTAATATTTGGATCGGTGATAGGTTTTTGAGTCTAGAATCCAACAAAATTGAATTTGCATCAATCGGACATTTATAGCTCCATATATTTAAGTTGGAATGGCAAACTATCAATTTCATCTAGAGCTACAGAAGTAGGAAGGTTGTTAGTTGTTCCTTTGGCAAACCAATCTCGCAATCTGGAACAATTAAGATTAAAGATATCAAACATCTTATAGGAAGGGTTGGTTGCTTTAAATCAATTCATATCTAAGCTAAAAGAACAAAGTCTTTTTTTTTAAAAAAAAACCTTAAAAACATAATTGATTCTAAATGGACACCAGAATGCCATAGGGCTTTTAAGAAGCTCAAGGTACACCTCTCCTCTTCAAAAATTTTATCACTGCCAAAAGAGCATGAGAATATGTTCCTCTACATTGGGGCTTTTGATCAGGTAATTAGTACAATGTTGTTTAGAGAGGAAAAAAGTATTAAACTTCATATTTACTACTTTAGGCTAGACAACTGGTAAGATAGGCAATCAAATTAAGAGAGTATAGACACTTCTACCATCCCAAACCTTATTAAAGAACAAACACTGGTAGATTTTATAGTTGAATGCTCCTTTTAAAGCAAAACCCATGCCATCATACACTAAAGGTTGAATGGATAATCGTTCTGAAGTCTATAACATCAACACCTCATTAGGAACTATAAGTCAATGAGTCCTTTGAATTTAAAAGGTATGATGTTGGAATAGTACTTGTGAGTTCTCTTGGTCAAGTATTTGAATATAAAATTCATTTCAAGTTCCCGGATAAGAATAATATGGCAAATATTAAGCTCTTTTAGCATGACCATATCTGGTAAAAGCCTTCCTTTTCCATATTAATAGTGATCCCAATTAATAGTAGGTCAATACAAAGGTATTTTTAAAACCATAAACCGTACCTTAATAAGATATCTCTAAAAGGTTCAAATATTCTTCTTAAAGGGAAGTGTATAGGAAAAATTTGACCTCCTAAATTCTTAAAGAAGAAAACATAAGAGAACCTCCTGTTTAAGCTAGCAAGCTCTAATTCAATTGTCCTCTTCTAGAAATTTGGGTTAAGATTTCCAAGAAACTAAGAATATAATAAGGATTTATAATCACCTTTGTTGACATGATAAATAATTAGATAACACGTCTTATAAATTATTTGCATATGGATGAGCTAACCATGAACAAAAATAAATTTATCTTTAGACGAGCAACCAGATATTGCATAGTTAAAGGGACATTGCACAGGTTGTCCATCCAAGTCCCTCTTGTTAAAATGTTTATCCCCAAAAGAAAATATCTATCTTTTAAGGGATATTTATGAAGGATCATGTGATCTCCACACCAAACCCAAAACTCTCACATCACAAGTCATAAAAGTAGGATTCTATTGGCCAAAAATCTTTGACAATGTTACCCATTTGGTAAAACAATATGATTTGTGTCAAAATTTTGCTTTGGTCTTTAGACAAACCTCTATTGAGCTAACTACAATATCTTCTTCATGGATATTCATTTGGAAAGGAATGAACATATGGCCTTTTTTCTAAAAAACTACATGTACCAAACAATTCATCCTAGTAGTTGCTGACTACTTCACCAAATAGGTAAAGGCAAAAGTTTTAGTAGAGATCATCACTATTAAGGTCATCTCTTTTCTATGAAAAAAATGTCATTTATAGATTTGGAATCCCAAGGACCTTTATCACAAATAACAAGATATGTTTCAACAACTAAAAAATAAAAAAATAATGTTAGACTTTACATCGACTATTGGTTCTCCTCGATATCTATCAGCTCTAAGGTAAATTTTTTTGGAGGTAATCAACAATATAGACAATAGAGGCAAGCTAACCTTAAAATGGGATGAGCCCTTTAAAGTCACAAGAATAGTAAAGGCCAACACCTATCACCTCTAAGATAAAAAGGGCAAAAGTCTAATCGCATGCGTAACACCCAGATCATTTTAAATTATATCATAGTCACTAAAGTATAATTATTCATTTATCTCCCCGATGGAATTCCTAAAAGCCATTCCAATCTAGATAAAAAAGTCAACGTGTTTGTTGCCTCATAATCTTTCTAATGACAAATAACTAAGTTTTTCAATGATTACACAACTTACCTTGAAAAGGATAAACATCTCTTTAGTGTGTTTGCAAAACCTCCAATGATAAGATTGACAATGTCATTAGTAAAAAGGACTGATATAATCTCTCAAGGGTAATCACCCCACAACATTTCTTTAGTGTGTTTGCAAAACCTCCAATGATAAGATTGACAATGTCATTAGTAAAAAGGATTGATATAATCTCTCAAGGGTAATCACCCCACAACATTTTACAGATAGGATAGACCAAAGTTTTATAGTATGATTGTATATTTTCCTTAGAAAGGTTCAATTTTCTATCTAGTATGATTGCAAAACTTACCTTGGAAAGGACATGTATGGTCTCTCCAAATGTATTTACACAACCTTAAGAGATGGGATCGACAAAGCCATCAACAAAATATGATTGATATAATTCTCCTAGAGTAATCGCCTTACCACCTGCAATTAAATATTTACCTTGGAAATGTGTGTTTAACAGTACTACATATCAGCAGCACATACATATCAGCAGCCATTAATTGCTGCTGATTCTTGCTGTACAGATTAGTTTCCTATTCTGTTTAGTTTCCTATCTTGACTACAATAGCATTAATGTATAGAGTCCTATCTTGAATGTATTACCTATTATTTAGCAATGTAATTAGGGAAGCTTTTACTATATAAATGAGAGAACCTCACACATATGAGGCATACAGTTTTTACCCTAATTTCTTATGTTTGTCATGGTATCAGAGCCATAAATCATAAATCATTATTTCTGGGTTTTTCTTCTTGGATTAAATCTGTGCAATTGTGAGGGCTGTTCTTTGGCAGATTTTTGTTTTTTTTTATTTCTGGGTTTTTTTCTTGGATTAAATCTGTGCAATTGTGAGGGTTGTTCTTTGTTTTTGTTTTATTATTTATGGGTTTTCTTTTGGCAGTGATTTTCAGATTTTCGTTTTTTTTTTGGCAGCTCTTGTTCAAAGCCTTTTTCAGTTCTTGGTGAGGGAATTATTTAGGGTGTGGGGCTTAGGTTATTACAGATCTTCGCTTCTCCTTTTGCATCTGTTGGATCATGACTTCCAATGCAGAATTTTGTGTGCGCTTCACAGGAAAGAACTATGGGACTTGGGAGTTCCAGTTTCGTATCTTTGTTACTGGAAAGGAGTTATGGGGCCATATTGATGGCAGCACTTCGGCTCCAACAGATGCTTCTCAGCTGGCTCAATGGAAGATCAAGGATGCAAGAGTCATGTCTTGGATCTTAGGATCTGTTGATCCTCAGATTGTCCTAACTTTGAAGCCCTTTAGGACCTCTAAAGGCATGTGGGATTTTTTAAAGAAAGTCTACAATCAGAATAACACAGCACGGCGATTTCAGCTGGAATATGAGATTTCCAGCTACACTCAGGGAGATTTGTCAATTCAGGAATACTTCTCTGGATTTCAGACCTTATGGGGTGAATTTACTGATATGGTGTATGCTACGGTACCTGCTGCATCTCTTGCAGCTGTGCAGGCAGTCCATGAACAGAGCAAAAGAGATCAATTCTTGATGAAACTGCGACCAGAATTTGAGGGGACCAGATCTAGCCTGATGAACCGTGATTCCTCTCCTTCGTTGGATGTATGTTTTGGGGAATTGCTTCGGGAGGAGCAACGGCTTGCAACCCAGAATCAGCAAACTCAGCTGATGGTGCCTGCGGTTGCATATGCAGCTCATGGTAAAGGGAAAGGAAGAGACATGCAGAGGATTCAGTGCTTCAGCTGCAAAGACTATGGTCACATTGCTAGCCAATGCTCACGGAAATTCTGCAATTACTGTAAGAAGCCAGGCCACATTATCAAAGACTGCTCCATCCGTCCACATAATCGGGGGCAGGATCGTCGAAATTATGCCTATCAAGCTGCTGCTGGTTCTTCTTTGACTCAAACCTCTCCTGCTAGTGCTGCTGATCAAGTTGTCCTTACACCAGAAATGGTTCAACAAATGATCATGGCAACGTTTCGGCTTTAAAACTCCAAGGTACTGCCTCTCAATCTTGGCTTGTTGATTCTGCCGCATCCAATCATATGATTGGATTGTCTGAATCTCTTTGCAATATTCGGCCCTATCTTGGTTCATCACATATTCAGATAGCCGATGGCAGCCATCTGACCATTGATAAAGTAGGAGATATTGATTCCTCTTTCCGTGATGTGTTTGTATCTCCTGCACTCTCTACGAATCTAATCTCGGTTGGTCAATTAGTGGATAATGATTGTGATGTTCATTTCTCCCGTAATGGTTGTCTTGTGCAGTATCAGGTCTCGGGGAAGATAGTCGCGAAGGGGCCTAAAGTTGGCAGACTCTTTCCTTTACATTTTTCCATTCCTCGTTGTTTAGCTTTTATGTCAAATGTTTCTCAAAATAAACAGTGGCACAAACGTTTGGGTCATCCTAATTTTGATGTATTGTCTCGTATGTTCAAATCTGGTTTGTTGGGAAATAAAGAATATGTTTCTGGGATTTTACCTTTTGATTGTTCTGCGTGCAAACTTGGTAAAAGTAAAACTCTTTCTTTTCCTTCTCATGGTAGTTGTGCTACAAACTGTTTTGATGTTGTGCATAGCGATGTTTGGGGTATTTCACCTATAATATCCCATGCTCGGTACAAATATTTTGTGACATTCATTGATGATTTCAGTCGATATACTTGGGTTTATTTTCTTCGGTCCAAATCTGATGTATTTGCTATTTTTCAGCAATTTACAGCCTATGTTGAAACTCAATTCTCTACTCATATTAAGATTTTACGGTCTGATTCTGGTGGGGAGCATATGTCTTCTGAATTCCATGCATTCTTACATCACAAAGGTATTGTGTCTCAACGTTCATGCCCTTATACTCCACAACAAAATGGGGTGGCTGAACGGAAAAATCGTCATTTATTAGATGTAGTTCGTACTTTATTGCTTGAATCATCAGTTCCTGCTCATTTTTGGGTTGAGGCATTATCCACTGCTGTCTACTTAATCAATAGATTGCCCTCCCAAGTCTTAGGTTTTGAATCTCCTTATTTTCGATTATATGGTCAGCATCCTAGCTATATCAATTTGCATCCTTTCGGTTGTGTGTGTTTTGTCCATTTACCTACTCCTTATCGTCATAAACTATCTGCTCAGTCTGTTAAATGTGTATTTATGGGATATAGTGTTTCGCACAAAGGATATGTTTGCTATGATCCTAGTTCTCGCAAATTTCATACATCCCGTAATGTTGTTTTCTTTGAAGATCAATATTATTATTCTACACATGTTAAGTCTCCTCCTGAACTGAGTATTCTTCCTTGTTTTGATGATTCTCCACCTCTTCCTACACGATTCAAACCTGGAATTGTGTATACTCGACGTCTACCAACTTTGCCCGTTTGTGAGAATGCTTCTTCCCCTACACCTGATCCATCTCCATCAGTTTTACCGACTCCTGTCTTGGATCCTCCACCTGGTCCTCGTCGGTCTACACGACAATCCTATCCTCCTACTCGGTATGGTTTTCATGCGGCTTTATCTTCTATTTCCATTCCTACATGTTTTTCTCAAGCTGTTAAACAGGAATGTTGGCGGAAGGCCATGGATGAGGAAATCCAGGCTCTTGATGAGAACTTTACATGGGAGATTATTGATTGCCCGCCCACTGTTAAACCCATCGGCTGTAAATGGGTTTATTCTATTAAGTTGCGATCTGATGGGACTCTAGATCGGTATAAAGCACGGTTAGTTGCTTTGGGTAATCGACAAGAATATGGTACAGATTATTCGGAGACTTTTGCTCCAGTTGCAAAGATGACCACTATGCGTACCAATTTGTCTATTGCTGCTTCCCAAGGTTGGTCCCTTCATCAAATGGATGTCAAAAACGCCTTTCCACCTGGTGTCTCATCCTCTTCTTCGCAAGTATGTAAGTTGAACCGGTCTCTTTATGGTTTGAAACAAGCTCCCTGGGCTTGGTTTGAAAAGTTTCGGACTACATTGCTCAAATTTTCCTTCCGACAAAGTCAGTATGACTCTTCATTATTTCTTTGTAAGACATCTGCTGGGATTGTTCTTTTGCTCATTTATGTCGATGACATTGTTATTACTGGTACTGATTCTACGTTGATTGGGAAACTCCAACATCATCTTCACAGCTCCTTTCATATGAAGGATCTTGGTACGCTGACCTATTTCTTAGGTCTAGAGGTTCATACTACTTCTGGCATATTTTTACATCAGCACAAATATGCCCGCGATCTGATTACATTGGTTGGTCTTCAGAATTCATCTCCTGTTGATACTCCGTTAGAGGTTAACACGAAATATCATCATGAGGAGGGGGATCTTCTTCCTGATCCGACTTTATATCGACGGTTGGTTGGTAGTCTAAACTATCTAACTATTACTCGACCAGATATCTCTTTTGTTGTCCAACAGGTTAGTCAATTCATGCAGACTCCACGGCATCTACATCTTGCTGCCGTTCGGCGTATTATTCGGTATCTTCTTGGATCACCTAGTCGTGGATTGTACTTTCCAGCTGGTTCTTCTCTACGTCTTATGGCCTATAGTGATGCTGATTGGGCAGGTTGTCCAGATACTCGCCGTTCTGTAACGGGTTGGTGTGTCTTTCTCGGGAATTCATTGATCTCCTAGAAGAGTAAAAAGCAACCACGAGTCTCTAAATCTTCTACTGAATCTGAATATCGGGCCATGTCTGCTGCTTGTTCTGAGATTACTTGGCTTCGTGGTCTCCTTGATGAGTTAGGTTTTTCCCAGACTAATCCTACTCCTCTTCATGGAGATAACACTAGTGCGATTCAAATTGCCACTAATCCAGTTTATCATGAGCGTACAAAGCATATTGAGGTCGATTGTCATTCTATTCGCGAAGCTCTAGACTCTCGCGTTATTTCTCTCCCTCATGTCTCTACTACTCTACAGATTGCTGATATTTTTACCAAAGCCCTGCCTTGTCCACGCCATCGGTTTCTATCGCACAAATTGCTGCTTGTTGATAAACCAGCATCAATTTGAGGGGGGATGTCAATACATATCAGCAGCCATTAATTGCTGCTGATTCTTGTTGTACAGATTAGTTTCCTATTCTGTTTAGTTTCCTATCTTGACTACAATAGCATTAATGTATAGAGTCCTATCTTGAATGTATTACCTATTATTTAGCAATGTAATTAGGGAAGCTTTTACTATATAAATGAGAGAACCTCACACATATGAGGCATACAGTTTTTACCCTAATTTCTTATGTTTGTCAGATCTCTCCAATAATCTTTCACACCCTTTAAGGATGAGAATGACAAACACCAAGAAAGATACAAATTCATACTTAAATCCTAAAAGTCTTCCTATAAGCTTGTTAATCACCCAAATATATATTTGCAACTCATGACTCTTATTAAGTCCTCGGTAGAATTCTTCAATCCCTTCAGTGTTGCCTGAGAGTTTTTTTGGTTCCCTTTATAGAAGTTTAGAACTTCAGACACATACAATTCTTATATACCTTTAATTTAACTCCATAATAGTCTGTTTTAAAGCAAAAACTTTATGGAAAGCCTCCTGCAACCACTACTCAAAGAAGCCCAAACAAAAGTTGGCTTCCTGCATCTCACCTATCAAGAAAGCATAGGATGTTTTCAATTCCCATAGCCCGACCTTCATGGTATTTTTCTCCTCTTGAAGTCTATGAGTAACAGTTTGATCTATTTTATACCTAACAATAAAATCCTCAACTCTTTTTTTTCTTGGCCATCCAACAACTATTAAAAAAATAAGAGCACATCATGAAATTTTGCAAAAAAGTTAAAAAGTCATAAGCAAGAACAGACAAATAGGAAAAGATAGTGTATGGATTTCCTTACATTGAAAGTCATTTGGGCAGTCAAAGCCAAATGGTAGTGGTAGCTCTCAATGGATATCTAAAGGATGTTCGAAGGGATGATAAAACCCTTTCCAGCTTCTTCATCACCCCAAGGCTCGTCTCACGAAGATTAGACCTCCCACCAATGGTGACCTTTATAGTTTTCCTCTTTTTTTTTATATATATCAGGAAAGGTGAAAGGGTGTGATCATGTTAAGAAGGAAAAACATCCTTAATCCTTTAACCCTAAAACGAGGGCCTCTTGGATGGAACCTAATAACCATATGCTTTCTTGGAAGTTGGGTCCTTAGAGATGGGGAGCTCCTCCACAAGAATTGAATTATGCTTCATTGCTTCTTATGTATTGAAGAACATATATGTTGAAGAAGATAAACTCATTTTTAATAATCTAACAGAAGCCTCTCTTCGTCCCTCGGCTAGCAAACCGAGACAAAAAACAAAATTAAAGTAATTTTCAATACAATAAATGTTAAAAAACGAAAGGTTGCATACCTTACAACGGGGCTAGGTATCTCTCTTTATCATCTTATTGATTTTATACTCTGTTAAGGTAGAACCTAACAACGCAAGTGCTACCTTCTCTGTAGGGATCAAATTGGGTTTGTTGTTCATCTCACAAAAGAGGTACATTCCATCAGTAGGGGCATCCCTATATTTGGTACATACCTCTCCAAGGACTAACCATCCCAGCTCTCCATCTCTTCAGGTATGCGATCTTGTCCTTAGAAGTTTTTTTCCATGATTCTACCATATCTGTAGGAAAAAAGTACAAAACCATCAAATATCATTATTTGGCAACACATCCTTAAAAGGTTCATATTGGGTCCACACTGACCAACTGAAGAAACTTGTCCAAGGTTGACAATATCAGTAGTCCACTAAGGTGTAGTTGTCTCTGACCTAACCTATAATACCTCAAAACATCATTAATAAACCCTTTTAAGAGGGAAAGAAATGTCTTAATTCATACATACACAGGGGGTTGTGATTTCAAAGTACCCTCGAGAAGAATCTAGGGTCTCCTCACTAATCATTTCCTTTATAGAAGGCAATTGGGCCATCACCAAGGGCTATCAAATAAAAATAAAGAGCTGCAACATCAGAGTTTTTCACAACAATGATTTCCTTTTGATAACTTCAATCCACATGTTCATCAATCGAATACCAAAGGAACAACAACCACTTTAAAAATAAGTTCAGGTTAGAAGACAAAATAAAATTTGATTAAGCAAAATACAGGAATAAAAATGGCGGATAAAAGCATCTTTTGAATTGGATAAATAAAATTCTAATATAAAAGTGCTATCCCATTCTGCTAAGTATCATTCAAATACATCCCAAGGAAATCTCAAATGCAAAGCACCATATGTGATTAATGAACAAAGGGTTTTTACAAATACCTGCATTCCCAATCTCAGTTAAAATTAATTGCCAGCTCGAAGTTATATGACCAACCACCGGTGCAAATAAAGTTTGGTTTTACTAGGCTATCCTTGAGACCTGAAAACCATGGGTTTTGGATCTTAAACCCAGCGAGCTCTACAGCATCCAACGAAAGTTTAGTAGGCATCAACAGGGCATACACAGAGATTGAATTTTAAGTCATTGAAAAGTAAACTGAAGAGCAAGGGACAAGTAACAGAAACAATAGTGGATGTAATTTCCAAATGCATATGTCTTAGCTACGATAAATTATAGCTCCTGGTAGCTAAAAAAGGAGAACATTAAGATGTGCTATCTTTGTAATTTCAGCAGCAGCAGCAGTAAAAGATCTTACGAAACAACAATGAAGATGCCACAATAACAAATCGTGAAAACTTAATGGACATCTAAAGTGAAATTGCTCACCCGTGTTAACTCTTTTAACATGCACTTGCTTGTCTCATCCAAGTAACAAGGCTCCTTTATCCCTCATCTAGGGATTCGACTATAGGCTTTCCTTCTTGCATGTGACTTAAACCCAAAACCCCTTTTAGAAATAGGAGAAATCAAAACTAATGAACCCATAATTATAAATTCTGAAGGAATAATAATGACTAAACAAAAGGAAAAAGAAAAACAGAATCAAACAATGCAAGAAATAGCCTAGACAAAACCCAACTAATAACACAGAGAAATTAAAGAATTAAAAGAGAAAATTAGCGATCTAATTATATCATGAGCCATCACGAGATAAATTATCATAACCCGAGAATATATTACAAAAACAAACCAATATATCTTAAGAAATATGACAATGAAGATAGCCAAAAATATTTATTTGGACGTTCAGGACAAGGAATAACAACCTTAGTATCATTATGCAACAACATCAATAATATTACCGGACACATCCTCATAAGAACAGACTTTATTGGAGAAAAATTAGGACTGCAACTTTACCTCAAAGAATTAAGTCCACTTAGTGAACATTTTGCCCCCGAAGCAAAAGAACCAATAAAAACAGAAATCATAAGAAAAAATGTAGAAATCAAAACCTTAATACAAAAAGAAAAAGAAGACAGATTAGCTATGAAAATACAAAACAATAATCCAGCCATAGATCATACTATCCAAATTAATGACAGAATCTCACAACTTTTAGACCAAAACAAAACTATCAACTTAAGAGACAAAATGGATACAGTCACACATGAAAATAAAGAAATCAAAGAACAACTAAAACAAATCCGAGATATTGTTAACACTATCAACAAAAAGTTATGAGCCATAAAGATAATGAAACTGATAAATTAAAAGACTTATTCCAAATACTACAAGAAATACAAAACAAATACAAATAAATCAACTATAAAAACCCACACCAAGTAGTTCAATTCCCCAAACACAGATTAGAGATCTCATAGAAAATCCACAACAATCTTAGGAAAACAAATTAAAGAAGAATTCAATTCCTTAAAAACAAAAATGGACAAATGTGAATGTTTTGAAATATACAAGAATACACTTGAAAACACAACCAAAACAAATGAATATACTGAAAATTCAAATCATCCAAATTATAGTAATCTACAAGGACCACCTCTTGATAGGATACGAGAAAAAGACCTTAGACAAAGTAAAACATGTAATCTAAATATGATTACACCATTAGAAGAATGGATTATAAAAATGCCTATCATAGACACAGAAGAACAAGTACAACAACTTCTAATGGTGTAGATGAATATCAGAATATAAAATAAAACAAAAACAAGACAATGACATAACCAGTGAATTAGATTATGAAATAAACATTAGAATGGGTAGAGCACCAGAATCTTCAACAAATTGACTAGAAGAACATAATGACATATCACAAGGAATACGCACACAAATGGATGAAGATAATTCAACAAGAGATAGAGATAGAAGAACTTCAAGGAATAATCATTTTAATAGGCTAAACCCTGAAGAAACTACTACATTTGGAAGAACTTCAAGACACGGTCCCAATATACATGAAGATTACCATATAAAATTTGAACAAAGGATCAAGTGCTTAGATCGTGTAGTGAAGTTGTAGCATCAATGAAAGAGAATGCGACAATGATGAAAGGAGAAAAGTAGAACTGGTGCACGCAACATTACCTCGGAAAAAAACACTTAAACAGGTAGCACAGAATGCATTAAGCCAAGCCTAAAAGAATGTCGAGCAAAGGCAACTCAAAGGAAATGAAAAGAAAAGTTGTCAGTCTCTAAATGTGAATGAATTAAAATCAATCAAGCAACAAGAGAATAAATAGAGGCACCTCACACAAAGATGTTTGGGCAAGATCTTTCGCCATCCGAGAAATTAGGGAAAAAACAATTGCTAATAGTTTTCATAAAAAAGATAGGAAAAGCAACAATAAAAAACTGAACTAAAAAAGCAGGAACAAAGAAAATGAAAGGGTCGACTCGCCAGCCAGACCGAGTTTTATAACAACGGTTTACAGTACTAGTCAAAATTTGAACGAGCAACCTAAATCCTATCGAATTGCCACAAAAAACCTATGAAATCCTGATTTTATGACTTTAGAAATTAAGATTTTCTTCTTTCTTTTAAAAAAAACATCTAAATAGTCATTTAATCCTTGTTAACATAAATCTAAGCACAAAAAGCACTGGTATACCAACAAATCACAATGCCTAGTGTTTAACGCAGCAGACCTACACACAAAAAGAATATAGGGTTAGGGAAAAGATATCAAATGACATAGGAAAAAGAAGAAAAAGAGCAACACTTATCATGTAGAAAAAAACTTTTTTTAATAATAAAAAAGAAAAATCTCTTACAACAAACTCTAGCAGATACTCGTCCAAGATCAGAGCAACAATCTAAAAACATGCAGCAACACACCAGAGTTGACCTATGAAAACTGAAAAACTCATAGCAAGCTTTATGAGTAACAGAGATAGACAAAATAAGATGTGAGGAACAAACAAACCAACAAAAATAAATTCTTGATTAATAATGAGACGACTCCACAATTTTCACTTATAACATATTGAACAAAGGATCAAGTGCTCTAGTTAATAATCGTGCAGTGAAGATGCAACATCAATGAAAGAGAAGGCGACAATGATAAAAGGAGAAGCAGAACTGGTGCATGCAACTGAATTTACCTTAGAAGAAAAATAACTGTTGTAGGTAGCACAAAATGCATTATGCCAAGCCTAAAAAAATGACGAGCAAAGGCAACTCAAAAGAAATGAAAAGTTGTTAGTCTCAAAATGTGAATGAATTAAAACCAATCAAGCAACAAGAGAATAAATGGGGCACCTGACACTAAGATGTTGAGGAAAAATCTTTTGTCATCCTAGAAATTGGAAAAAAAACAATCGCAAAAAGTTTTAATAAAAAAGATAGGAGAAGCAACAATAAAAAACTGAACCAAAAAAGCAGGAATAAGGAAAATGAAAGGGTTGACTCACCGGCCAGTCCGAGTTTTAAAACAATGTTGTACAATACTTGTGAGAATTTGAACGGGCAAGCAAATCCTACGATTCAGCACGGACAACCTGGGAAATCATGATTTTATGACCTTAGAAATTAAGATTTTCTTCTTTTTAAGAAAAAAAATCATCTAGATAGTCATTTAATCCTTTTTAACATAAATCTAAGCTCAAAAATCACTGGTAAACAAACAAATCACAGTGGATAGTGTTTAACGCAGCAGACCTACGCAAAAGAGATTATATGGTTAGGGAAAAGGAAAACCAGAACACGTAACAAGGAGAAAATACATCAAATGACATACAAAAGAGAAGAAAAAGCGGAACACGTATAGTGTAGAAAAAGCTTTCTTTTAATAATAAAAAAGAAAAAACTCCTACAACAAACTCTAGCAGATACCCGTCGAAGATCGGAGCAACAATCTAAAATTAGAAAGCAACACAACATAGTTGACGTATGTCATTTTCGAAACGTAAAAAATTAGATACGAGGAACATACAAACCAACTAAAATAATTTATCGATTAATAATAAGACGACTTCTCAATTTCAACTTCAAACATATTAAACAATGGATCAAGTGCCTTAGGTAATAATCAAGCAGTGAATTGGCAGCACCAATGAAAGAGAGAGCACAATGATGAAAGTAGTAAACGTGCACGCAACTGAATTTAATTGGGGAGAAAAAAACTGTTGCAGGTAGCACAAAATGCAGGTAGCCATGCCTACAAAAATAGCAAGAAAAGGCAACTCAAAGGAAATGAAATGAAAAGTTGTCAGTATCTAAATGAAAATGAATAAAAACCAATCAAGCAACAATAGAGTAAATGGATGCACCTAACACTAAGATGGTGAGGCAAGATCGTTCTTCATCCTAGAAATTGGAAAAAAAAACAATTGCTAATAGTTTTAATAAAACAGATAGGAGAAGCAACAATCAAACAAATCCTTCCATCTGTTCATTTCCATGTAGGCCGATCCGTCACCCACTTCAGAGCTTCTATATCCGCAGACAGCAGAGTAATACATTCTCTACAAGAACGGAACTCCTTATAATCGTGAATGCGAAGGTAATGCCGATTAACTTCATTCTCTACAAGAAGGGAACTCTAAACAAGAGCAGGCACATTTGCACATTTCATGGAACTTCAAGCCATAAACATGATTCCAAAAGCACAATTCAGTGTATTAGCCTTCTATAAATGATCTTAATATTCAACTCAAACATTGTACCATATCAAATAACATTTTAATGTCAAAAATTTCCCGGTCACACACCGATGACAGGAAAAACACAGCTCATTACAGTTGTGAAAACAAGTTGTAAAATAAGACATAAGTTTGAGTACTTTAGAAAAAGAAAGCAACAAAGAAAATTATCGATAGCCAACAGAAAAAACTGAAGCATACACTGAAAAACCCGCACCCTTGTTACTTGCTATTTCTACCAAAGCATGGAAATTAATGAAATAATAAACAGCTCACATTAGAAAAAACACTTATCTAGCAGCTAATACATTCAACAAACATTGATACATTAATTTGGACCAACAAGGACTCAAAATTAATTTTAAGGAACTCACATGGCCTTACCCACCGTTTGAATTTAACTACTTCAACAAAAAACTTACACCATTTCTTTTAAGCCTCCCACAAAAGTAAAGCAAGGTGGTTCTCTTGGATCCACTTTCTAATATGCATTGGGGACATAAGCAAGAATTGGATCTTTCTCCAGAAAAACTTGTTCTGGTTTGTACCTGTAGATTACATGATCATTGACAGTTATTATAACCAGTCAAATACTGAAATGCAGACAAGTTTTCTTAGTTAAGTCACTCACCAGTTCCCTGTGGAGTCCATATCTGGTAAAAAAGAAATTGCATTTGACATAACTGCAAACAGATTTGTAAGACCATGGATGATGATTATGAAATATGTGTTCCGTCACCCACTTCAGAGCTTCTATATCCGCAGATAGAATAGTAATACATTCTCTACAAGAAGGGAACTCCCTATAATCTTGAATGCGAAGGTAATGCCGATTAACTTCATTCTCTACAAGAAGGGAACTCCAAACAAGAGCAGGCACATTTGCACATTTCAGGCACATTTGCAATAGCATGTGATTGGTTTTGATCCATCCTCTGATCTGGCTGTCCTTAAGATATCAGATCAAACTTTTGCGCAGCATGTTTTAGACTTGTTCTTGATGCATGCAGAATACATTTTTTACCGTGATGAATTCATTAGAAAAAGGTTGCAATCGAGCAGGCCATATGGCTATGAATATTGAACATATCTTGTCATTCAGAAAAATCTGAAAGCCACGCAGCTCAAGATAAGTTGAGTAAATTGGGTTTGTTGTTCATCTCACAAAAGAGGTACATTCCATCAGTAGGGGCATCCCTATATTTGGTACATACCTCTCCAAGGACTAACCATCCCATTATACCTCATAATTAGCCACCTTGCTCTCCATCTCTTCAGGTATGCGATCTTGTCCTTAAAAGTTTTTCCATGATTCTACCATATCTGTAGGAAAAAAGTAAAAAACCATCAAATATCATTATCATCATCAATGCCCATGACCATTTGGCAACACATCCTTAAAAGGTTCATATTGGGTCCACACTGACCAGCTGAAGAAACTTGTCCAAGGTTGACAATATCAGTAGTCCACTAAGGTGTAGTTGTCTCTGACCTAACCTATAATACCTCAAAACATCATTAATAAACCCTTTTAAGAGGGAAAGAAATGTCTTAATTCATACATACACAGGGGGTTGTGATTTCAAAGTACCCTCGAGAAGAATCTAGGGTCTCCTCACTAATCATTTCCTTTATAGAAGGCAATTGGGCCATCACCAAGGGCTATCAAATAAAAATAAAGAGTTGCAACATCAGAGTTTTTCACAACAATGATTTCCTTTTGATACCTTCAATCCACATGTTCATCAATCGAATACCAAAGGAACAACAGCCACTTTAAAAATAAGTTCAGGTTAGAAGACAAAATAAAATTTGATTAAGCAAAATACAGGAATAAAAATGGCGGATAAAAGCATCTTTTGAATTGGATAAATAAAATTCTAATATAAAAGTGCTATCCCATTCTGCTAAGTATCATTCAAATACATCCCAAGGAAATCTCAAATGCAAAGCACCATATGTGATTAATGAACAAAGATGGGTTTTTACAAATCCCTGCATTCCCAATCTCAGTTAAAATTAATTGCCAGCTCGAAGTTATATGACCAACCACCGGTGCAAATAAAGTTTGGTTTTACTAGGCTATCCTTGAGACCTGAAAACCATGGGTTTTGGATCTTAAACCCAGCGAGCTCTACAGCATCCAACGAAAGTTTAGTAGGCATCAACAGGGCATACACAGAGATTGAATTTTAAGTCATTGAAAAGTAAACTGAAGAGCAAGGGACAAGTAACAGAAACAATAGTGGATGTAATTTCCAAATGCATATGTCTTAGCTACGATAAATTATAGCTCCTGGTAACTTAAAAAGGAGAACATTAAGATGTGCTATCTTTGTAATTTCAGCAGCAGCAGCAGTAAAAGATCTTACGAAACAACAATGAAGATGCAACAATAACAAATCGTGAAAACTTAATGGACATCTAAAGTGAAATTGCTCACCCGTGTTAACTCTTTTAACATGCATTTGCTTCTCTCATCCAAGTAACAAGGCTCCTTTATCCCTCATCTAGGCTTTCCTTCTTGCATGTGACTTAAACCCAAAACCCCTTTTAGAAATAGGAGAAATCAAAACTAATGAACCCATAATTATAAATTCTGAAGGAATAATAATGACTAAACAAAAGGAAAAAGAAAAACAGAATCAAACAATGCAAGAAATAGCCTAGACAAAACCCAACTAATAACACAGAGAAATTAAAGAATTAAAAGAGAAAATTAGCGATCTAATTATATCATGAGCCATCACGAGATAAATTATCATAACCCGAGAATATATTACAAAAACAAACCAATATATCTTAAGAAATATGACAATGAAGATAGCCAAAAATATTTATTTGGACGTTCAGGACAAGGAATAACAACCTTAGTATCATTATGCAACAACATCAATAATATTACCGGTCACATCCTCATAAGAACAGACTTTATTGGAGAAAAATTAGGACTGCAACTTTACCGCAAAGAATTAAGTCCACTTAATGAACATTTTGCCCCCGAAGCAAAAGAACCAATGAAAACAGAAATCATAAGACAAAATGTAGAAATCAAAACCTTAATACAAAAAGAAAAAGAAGATATCTTAAAAGAGTTACACAGTATTACAATAATCCAACCATAGATTATATTACCCAAATTAATGACAGAATCTCACAACTTTTAGACCAAAACAAAACTATCAACTTAAGAGACAAAATGGATACAGTCACACATGAAAATGAAGAAATCAAAGAACAACTAAAACAAATCCGAGATATTGTTAACACTATCAACGAAAAGTTATGAGCCAGAAAGAAAATGAAACCGATAAATTAAAAGACTTATTCCAAATACTACAAGAAATACAAAACAAATAAAAATAAAAATAAATCAACTACAAAAACCCACACCAAGTAGTTCAATTCCCCAAACACAGATTAGAGATCTCATAGAAAATCCACATCAATCTTAGGAAAACAAATTAAAGAAGAATTCAATACCTTAAATACAAAAATGGACAAATGTGAATGTTTTGAAATATACAAGAATACACTTGAAAAAACAACCAAAACAAATGAATATACTGAATATTCAAATCATCCAGATTATAGTAATCTACAAGGACCACCTCTTGATAGGATACGAGAAAAAGACCTTAGACAAAGGAAAACATGTAATCAAAATATGAGTACACCATTACAAGAATGGATTATAAAAATGCCTATCATAGACACAGAAGAACAAGCACAACAACTTCTAATGGTTTAGCTGAATATCAGAATATAAAATAAAACAAAAACAAGACAATGACATAACCAGTAGATTATGAAATAAACATTAGAATGGATAGAGCACCAGAATCTTCAACAAATTGACTAGAAGAACATAGTGACATATCACAAGGAATACTCACACAAATGGATGAAGATAATTCAACAAGAGATAGAGATAGAAGTACTTCAAGGAATAATCATTTTAATAGGGTAACCCGTGAAGAAACTACTACATTTGGACGAACTTCAAGACACTATTCCAATATACCCGAAGATTACCAAGTACAATTCGAACAAGTAACAAGAGGAACAATTCTTAATCTTGATTGTCTAACAAAAAGAGAAGAAATGTTAAACACATGGATAAGACTTATGGACCTCAATATCCATACATAACACCTAACAAGAAAAAAATGATATTAAATGACATCGGAGACAAAAGAAAAAGAGCAAGAAGTCTCCTGTAAAAAAGTTTTTTTAATAATAAAAAAAACTCTTAAAGCAAAAAAGCTTTGAAATAATCATTTAATCCTTGTAAACATAAATCCAAGCTAAGAAACCAACAAATCACAGTAGCTAGTGTTTGGCGCAGCAAACATACACACAAAAATAATATAGGGTTAGGGAAGAGAAATAGAAAAACTAGTACACGTAACAAGGAAAAAAAGATATCAAATGAAATACGAAAGAGAAGAAAAAGAGCAACACGTATCGTGTAGAAGATTTTTTTTTTAATAATAAAAAAAGAAAAAGCTCTTACAACAAACTCTAGAGATACTCGTCCAAGATCGGAGCAACAATCTAAAAACATACAGCAACACACCAAAGTTGACCTATGAAAACATAAAAAATCGTAGCAAGCTTCATGTATAACGGAGACGGACAAAATAAGATGCGAGGAACAAACAAAACCAATAAAAATAAATTCTCAATTAATAATGAGACAACTCCACATTTTCCACTTAAAACATATTGAACAAAGGATCAAGTGCTTAGATAATAATCGTGTAGTGAAGATGTAGCATCAATGAAAGAGAATGCGACAATGATGAAAGGAGAAAAGTAGAACTGGTGCACGCAACATTACCTCGGAAAAAAACACTTCAAATAGTAGCACAGAATGCATTAAGCCAAGCCTAAAAGAATGGCGAGCAAAGGCAACTCAAAAGAAATTAAAAGAAAAGTTGTCAGTCTCTAAATGTGAATGAATTAAAATCAATCAAGCAACAAGAGAATAAATAGAGACACCTTACACAAATATGTTTAGGCAAGATCTTTCGCCATCCGAGAAATTGGGAAAAAAAAATTGCTAATAGATTTCATAAAAAAGATAGGTGAAGCAACAATCAAAAACTGAACTAAAAAAGCAGGAACAAACAAAATGAAAGGGTCGACTCGCCAGCCAATCCAAGTTTTATAACAACGACGTACAGTACTAGTCAGAATATGAGCAGGCAAGCTAAATCCTACCAAGTCGGCATGGACAACCTGAGAAATCATGATTTTATGATCTTAGAAATTAAGATACATTTAAGGAAAAACATTTAAATAGTCATTTAGTAAACGTAAATCTAAGCTAAAAAATTACTGGTAAATCAACATATCACAGTGACTAGTGTTTAATGTAGCAGACCTACACAAAAAAGAATATAGGGTTAGGGAAAAGGAAAAGGAAAACCTGACACATAACAAGGAAAAAAGGTATCAAATGACATACAAAAGAGAACAAAAAGAGCAACACGTATCTTGTAGAATTTTTTTTTTAAATAATAAAAAAGAAAAAACTCTTACAGCAAACTCTAGCAGATATCCGTCCAAGATTGGAGCAACAATCTAAAAACATACAGCAACGCAGCAGAGTTGACCTATGAAAGTGAAAAACTCGTAGCAAGATTCATGAGTAAAACAGATGGACAAAATAAAATGTGAGGAACAAACAAACCAACAAAAATAAATTCTTGATTAATAATGAGACGACTCCACAATTTCCACTTAAAACATATTGAGTAAATGATCAAGTGCCCTAGTTAATAATCGTGCAGTGAAGATGCAACATCAATGAAAGAGAAGGCGATAATGATAAAAGGAGAAAAGTAGAACTAGTGCACGCAACTGAATTTACCTCGGAAGAAAAATAACTGTTGTAGGGAGCACAAAATGCATTAAACCATGCCTAAAAAAATGACGAGCAAAAGCAACTCAAAAGAAATGAAAAGAAAAGTAGTTAGTCTCAAAATGTGAATAAATTAAAATTAATCAAGAAACAAGAGAATACATGGAGGTACCTGACACTAAGAAGTTGAGGCAACATCTTGTTATCCTAGAAATTGGAAAAAAAAAACAATCGCTAAAAGTTTTAATAAAAAAGATAAAAGAAGCAACAATCAAAAACTGAACCAAAAAAGAAGGAATAAGGAAAATGAAAGGGTCAACTCGCCAGCCAGCCCAAGCTTTAAAACAATGGCGTACAATACAAGTCAGAATTTGAATGGGCAAGCTAAATTCTACCAAGTCCCCACAGAAACCTGAGAAATCATGATTTTATCGACTTTTAGATATGAGGAACATACAAACCAACCAAAATAAATTATCGATTAATAGTAAGTCGACTCCACAATTTCGACTGAAAACATATTAAACAATGGATTAAGTGCCCTAGGTAATAATCAAGCAGTGAATTGGCAGCACCAATGAAAAAGAGAGCAACAGTGATGAAAGTAGAAAAGTAGAAAAGGTGCACGCAACTGAATTTAATTCGGAAGAAAAAAACTGTTGCAGGTAGCACAAAATAGAGGTAGCCAAGCCTACAAAAATAGCGAGCAAAGGCAACTCAAAGGAAATGAAATTAAAAGTTGTCAGTATCCAAATGAAAATGAATAAAAACCAATCAAGCGACAATAAAGTAAATGGACGCACCTAACACTAAGATGGTGAGGCAAGATTGTTCGCCATACTAGAAATTGAAAAAAAAAATTGCTAATAGTTTTAATAAAAAAAATAGGAGAAGCAACAATCAAAAACTGAACTAAAAAAGCAAGAACAAGGAAAGTGAAAGGGTCAACTCACCACCAAGTCCAAGCTTCAAAACAATGGCGTACAACACTTGTCAGAAATTGAACGCGGAGGCTAAATCCTACCGAGTCGCCAAGAACAACCTGGGAAATCATAATTTTATGACCTAAGAAGGTAGGATGTTTTTAAAGAAAATAGTCATTTCGGTAACATAAATCTAATCTCAAAATTCATATAAATACGATAAACATAACTACTAAACTCATAAACATATAAATACAGTCTGGTTCGGAATAAAAGGCATTCAGAAAAACTGAACCATATACTGAAAAACCCGCACCCTTGTTACTTCCTATTTCTACCAACAAATGGAAATTAAAAAAATAATGAATAGCTCACATTAGAAAAAACACTTATCTAGCAGCTAATACATTCAACAAACATTGATACATTAATTTGGACCAGCAAGGACTCAAATTAACATTAAGGAAATCACATGGCCTTAACCACCGTTTGAATTTAACTACTTCAACAAAAAACTTACACCATTTCTTTTAAGCCTCCCACGAAAGTAAAGCAAGGTGCTTCTCTTGGATGCACTATCTCATATGCATTTGGTGTCACACAAACTCACATTGGGGACATAAGCAAGAATTGGATCTTTCTCCAGAAAAACTTGTATTGGTCTGTACCAGCAGATTACATGATTATTGACAGTTATTATAACCAGTCAAATACTGAAATGCAGACAAGTTTTCTTAGTTAAGTGACTCACCAGTCCCCTGTGGAGTCCATATCTGGTAAACGAAATTGCACTTGACATAACTACAAGCAGGTTTGTATGACCAGGGATGATGATTATGAAATATGTGATTCCTTCCATCTGTTCAATTCCATGTAGGCCGACCCGTCACCCACTTCATAGTTTCGATATCCACAGATAGAGAGTAATACATTCTCTACAAGAAGGGAACTCCAAATAAGAGCAGACACATTTGCACATTTCATGGAACTTTCAAGCCATAAACATGATTCCAAAAGCACAATTCAATGTATTAGCCTTCTATAAATGATCTTAATATTCAACTCAAACATTATACCATATCAAATGACATTATAATGTCAAAAATTTCCCGGTCACGCACCGATGACAGGAAAAACACAGCTCATTATATGTGTGAAAACAAGTAAAAAAGTAGCATGATGATGAAAGTAGAAAAGTAGAAAAGTAGAACAGGTGCACGCAACTGAATTTACCTCCGGAGAAAAAAAACTGTTGCAAGTAGGCATAAAATGCAGGTAGCCAAGCCTACAAAAATAACGAGCAAAGGCAACTCAAAGGAAATGAAATGAAAAGTTGTCAATTCTAAATGAAAACCAATCAAGCAACAATAGAGTAAATGGACGCACCTAGTACTAAGATGGTGAGGCAACATAGTTCGCCATCCTAGAGATTGGAAAAAAAAAACAATCAGTGATTGTTTTAATAAAAAAAATAAATAGGAGAAGCAACAATAAAATACTGAACTAAAAAAGCAGGAACAAGGAAAATGAAAGGGTCGACTCGCCACCCAGTCTGATTTTCAAAAAAAGTTGTACAACACTTGTTAGAAATTGAACGCGCAAGCGCCACGGACAACCTGGAAAATCATGAATTTATGACCTTAGAAATTATGATACTTTTTAAGAGAAAAAATCATTTAGTAAACATAAATCTAAACTCAAAAATCATTGTAAACCAACAAATCACAGTATTTAACGCCGCAGACCTATGCAAAAAAGAATAGATGGTTAGGGAAAAGAAAAACCATTACACGTAACAAGGAAAAAGATATCAAATGACATATGAAAGAGAAGAACAACCGGAACACGTAGTGTTCAAAAAGCTTTCTTTTAATAATAAAAAATAAAAAAACTCCCACAACAAACTCTAGCAGATACCCGTCGAAAATCAAACCAACAATCTTAAAACAGAAAGCAACACAACAGAGTTGACGTATGAAAACTAAAAAACTCATAGCAAGCTTCATGAGGAACAGAAACAGACAAAATAAAAAGAGAGAAACAAACAAACCAACCAAAATAAATTCTAGATTAATAATGAGACTCTACAATTTCCACGTAACATATTAAACAAAGGATCAAGTACCCTAGATAATAATCATGTAGTGAAGATGTAGCACCAATGACAGAAAAAGCGACAATGATGAAAGTAGAAAAGGAGAACAGGTGCATGCAACTGATTTTACCTCGAAGGATAAAAAACTTTTGCAGGTAGCACAAAATGCATTGAGCAAAGCCTAAAAAAATAGCGAGCAAAGGCAACTCAAAGGAAATGAAATGAAAAGTTGTCAGTCTCTAAATGTGAATGAATAAAAACCAATCATGCAACAAGAGAATAAATGGAGGCACCTGACACTAAGATGGTGAGGCAAGATCTTTCGCCATCCTAGAAATTGGAAAAAAACAATCGTTAGTAGTTTTAATAAAAACAATAGGAGAAGCACAAATCAAAAACTAAACTAAAAAAGCAGGAACAAGGAAAATGAAAGGGCTGGCTCGCTAGCCAATCCGAGTTTTAAAACAATGGCGAACAACCCTTATCAGAATTTTAACGCACAAGCTAAATCTTACCTAGTTGCCACGGGCAACTACACTATCCAATCTAAGCTAGGTTGGATATCACATATATATCTAGCTTAGATTGGAGAGGGAAAAAAATCATATTTAGAGCACTGTTTCTAAAGTTTTAAAAAAAATTCAACAATGTTATTTCCCACTAGGAACTTTCTAAAACTATATTAAAAGAAATTTAAAAAAAAAATGAAGAGGAGGAAAATGAGGACAAATTAATTCCATAGACTTCCAGAAAATATGATGAAATATCACATGACAATTAAAATAAATGGAACATTAAAAGCACACAAAGGAGTATGTGTTACGTCCATCTGGTCATTTCCATGTAGGCTCATCCGTCACCGACTTCAGAGCTTCTATATCCGCAGATAGAAGAGTAATACATTCTCTACAAGAAGGGAACTCCCTATAATCTTGAATGCGAAGGTAATGCTGATTAACTTCATTCTCTACAAGAAGGGAACTCCAAACAAGAGGAGGCACATTTGCACATTTCAGGCACATTTGCAATAGCTTGTGATTGGTTTTGATCCATCCTCTGATCTGGCTGTCCTTAAGATATCAGATCAAACTTTTGCGCAGCATGTTTTAGACTTGTTCTTGATGCATGCAGAATACATGCATTTTGTTACCGTGATGAATTCATTAGAAAAAGGTTTCAATCGAGCAGGCCATATGGCTATGAATATTGAACATATCTTGTCATTCAGAAAAATCTGAAAGCCATGCGGCTCAAGATAAGTTGAGTAAATTGGGTTTGTTGTTCATCTCATAAAAGAGGTACATTCCATCAGTAGGGGAATCCCTATATTTGGTACATACCTCTCCAAGGACTAACCATCCCATTATACCTCATAATTAGCCAACTTGCTCTCCATCTCTTCAGGTATGCGATCTTGTCCTTACAAGTTTTTTCCATAATTTTACCATATCTGTAGGAAAAAAGTAAAAAACCATCAAATATCATTACCATCATCAGTGCCCATGACCATTTGGCAACACATCCTTAAAAGGTTCATATTGGGTCCACACTGACCAACTGAAGAAACTTGTCAAAGGTTGACAATATCAGTCATCCACTAAGGTGTAGTTGTCTCGGACCTAACCCATAATACCTCAAAACATCATTAATAAATCCTTTTAAGAGGGAAAGAAATGTCTTAATTCATATATACACAGGAGGTTGTGATTCCAAAGTACCCTTGAGAAGAATCTAGGGACTCCTCACTAATCATTTCCTTTATAGAAGGCAATTGGGCCATCACCAAAGGCTATCAAATAAAAATAAAGAGCTGCAACATCAGAGTTTTTCACAACAATGATTTCCTTTTGATAACTTCAATCCACATGTTCATCAATCGAATACCAAAGGAACAACAGCCACTTTAAAAATAAGTTCAGGTTAGAAAACAAAACAAAATTTGATTAAGCAAAATATAGGAATAAAAATGGCGGATAAAAGCATCTTTTGAATTGGATAAATAAAATTCTAATATAAAAGTGCTATCCCATTCTGCTAAGTATCATTCAAATACATCCCAAGGAAATCTCAAATGCAAAGCACCATATGTGATTAATGAACAAAGATGGGTTTTTACAAATCCCTGCATTCCCAATCTCAGTTAAAATTAATTGCCAGCTCGAAGTTATATGACCAACCACCGGTGCAAATAAAGTTTGGTTTTACTAGGCTATCCTTGAGACCTGAAAACCATGGGTTTTGGATCTTAAACCCAGCGAGCTCTACAGCATCCAACGAAAGTTTAGTAGGCATCAACAGGGCATACACAGAGATTGAATTTTAAGTCATTGAAAAGTAAACTGAAGAGCAAGGGACAAGTAACAGAAACAATAGTGGATGTAATTTCCAAATGCATATGTCTTAGCTACGATAAATTATAGCTCCTGGTAACTTAAAAAGGAGAACATTAAGATGTGCTATCTTTGTAATTTCAGCAGCAGCAGCAGTAAAAGATCTTACGAAACAACAATGAAGATGCCACAATAACAAATCGTGAAAACTTAATGGACATCTAAAGTGAAATTGCTCACCCGTGTTAACTCTTTTAACATGCACTTGCTTGTCTCATCCAAGTAACAAGGCTCCTTTATCCCTCATCTAGGGATTCGACTATAGGCTTTCCTTCTTGCATGTGACTTAAACCCAAAACCCCTTTTAGAAAAAGGAGAAATCAAAACTAATGAACCCATAATTATAAATTCTGAAGGAATAATAATGACTAAACAAAACGAAAAAGAAAAAGCAGAATCAAACAATGCAAGAAATAGCCTAGACAAAACCCAACTAATAACATAGAGAAATTAAACAATTAAAAGAGAAAATTTAGCGATCTGATTATATCATGAGCAATCAGGAGATAAATTATCATAACCCGAGAATATATTACAAAAAACAAACAAATATATCTTCAGAAATATGACAATGAAGATAGCCAAAAATATTTATTTGGAGGTTCAGGACAAGGAATAACAACCTTAGTATCATTATGCAACAACATCAATAATATTACCAGTCACATCCTCATAAGAACAGACTTTATTGGAGAAAAATTAGGACTCCAACTTTACCTCATAGAATTAAGTCCACTTAGTGAACATTTTGCCCCCGAAGCAAAAGAACCAATAAAAACAGAAATAATAAGACAAAATGTAGAAATCAAAACCTTAATACAAAAAGAAAAAGAAGATATCTTAAAAGAGTCACACAGTATTACATGAACACAAAATTTAGAAAAAGCAATTGACAGATTAGCTATGAAAATACAAAACAATAATCCAACCATAGATCATATTACCCAAATTAATGACAGAATCTCACAACTTTTAGACCAAAACAAAACTATCAACTTAAGAGACAAAATGGATACAGTCACACATGAAAATAAAGAAATCAAAGAACAACTAAAACAAATCCGAGATATTGTTAACACTATCAACGAAAAGTTATGAGCCATAAAGAAAATGAAACCGATAAATTAAAAGACTTATTCCAAATACTACAAGAAATACAAAACAAATACAAATAAAAATAAATCAACTATAAAAACCCACACCAAGTAGTTCAATTCCCCAAACATAGATTAGAGATCCCGTAGAAAATCCACAACAATCTTAGGAAAACAAATTAAAGAAGAATTCAATTCCTTAAAAACAAAAATGGACAAATGTGAATGTTTTGAAATATACAAGAATACACTTGAAAACTCCAAAACAAATGAATATACTAAATATTCAAATCATCCAGATTATAGTAATCTACAAGGACCACCTCTTCATAGGATACGAGAAAAAGACCTTAGACAAAGTAAAACAATTAATCTAAATATGAGTACACCATTAGAAGAATGGATTATAAAAATGCCTATCATAGACACAGAAGAACAAGTACAACAACTTCTAATGGTGTAGATGAATATCAGAATATAAAATAAAACAAAAACAAGACAATGACATAACCGGTGAATCAGATTATGAAATAAACATTAGAATGGATAGAGCACCATAATCTTCAACAAAGTGACTAGAAGAACATTGTGACATATTACTAGGAATACTCACACAAATGGAAGAAGATAATTCAACAAGAGATAGAGATAGAAGAACTTCAAGGAATAATCATTTTAATAGGCTAAAACCTGAAGAAACTACTACATTTGAATGAACTTCAAGACACCGTTCCAATATACCCGAAGATTACCAAATAAAATTCGAACAAGTAACAAGAGGAACAATTCTTAATCTTGATTGTCTAACAAATATAGAAGAAATGTTAAACACATGGATAAGACTTATGGACCTCAATATCCAAACATAACAGCTAACAAGAAAAAAAAATATTAAATGACATCGGAGACAAAAGAAAAGGAGCAAGAAGTCTCCTGTAAAAAAGCTTTTTTTTTAATAATAAAAAACAAAAAACTCTTAAAGCAAAAAAGCTTTGAAATAATCTTTTAATCCTTGGAAACATAAATCTAAGCTAAGAAACCACTTGTAACCAACAAATCACAATAGCTAGTGTTCGACGCAGCAAACATACGCACAAAAATAATATAAGGTTAGGGAAAAAAAATAGGAAAACCAGTACACGTAACAAGGAAAAAAAGATATCAAATGAAATACGAAAGAGAAGAAAAAGAGCAACATGTATCGTGTAGAAGAATTTTTTTTAATAATAAAAAAGAAAAAGCTCTTACAACAAACTCTAGAAGATACTCGTCCAAGATCGGAGCAACAATCTAAAAACATACAGCAACACACCAGAGTTTACCTATGAAAACATAAAAACTCGTAGCAAGCTTCATGAGTAACAGAGACGGACAAAATAAGATGCGAGGAACAAACAAACCAATAAAAATAAATTCTCAATTAATAATGAGACCACTCCGCATTTTCCACTTAATTTATATTGAACAAAGGATCAAGTGCTTAGTTAATAATCGTGTAGTGAAGATGTAGCATCAATGAAAGAGAATGCGACAATAATGAAAGGAGAAAAGTAGAACTGGTGCACGCAACATTACCTCGAAAAAAAAACACTTCAACAGGTAGCACAAAATGCATTAAGCCAAGCCTAAAAGAATGGTGAGCAAAGGCAACTCAAAAGAAATTAAAAGAAAAGTTGTCAGTCTCTAAATGTGAACGAATTAAACAATCAAGCAACAAGAGAATAAATAGAGGCACTTGACACAGATGTTTAGGCAAGATCTTTCGCCATCCGAGAAATTGGGAAAAAAACAATTGCTAATAGTTTTCATAAAAAAGATAGGAGAAGCAACAATCAAAAACTGAACTAAAAAAGCAGGAACAAACAAAATGAAAGGGTCGACTCACCAGCCAATCCAAGTTTTATAACAATGGCGTACAGTACTAGTCAGAATATGAGCAGGCAAGCTAAATCCTACCGAGTCGGCACGGACAACCTGGGAAATCATGATTTTATGACCTTAGAAATTAAGATACATTTAAGGAAAAACATTTAAATAGTCATTTAGTGAACATAAATCTAAGCTAAAAAATTACTGGTAAATCAACATATCACAGTGACTAGTGTTTAATGTAGCAGACCTACACAAAAAAGAATATAGGGTTAGGGAAAAGGAAAAGGAAAACCTGACACATAACAAGGAAAAAAGGTATCAAATGACATACAAAAGAGAACAAAAAGAGCAACACGTATCTTGTAGAAAAAAACTTTTTTTAAATAATAAAAAAGAAAAAACTCTTACAGCAAACTCTAGCAGATATCCGTCCAAGATTGGAGCAACAATCTAAAAACATACAACAATGCAGCATAGTTGACCTATGAAAGTGAAAAACTCGTAGCAAGATTCATGAGTAAAACAGATGGACAAAATAAAATGTGAGGAACAAACAAACCAACAAAAATAAATTCTTGATTAATAATGAGACGACTCCACAATTTCCACTTAAAACATATGGAACAAAGGATCAAATGCCCTAGTTAATAATCGTGCAGTGAAGATGCAACATCAATGAAAGAGAAGGCGACAATGATAAAAGGAGAAAAGTAGAACTAGTGCACGCAACTGAATTTACCTCGGAAGAAAAATAACTGTTGTAGGTGTCAAACTATAATCTTTTATTGTCTGTAAAATTGTCTCTCTTAAGGGATTACATAACTGAATATATATACAATAAAAGAATAGACTTTCTGTACCTACTATACTACTTTGCCGTCCTACACTGCAGCAATATTACACAAGAAAGGAAATCTAAACATAACGGTAACCTGCACACGGACAACAAGTTGTCCGTTGACAGCCCCCCTCAAATTGATGCAGGATGGTCAATCAGCATCAATTTGCTATTTAGGAAACAATGTCGTTGACGTGTGAGGGCTTTGGTGAAGATATCGGCAATTTGCAAGTCGGTGGATATATGAGGAAGAGTAATAACACGAGCGTCGTAGGCTTCACGAATAGAGTGGCAGTCCACCTCAATATGCTTCGTTCGCTCATGAAAGACAGGATTAGCCGTGATCTGAATAGCACTCGTATTATCGGCATGGAGAGGTGTAGGGTCAGTGGCAGAAAAATTGAGCTCATCAAGCAACCCTCGAAGCCAAATGATTTCAGAACAAGCAAGAGACATTGCTCGATACTCAGATTCTGTAGAAGACTTAGATACTCGATCTTGTTTCTTACTCTTCCAAGAGATCAATGCATCTCCTAAGAACATACACCAACCAGTGACGGATCGACGAGTATCTGCACAACCTGCCCAATCCGCATCGCTATAAGCTGTAAGGCGAAGAGGGTTGTTTGTAGGAAAAACTAACCCACGAGCTACCGTGCCGTGAACATAGCGTAAGATCCGATGAACAGCAGCCAAATGAAGATGGCGAGGAGCCTGAAGAAACTGGCTGACTTGTTGTACGGCAAATGAGATGTCCGGCCTAGTAATGGTGAGATAAACAAGGCTGCCTACCAATTTTCGATATAAACTGGGATCAGCAATTAAGTCACCCTCTTCTTTACGAAGCTTGATATTTACTTCCATAGGAGTATCAACCGAAGAAGCATCCTGTAGACCAGCTGTAGCCACCACATCACTAGCATACTTATGCTGATTTAGAGAAATGCCCGAGGAGCTACGATGAACTTCAAGACCAAGAAAATAAGTGAGGGACCCAAGATCTTTCATATGAAATGCTTCTGAAAGATGAGTTTTGAGTTGATCAAGTAGAGCTGAATCAGAACCCGTAATCACAATGTCGTCAACATACACCAAAAGAACAACAATACCCACGACTGATTTCCGAAGGAACAAGGAAGTATCATGCTTGCTCTGTTGGAAAGAGAACTGGAGTAAAGTGGTGCGGAATTTATCAAACCAGGCCCGCGGAGCCTGTTTGAGACCGTAAAGAGAGCGACGAAGCTTACACACATGTGAAGTCGGAGAAGAAAATAATCCCAGAGGCGGCTTCATATAAATGCATTCTTTAAGATCCCCATGAAGAAATGCATTTTTGACATCCATCTGATGTAGCGGCCAATGACTAGAAGCAGCAAGAGCCAGAATCATACGCACAGTAGTCATTTTAGCCACTGGAGCAAACGTCTCTTCATAATTGACCCCATATTCCTGATGATTCCCAAGCGCAACAAGCCTGGCCTTGTAACGGTCTAAACTGCCATCAGATCGGACTTTGACTGAGTAAACCCACTTGCAACCCAGGGGAATAATAGATGACGGACATGGCTCAATGTCCCAAGTGTGATTAGCCTCTAGAGCAGCTATTTCTTCCTGCATAGCCTGTCGCCAACAATCATGCTTGGCAGCGTGTGAGTAGCATGTAGGTATATCAAAATTAGACAGTGCAACAGTAAGAGCTGAAATAGAGTTACCAGAAGTGGGAAACCCATACCTATCCGGGGGTACGGACACTCGAGATGAGTGACGTACCCGGGGTTCTGGTGGTTCATCATTTGTCTGAATTTGGAGTGTGGGAGGATCAGATATCAAGTTAGCCGCTGGAGGAGACTGTGGGCGGGAGCGTCTTGTATACACAATACCTGGTTTAAAGCGAGAGTTGACTGGATGACGATCAAATACTTGTGACTCAAATGAAGGGAGGACCACAGTAGAAGGAGAGGACACAGAGGACACCGGGAAGAATTGTTGATTCTCAAAAAAAATAACATTCCTAGAAATACGTGTACGGCGTAAAGTAGGATCATAACAGACAAAGCCTTTTTGACATAAATTATATCCCAAGAATGCACATCTTACAGATTGAGCAGATAATTTATGTCGCTCATGAGGTGGTAAGTGAGTAAAACAGACACAGCCGAAAATACGGAGATTATCATAACTAGGTTGTTTGGCGAACAAGCGAAAAAATGGAGACTCCAGTTGCAATGCTTGAGAGGGTAAGTGATTAATCAAGTAGGTAGCAGTTTTTAGAGCTTCAACCCAAAACATGGAAGGAACAGAGGATTCTAACAAGAGAGTACGTACCACATCAAGAAGATGACGATTTTTTCGTTCAGCTACTCCATTCTGTTGAGGAGTAGCAGGACATGAACGTTGATGAATAATACCATTAGAAGCCAAGAAAGCCTGAAACTCAGTAGACAAGTATTCACCACCAGAATCTGTCCGTAGTGTTTTAATAGTAGTAGAAAAGTGATTAGCGACATACGCTAAAAACTCAGTGAAGATACGATAAACTTCAGATTTAGAGCGAAGACAATAGACCCAAGTAAATCTGCTATAATCGTCAATGAATGTCACATAGTATTTGAATTTTTCATGAGAATCGACCGGGGAAGGTCCCCAAACATCACTATGGATAAGATCAAAGCAGTGGGAAGCGCGACTAGCATGCAAAGGAAATGGAAGAATTTTGCTTTTACCAATTTTGCAAGGATCACACTCAAGAGATAAAGAAGGATATGCTTTATTACCAATAAAACCAGAGTTCAATACATGAGATAAGATCTGATTATTGGGATGACCTAAACGACGATGCCACACCATACTAAGAGCAGGAATTGCATTACAAGCAAAAGACTTAATGGAAGAAAATGTTGGAACAGGTAAAAATAGTGGAAACAAGCGCCCCACTTTAGGTCCCCTCGCGATCAGCTTTCCCGATACCTGGTCCTGCACAACACAACCAGCACCAGAAAAATGAACATTACAATTATCATCAACTAATTGTCCAACCGAGATAAGATTTGAGGAAAGATTAGGAGCAAGAAACACATTAGTGAATGTAGAAGAGGCATCACCAATAGCAGTAATGGGCAAGAAACTACCATTGGCCGTCTGAATAGCCGATTGACCATCATAGGGCCGAACACGACTCAAGACAGTAGTAGTATTTGTCATATGATTTTCTGCCCCCGAGTCTATGTACCAGAGTTTAGTAGAATTTTTACCTTGCAACCCCATGGCAGATAATGCAGAAATTAACATTTGTTGCACCATTTCTGGTGTACAATAATTTCCTGCTGGAGGTGGAAGAGTGGAGAGACCCCCTGAAGAAGAGGCATGTGGAACATAATTTTCTGCTGGAGGCACATTAAGAGAGGCGTGAAATGCTCTGGCCTGACGATTCTGAGGACGGATACGACATTCTTTAATAATATGACCCTTTTTCTTACAATAAGAGCAGAATTTCTTAGGACAATTGGCAGCAATATGTCCATATCCCTTGCAACAGAAACATTGCAAGTTTTTAGAAGGCATGGATGATCCTTGCCCGTGAGCAACATACGCCATTGTTGCTGGCCCAGAACTACCATGAGAGTGCTCCAAAATAGCTTGAGTACTAAGCCGTTGTTCTTCGCGAAGCAACTCACCGAAACAGATGTCAAGAGAAGGAACAGGAGATCTATTCAGTAAAGACCGGACTGATTCAAATTCTGGTCGCAATTTCATAAGAAACTGATCTCGTCGGCTATTTTCATGAAGACTCTGAATAGTTGGAAGAGTGGCAATAGGGACATTCACTGTAACCAAATCAGAATATTCATGCCAAAGGGTCAAAAATGCAGAGTAGTAGTCCTGAATAGAAAGATTTCCATGTTGAAACATGGCAATAGCATGTTCTAGCTGAAATCGACGAGCACCATCAACTTGATGATACACTTGCTTCAAGTGCTTCCACATAGATTGAGCAGTACGATGTGCTCGCAAATTTGGAACAATGTGTGGTTCCACCGAACTAAGAAGCCAAGACATAATTCGGGCATCAAGCACAGCCCAAGAGGGAGAGTCCTTAGGTTCTTTGGTGGTATCATCTTTTGGGGCAGCATCAGTGCCATCAATATGGCCCCAAAGATCTTTTCCTAGGAGAAAAAGTTCAAATTGAAACGTCCAGGTAGAGTAATTTGTCCCCGAAAATTTGACACATATAGGTGCTGAATCCATCTCAAGTAAATATATAACCCAAGACAAATAAACACACAAAGATATTGACAGACCGAGAGCAAGGAATAAAACTGAGAGCAATAAAAAAAATTTCGTTTTTTTTTTTTTTTTTTTTTTTTTCGTTTTTTTTTTTTATCTCAAAATAATAATAATAATAAAAAAAAAAAAAAAAAACAGAAATAGAGAGGTGGCCGAGACTGCAGCAATAAAAAACAAGAAATAAAAGTGAGGTGGACGAGAGCAATAAAAAACAAGAAACCGAGAGCAAGATTTTTTTTTTTTTTTTTTTTTATCTCAAAATAATAATAAAAAACAGAAACAGAGAGGTGGCGAGACTGCAGCAATAAAAACAAGAAATAAAAGTGAGGTGGACGAGAGCAATAAAAACAAGAAACCGAGAGCAAGAAACAAGAAACTGAAGATTGAAACCGAGAGCTAGAACCTGGAAATTTGACAGACCCAGGTGCCGAGAGAAGAATTTTCTCAAATTGAAACCGAGAGCAAGAAGAATCTGAAGATTTTGACAGACCCAGATGCCGAGAGGAAGAATTTCTTCAAATTGAAACCGAGAGCTGGAGATTTTGACAGACCCAGATGCCGAGAGGAAGAATTTCTTCAAATTGAAACCGAGAGCTGGAGATTTTGACAGACCCAGATGCCGAGAGGAAGAATTTCTTCAAATTGAAACCGAGAGCAAGAAGAACACAAAGATTTTGACAGAAATCGAGAGTTGCAGTGTTGACAGCACACCAACATCCAAACCGAGAGGTACTCAACACAGATTACTTTACAAACCGAGAGAGCTCTGATACCATGTCAAACTATAATCTTTTATTGTCTGTAAAATTGTCTCTCTTAAGGGATTACATAACTGAATATATATACAATAAAAGAATAGACTTTCTGTACCTACTATACTACTTTGCCGTCCTACACTGCAGCAATATTACACAAGAAAGGAAATCTAAACATAACGGTAACCTGCACACGGACAACAAGTTGTCCGTTGACAGTAGGTAGCACAAAATGCATTAAACCATGCCTAAAAAATGACGAGCAAAGGCAACTCAAAAGAAATGAAAAGAAAAGTTGTTAGTCTCAAAATGTGAATAAATTAAAATTAATCAAGAAACAAGAGAATACATGGAGGTACCTGACATTAAGAAGTTGAGGCAACATCTTGTTATCCTAGAAATTGGGGAAAAAAACAATCGCTAAAAGTTTTAATAAAAAAGATAAGAGAAGCTACAATAAAAAATTGAACCAAAAAAGAAGGAATAAGGAAAATGAAAGGGTCGACTCGCCAGCCAGCCCGAGCTTTAAAACAATGGCGTACAATACAAGTCAGAATTTGAATGGGCAAGCTAAATTCTACCAAGTCCCCACATAAACCTGAGAAATCATGATTTTATCGACTTTTAGATATGAGGAACATACAAACCAACCAAAATAAATTATCGATTAATAGTAAGTCGACTCCACAATTTCGACTGAAAACATATTAAACAATGGATTAAGTGCCCTAGGTAATAATCAAGCAGTGAATTGGCAGCACCAATGAAAAAGAGAGCAACAGTGATGAAAGTAGAAAAGTAGAAAAGGTGCACGCAACTGAATTTAATTCGGAAGAAAAAAACTGTTGCAGGTAGCACAAAATAGAGGTAGCCAAGCCTACAAAAATAGCGAGCAAAGGCAACTCAAAGGAAATGAAATGAAAAGTTGTCAGTATCCAAATGAAAATGAATAAAAACCAATCAAGCGACAATAAAGTAAATGGACGCACCTAACACTAAGATGGTGACGCAAGATTGTTCGCCATACTAGAAATTGAAAAAAAAAAACAATTGCTAATAGTTTTAATAAAAAAATAGGAGAAGCAACAATCAAAAAATGAACTAAAAAAGCAAGAACAAGGAAAGTGAAAGGGTCGACTCACCACCAAGTCCAATCTTCAAAACAATGGCGTACAACACTTGTCAGAAATTGAACGCGGAGGCTAAATCCTACCGAGTCGCCAAGAACAACCTGGGAAATCATGATTTTATGACCTAAGAAGGTAGGATGTTTTTAAAGAAAAAAAATATCGAAATAGTCATTTCGGTAACATAAATCTAATCTCAAAATTCATATAAATACGATAAACATAACTACTAAACTCATAAACATATAAATACAGTCTGGTTCGGAATAAAAGGCATTCAGAAAAACTGAACCATATACCGAAAAACCCGCACCCTTGTTACTTCCTATTTCTACCAACAAATGGAAATTAAAAAAATAATGAACAGCTCACATTAGAAAAAACACTTATCTAGCAGCTAATACATTCAACAAACATTGATACATTAATTTGGACCAGCAAGGACTCAAATTAACATTAAGGAAATCACATGGCCTTAACCACCGTTTGAATTTAACTACTTCAACAAAAAACTTACACCATTTCTTTTAAGCCTCCCATGAAAGTAAAGCAAGGTGCTTCTCTTGGATGCACTTTCTCATATGCATTTGGTGTCACACAAACTCACATTGGGGACATAAGCAAGAATTGGATCTTTCTCCAGAAAAACTTGTTCTGGTTTGTACCTGCAGATTACATGATCATTGAAAGTTATTATAACCAGTCAAATAATGAAATGTAGACAAGTTTTTTTAGTTAAGTCACTCACCAATTCCCCGTGGAGTCCATATCTGGTAAACTAAATTGCATTTGACATAACTACAAGCAGATTTGTAGGACCATGGATGATGATTATGAAATATGTGATTCCTTCCATCTATTCATTTCCATTAGGCCGATCCGTCACCCACTTCAGAGCTTCTATATCCGCAGATAGCAGAGTAATACATTCTCTACAAGAAGGGAACTCCCTATAATCTTGAATGCGAAGGTAATGCCGATTAATTTCATTTTCTACAAGGGAACTCCAAATAAGAGCAGGCACATTTGCACATTTTATGGAACTTCAAGCCATAAACATGATTCCAAAAGCACAATTCAGTGTATTCGCCTTGTATAAATGATCTGAATATTCAACTCAAACATTATGATGTCAAAAATTTCCCGGTCACGCACCGATGACAGGAAAATAACACAGCTCGTTATAGGTATGAAAACAAGTAAAAAAGTAGCACAATGATGAAAGTAGAAAAGCAGAACAGGTGCACGCAACTAAATTTACCTCGGGAGAAAAAAACCCGTTGCAAGTAGGCATAAAATGTAGGTAGCCAAGCCTACAAAAATAACGAGCCAAGGCAACTCAAAGGAAATGAAATGAAAAGTTGTCAGTATCTAAATGAAATTGAATAAAAACCAATCAAGCAATAATAGAGTAAATGGACGCACCTAGTACTAAGATGGTGAGGCAACATAGTTCGCCATCCTAGAGATTGGAAAAAAACAACAATCACTAATTGTTTTAATAAAAAAAAAGGAGAAGCAACAATAAAATACTGAACTAAAAAAGCAGGAACAAGGAAAATGAAAGGGTCGAATCGCCAACCAGTCCGATTTTCAAAAAATGTTGTACAACACTTGTTAGAAAATGAACGTGCAAGCGCCACGGACAACCTGGAAAATCATGAATTTATGACCTTGGAAATTAAGATACTTTTTAAGGAAAAAAATCATTTAGTAAACATAAATCTAAACTCAAAAATCATTGTAAACCAACAAATCACAGTATTTAACACCGCAGACCTATGCAAAAAAGAATAGATGGTTAGGGAAAAGAAAAACCATTACACGTAACAAGGAAAAAGATATCAAATGACATATGAAAGAGAAGAACAACCGGAACACGTAGTGTTCAAAAAGCTTTCTTTTCATAACAAAAAATAAAAAAACTCCCACAACAAACTCCAGCAGATACCCGTCGAAAATCAAACCAACAATCTTAAAACAGAAGGCAACACAACAGAGTTGACGTATGAAAACTAAAAAACTCATAGCAAGCTTCATGAGTAACAGAAACGGACAAAATAAAAAGAGAGAAACAAACAAACCAACCAAAATAAATTCTCGAGTAATAATGAGACGACTCAACAATTTACACTTAACATAGTAAACAAAGAATCAAGTGCCCTAGATAATAATCATGTAGTGAAGATGCAACACCAATGAAAAAGAAATCGACTATGATGAATGTAGAAAAGTAGAACAGGTGCACGCAACTGAATTTATATCGAAAGAAAAAAAACTTCTGCAGGTAGCACAAAATGCATTGAGTCAAGCCTAAAAAAATAGCGAGCAAAAGCAACTCAAAGGAAATGAAAAGAAAAGTTGTCAGTCTCTAAATGTGAATGAATAAAAACCAATTACGCAACAAGAGAATAAATGGAGGCACCTGACACTAAGATGGTAAGGCAAGATCTTTTGCCATCCTAGAAATCCGCAAAACAACAATCATTAATAGTTTTAATAAAAATGATAGGAGAAGCAACAATCAAAAACTAAACTAAAAAAGCAGGAACAAGGAAAATGAAAGGGTCGACTCGCTAGCCAGTCCGAGTTTTAAAACAATGGTGTTCAGCCCTTGTCAGAATTTTAACGCACAAGCTAAATCCTACCGAGTTGCCATGGGCAACTAAACTATCCAATCTAAGCTAGGTTGGATATCACATATATATCTAGCTTAGATTGGAGAGGGGGGGGGGAATCATATTTAGAGCACTGTTTCTAAAGTTTTTTAAAAAATTCATCAATGTTATTTCCCACTAGGAACTTTCTAAAACTATATTAAAAGAAATTTAAAAAAAAAATGAAGAGGAGGAAAATGAGGAAAAATTAATTCCATAGACTTCCAGAAAATAAGATGAAATATCACATGACAATTAAAATAAATGGAACATTAAAAGCACACAAAGGAGTAAATGTGAATCTATAAAAATATGAGTTGAAAGATCTTCATTTATAGGAAAATCTTAAGTTTTATGATATTATTTATTTATTTGAGGAAAACCAGGACTATAACATGTGTACATATAAGCTCTAAGTATTGTTAAGTCCACCTATTTGAAATTAGTGTAAAATAAGACATAAATTTCAGCACTTCAAAAAAAAACAATGAAAATTATTGATAGCCAACATAAAAACTGAACCATACACTGAAAAACCTGCACCCTTGTTACTTGCTATTTCTACCAAAACATGGAAATTAAAGAAATAATGAACAACTCACATAATAATAAAGGTTATTATGTTTTAAGATTATAATATGATATATGGTTTGGAATATAAGAATCTCCAAGAATGAACAAGTCTCTAAGAAATCAGCATTAACATCAAATCCAGCAACATAATAACAGGCACCACTACATGTGTAAAATACTAGAAATACCCAGATAATTCATTATTATTCTAAAGGAAACGAAGTTTTACCTGCAACTTAACTTTAATGTCCAAAACCATGCGCTCCCATTCTGCCTGCAAAACATATATGTTCATCATTAGTTTCCAATTTCTAAGACAACATTACTGTTGCACCAATCATGGAATAAAGAACTTGCAGCCCTTTCCATCGGACTCAGAGAGTCCTTGCCCACATGCACAGAAGGTGAACTGGTGAGGATATGAGAGAAATTAGAAATTGTAAGAATTAAGCAAGAATACACTGTTCATCAGTCAATTGACAATGTCATCCCTGCAAAAATGTATGCAGCCAAATGTCATCTTAATCATGAACACAGAAAACATTCAATTAGTTTATGCCCTCCAACATACTGAGTGTATATCCTCCCTTATACATTCAACAAATCCACTACCACCAATCCCCTCTGTGTCAGACAATCAGTGCTGCAAAGCCAGTAAACAAAATGCCTATCAGTTAGCAGTGCTCTTCAAAACTATAAAGCAAATGAAATTGAAAATGAAAGGCATAAAATAGCCGCCTAAAAGTGTCAGTGAGAGGTTTATCCCCTTGTAGAAGGATACAAAGGATAGTGCCATATTCAAATGATGAAAGTGGATCGTCAGTAGCTCCCATTTAAGAAGACGAAGCCACAATCCTAGCATACAAGTAAAAATAATACTGCAAACAATATGTCATTATGGAAGGTAGCAATTTGAGCAATGTTAATCAACTTGAATTTTAAAAAAAAATTACATTTGGTTTCCCACATCAGAGATGCACAGAAATAGAAATAAGATTCACACCGAAATATTACCTCATGTTGCATATTCTGAAGGTAATAATAATATTGCACAAATGAAAGTTGCATCTTTGAAAAGTTAAATAATACTTCCTTGCATCTATGAACTTAATCAGTTGCATAACAAGTTGAATTACATGTAGGACCTTTGTCTTCCAAGCAGATAATACAGCAGTAACAACACCCATCACTAACCCATGAATACGGGAGTAAAATAAAGACCATGAAAAAGAAATCTTTGAAGGTGAAGCTTGTCCCCATTATAAACAAGAATTCAAGAGGCTGAGATGATAGACTGTCGCCTAGAGCTATGCTTGATATTCTGTTTGATATATTTGTCAAACCAAGAATGAGAAGGGAAACTTTGGTTAGGAACAAAACCTTCTCCCTTAATATAAGAATGGAATGCTTAAAGGTTAAGGCTATTTAATAAAGGTTATTATGTTTTAAGATTCTAATATGATATATGGTTTGAAATATAAGAACCTCCAAGAATGAACAAGTCTCTAAGAAATCAGCATTAACATCAAATCCAGCAACGTAATGACAGGCACCACTACATGTGTAAAATACTAGAAATACCCAGATAACTCATTAGTATTCTAAAAGGAAATGAAGTTTTACCTGCAGCTTACCTTTAATGTCCAAAACCATGCGCTCCCTTTCTGCCTGGAAAACATATATGTTCATCATTCAGATAGTTTCCAATTTCTAAGACAGCATTACTGTTGCACCAATCATGGAATAAAGAACTTACAGGCCTTTGCATCGGACTAAGACAGTCCTTGCCCACTTGCACCGTAGGTGAACTGGTGAGGATATGAGAGAACTTAGGAATTGTGCAATTAGGAATCAAGCTAACACAATGAAAATTAGAATAAAGTGACGTAGAAAACCCATGGACTTGGCAAACACACAGATACCTAGGAGCATGCTTAATGTATCCAAAAGCTCCTCTTGCTGCTGCAAGAATTTGTTTCCTCTTCTCTTCTTGTTCTTCTGACCTGATGTTTGAGGGAAACCTATCATAAAAAGGACATTGGTGTATAACATTAGAAAATCATTTGAGACATGTTTGTATCAGTTTTAAAGATTAATATACATAATGAGCAAAATTGAGACCTCAAATTTACCCAATATTCCAACATCTGGATCTGATATGGTTATAATCTCAGTCTCTGCCACCGCAGTGGGAAGAATTGAAATAGGATTCTGACCCCTTCCAATTGTGTCTTGTAACTTGTCAAGAAGATTATTATTGTTTCCATCAGAATCAATACCTCTCTCCAGATAATCCAAGAAACCATGGGACTCTAAGAACTGTGTTATCTGCAAACAACAACAAACTAATTAGTACAAGGGGAACTGAATCAACCAATTGAAAAAATGACTACAGAAATTAAAAATGTATTTCAATTCCCAAAATATCAAGTTAGTAAAGGATCATGGAAAACAACATCACCATGGGATCCGGTGGTTGGTTGGTTAACCTAGAGCGTTTCTTCAAAAATGCTTGAGTGTTGAAGGCATGAGTAGCAGTGTTTTCCTATTGCGTAGTATGGTTCTCTGTAAAATCTATAGCGCTCTTTGGAAAACAATTGACCGTCGAATCTTTAACACGTCCTCTTCGCTAGCTGTAGGAAACGGAGAGGAGGAAGAGGATCTCGGGTAGTTGTGATGGAGGAAGTGCTCGAGGGCAGCGACGAAGGAGGTTTCGGGTTTGAGAGAGATTGGGGTTAGTGTTAGTGTATGGAGAGGCTGAAGGGTAAGAAAAGAAGAAGAAAATCGAAAAGACAGATTGTGTAGAGGAGGATTGGAGATCTGTATCTTGAAGATAACATTAGAGCTGTTTGTTGTTTTCATTAGTTCTAGAATAACAAGAACAAGAACTGATTTCTGCTCTATGTAACTGATTGATTCGCAAGTGCCAACGGCACTCTCTCGATTTTACCGTTTTCTCTATTTCGAATCCTCGGCTCCAGGGCGGGAAAAGTCTTCTCTTCCAGCTTGTGGTTTATATTTCTTGGGAAAAGAACGGGAATAGAAGAGACAAGGAAAAAACGTTATATTTAAGTAGTGATGTAAAATATAAATAAATAGTTTTTTATTATGTTTGGTTAGGGTGAAAATATAGAAAAATATATTTTATTTTTATTATGCTGTGATTTGTGAATGCCCCTTTTATAGGAGACGTGCGTTGTCACAACTGCCCCTCTTTGGTGCCTGAAGGGGTCTGCCAAAGAAGAGTGTCTCATAATATCGCACGGAATTTGCGTGCTGATGAAAGAAATAATCCAGCTGTGCTGATGCACTTGCAAGCAAGCACGTTGCAGCTGTCCGAATTGCCATATTGCTGGACCGGGTCAAGATGGATCATGGGAATTCAAAGATATTCCTATCTCAAACAGGGATAGGAATATTCTTGTCCCGGGAAAGGATAATGCTAATGGGTGCCGTAATCTGAAGGGTGTGTATGGGTTAAAGAGGTCAGGTGGGTATAGTGGGAGAGGTACGGTGCCAATGTTACTTATGGGATGTGGAGAAGAAGGAAGCAGGCTGTAATGAGAGTTATGATATCATTGTGTTTTTCAATTCGGGTCTTAACGGGTCGGCCCGGAACCCAGGTTTGGATTTATCATCAAGGGAATTGAAGGGGAAAATCGGGGAGTGGAATGGAGTAATTTATCCTAATATCAGTAATGGGGTTTATCGGTAAAGCTTTAATCCTTGTGGGTTTAATGTTTTTTATTCTTTATTCCTCGTTTTCATAGTTGTAAGCAATGGCTTAATGTTTGTGCATGTTTATGCCATGAACAGATGCCAAAGGTTGCTGAAACATGCAATTTTTCAGCTATTATGGATGGTTACTACAAAGTGCCTTTTCCACTGAATCCAGGCAGCATAATTTAATTGTTGAAGAAATTGAATAATTTATCTCAGACTGAACATAGTTTCTCCTAAGGTAATGCACTCTAGTAACTGTTAGCAGTTTGTTCTGTAAGCCCACTTCTATTCTGTCAAATTTGAAAATATAGTGATGCCATTTGAAGTCTTATTCTATTTTACTGTCCTAAATCCACGCGTGAAGACTTTGGCTGGAGCTGGAAGAATTGATGGCAAAAGATTTTACACACATGAATCAAGGATGGCTGTAGGATATGAATGTTGGCACTATCAAGACTCGGTTCAATTTTCTCATGGAAAGCATGCACAAAGAAAAGGGAATAAAACCAGCAACATATTGGGAGAGGGAATATCTAGAATCTCTAGCAAGTGAAGGAACATGGAACAAACTTGAATTTAATTCTTTTTGTGAGAGAATAATTCTCTCGAGCTTTTATATAATTATGAAAAAACAAAGAAATTCAAGAACAATTCTTTTTGAGTTTTTTGGGGTTTATGAATACTGAAAGAAACTATTCTAAAAAGAAAATTAAGGAATTCAGCTAATAACTAGAAGTCAATTTCTGGGCAGATTCGAGGTAGCCCGGGCCTCCTTGGACAAGTGATTTGCTTCAAAGCAATTTCCGTCATGCCCTCGTATCTGTCCCTCTCTTCCCCTTTATAGTCCTTAGGAATTGTTGGTAGCCGCATACGTCTCTTCTTGTATGTATTTCAGTTACTAAGGTCTACGATTCCTTCCTATTATCTGTTGATTATACGGTGCCGTTTCCTCTCTCATTTATCTCTATTGCCATGTGTTGCTCATCGCTGACTTGTCTTATCTCCCTTGCCACGCGTTGGTCATCTGGCGCTGTCTCTTGCGTTTCATCCGGGCCGTCCACGTAAGTACTTCTCTCCTCCATCTCAGCCATACACGCTGACGTTTCCTTGTTTCCCGTGCAGGTAGGCTTGCTAAGGAAGCTTCTCGGGTCTCTGCCTTTCATTTCAGTGTCTTCTTCGACAGCCTCCCTTCTCTCGGCTGCTCCTCCCATCTCGGTTGCTCTTCCCTTCTCGTTGCTCCCTTCTTCTTCCCTCTCATGGGCTGGTCTGTTACAGAACATTCATTCAAACAAGAATTTGAACTACGATATCACAAAGCAACAATTGAAGGAGAATCGCGTGGATGCCTCATTTGGACGTTTTGGAATTTCAAAGACGATAAAACCTGCTCGCACAATATGCTGCGTTGAGAGGATAATTGTGGTGTTTAATCCCCAAAATAAATCCGAGGTTGCATAAGTTGGTTCAGCCATGCTAGGTGGAAGTTGTCCAGCAGAGAGAATTGAATTCTGTTCTTACAATATCTAATATGACGAAATGTATTTGCTGTGCTATACAACCAGACAGGTTAAAAGAAGACCGCCATTCATCACATCCTTGCCATTGATTTCGAGCTGGCAACAGTTACTATGTTATGTTCTTTGTTGATTTTTTGTACAATTGTCAACTGGGATAAACAAAGACATACATGACCCAGTTTTGTTGCCAAACTGCAGCACAAAATCCCAGATTTAGATTCAAAATTCAATACTAGGATGGTAGATTATGCAATCAATACATCAAACACACATTTTTAGGGCCATACACGACCTACTGCCAATAAACCACCCGGCTTTGCAAAATAACACCATGGCTCAGACAAGATTGCCAGCAGGATCAAGAAAACTTAAGCCCCTCCACTTCTGGATGTGTTCTGAAGTAAGCCAAGAGGCCAACAAGAGGTGCATTAATATATGGGGTGGGCTCTGAGTGTACAAAATCTGCTCTAGAATCAGAGTAGGAATCCCCGTTGTCAGGTCCACCACCAACAGCTCCTGTTAGCAGGTTACGGTTAGGATCATTGTTTTTGTTAAGGAACCATCTCACTTAAAAGCTCAAGCTTGTAGGTGAGGTCCCAGAATATGATTTATATTATTCTCTAACATACCCCCTCAAGTGAAAGCCCTTTGGGCTTGAAACTTGCACAGGCCCACATTATCTTGTGCTTGATTTTTATCAAATAGAATGGGGGTGGTGAGATTCGAACTCGTGACCGCTGGGTCAACAAGGCTCTGATACCATGTTAAAGAACCATCTCACCTAAAAGCTCAAGCTTGTAGGTGAGGCCCCGGAATATGATTTATATTATTCTCTAACAGCTTTGAAAGTATGGAATTCCACCTTAACAGTTGATTCTGGCAGGATATCGGTCAACAGAAGGTAGAGACGAGCCGCGGTGGTGTATCTTCCGAGGGAATTTGCTGCTGAATCAGATCCTGCACCAGGGCAAAAGGTGATCACTAGTACGGAAATGAAGTCCATAAGAACAAAATGTTGCTAGCAACAGAGCTTCCCAAGAACCAAGCCACTCCCCGAATCCCAGTCTTGAATATTAACAAAAAAAAACAGGGGGGGAGGGGGGCAAATAAGCCATGAAAAAGATCATTTGAAACGAGAAAATCTAGAATGACCCATGTTATTCTGCCAAATTTTAACAATATATGTGGACTTCAACGACATCCACGCTTTAGTGCTTGTTTACAAATGTGGTTGCAGTTATTTTTTAAAGTGTTTTTCGTTCAAAAATATATTAAAATTATGTTTTTTTTATTTTTTAAAAATCATTTTTGACATCAGGACATCAAAATAATCTAAAAATACTAAATTTTGTTAATTTAAACTTAAAATAAAAATAAAAAAAATTAAAATTTCTCAAAAATACTTTTAAAATACACTCACAAACATCCTTAAAGGAGGCTCTAGGTTGCAAGCAATTGGCAAAAGCCACGTCCCCAATATACAGGGTGCTGGGAGCATTATCCACAAGGGGTTTGGGGTAATCTTTCCTCTTTTTACCCCTAAAGGCACTAGATGAAATGATGTTTGCATTTCTAAAATCAAGTCTACTTTTATGAGAGTATATTTTGACAGATAAAAAAAATACAAGATGAAAAAGATAAAAACTTACTTGAAGAAAACTCCAAAACATAAACTAACAAGAGGTTAAATGTAAAAGAAAAAAGGAAATAAATAGTTAGGGTTATAAAAAAAAATTGTTACCCTCACCACTAGATGAACAACCCATCATATTCCTATATATCCCTATAAAACTTTTTTGTTGTTGCATTGATGGTAAGTTGTCTTTTTAATTATAAAGAAAGATCCCTCTAATAAAAAAAATGATAACTAGCTTATAGAATTCCTAGTAGTTCTACTTTAAAAAAACAAAATAGTATAAGAAAAGTAAAGAGATAATCTCGAGAAAAAAACATTAAAACTCTTGATGTATTAAATACACAGAGACTTAGGATGTTGATGGATCAATGTACTTTATACTAAAAGATATTTCTTCATAAAAACTTATAACTATAATGGATCAAAGTAATAGAGAAGCTCAACAAAAGTTAGGGTTTAGGATAAAAAGGTTAGTCAAAGATAGTGCTCTTTTTTGTTTTTTTTTTGTTATATGCCCAAAGCACATATGGGTCTTTGTCAAACCCAATTTTTTTGGGTTTGGATACGCACCAAGCCTAAATACTTATAGGTCAAATACCTTGTCAAACCTAATTTTTTTGGGCTCGGTGATGTATTAGGCCCAACACGCCAGGTCCAAATGCATGTAGGTCTGACACATTGATATAACTCAATCCTCGTGGGCTCATATATAAGTCAAGCTCCAGTACCTGTGGGCTTGATACCTTACCAGACCTAACGCGACAGGTCTAAATACATGTGGTTTAGGACTCGATCCCTTTGAGCTCGGATACAAGTCAGGCTCTAGCGTCTATGGGTCTGACACCTTATCAGACCTAGCCCCCTCTAAGTTGGGTCTTTATTCAAGAACAAGTGCTTAAAATGAGAATCTAAGGTCATTATCTCTATACTCCCTATCAAGTCAATAAGTCTTTTAAAGTCCATCTCACATCAAATCAATATTAAACTTAATTATAAGGGATGATCATATTGATATTAATATTATATATGGATCACTTTCCATAAGCCCGTGATATTCTCAATATTAAGTGTTATGTAAAGAGACACTAACCATCAATGTTAATATTGATTTTAGAGGTTTGCCTCCCAATTGGATGAAAAAAAAGACTTTCAACCCTCATAGAGGGAAAAAAAGTTATAAATGCACTCTTAACAACCCAAGCAAAGGATTCACTCTTTTACAACTTATTCTCAACATTTATCATACATAAATAAAGAACATATGCTCTTATTCTTAAAATTTAATGCTTATTTATTGCAAGACTTCATAATAAAGTCATTGATTTAATTATCGGGTGTCCTTAAAATTCCTAAAAAAATATTATTTTATAAAAAAAATGCAACCTTTGTCACCAACCTATAGAATCCTCAATTATGAAGAATAGAAAATTGATATGAATATATGATCATCTATCTTCCAAATGTAAATTTTAAAAAATCCTACTATTCTAGATTTTTAGAGTATCATCACCAATTATCTCTTCTAATTTGCCACCATCAAATGCAACATTGCCTCCCTTATGTCGAGTGTATTTGATATTGTTTTTGTGTTTTGTTTTTATGATTGAGGTTTTAAAAAAGCAGTTTTATAAAAAGTACTTTAACTGCGGTTCAAAATAAGTTTTGAAGTGTTTGGTTAAAATTGTGGTTGAGTTTGAAGTTTAATATAGAATAAAATAAAAAAATAATTCCCTTTAAATAAGAAATTAAAAATATAATATGAAAAATAAAAATAATAAAATCTCTAAACTAAAAAAATAGTTAGGATTTTTTTTATTATTTTAATATAAAAAATAAATTATTTTAATACATGAAGTGTATTTGGTTGGCTCGGTACAGAGGAATAATTGGACTGAGGAAACAACATTTGTGGCTAACAAGTTGTTGTTTAGTTAGGAGGTTAAAGAAGACCGGTAATTAACACCAGTCGATTTATATTGTCCAGCCCTTTTAAAGGTAAGCAGCAGAGAAGAGACGCATGAAAAGCTTGATGCTTTTCACGAAACTGAGTTTGACTAACTTTTTGAGATGAAGTCCATAATAATTTTTCAACTTCTTAGTCATTACCAAACACCAAAACCATAGTCTTTTCTCAACTTTCAGTATGGTTACACTCCCAAACACCTTCGTTATCATTGTTATCATTATCATCATACTGAATACCTTCACGATCCTATTAACTAGCTCAAAATCTAATCATGGATGATTATTGTGATTATTATGGTAAAGGATTCAATGAAGTTTGAAAAAAATTGATTTAAATTAAAAAAATATATTTATTTTATTTTGAAATGCAATCGAGAGAGATTTGGACCAGTTATACGTGTGGATTTTATAATGACAGGGATTTGGATTGTGATTGAGAATCTAAACAATAATTTCGTTTTTTTTTAACTTTTTTTAGAATTTTAAATTATTTAGCGCTTGACATGAAAGATGTCACTTATAACCGAGAAATTAACTGGAATCATGGACGGGGTCAAATGAAGAAAATGAAGAGAGTAGAGGGACTGTATAAATAAATAAAAAGAGTAGAGGGATCACATTAAGAAAATATGAAAAGTACCCTATAATTATTTAGTAGATCGTCTGAGCCCAAGGCGGCTTGGCGCAGACATAAAACCCAACATTGGATAGAATTCAATATATTTTGTTCGGTCATGAATTCCAATTCCCAACAACCAGGTTCTTTCTTTTTTCCTTTCTCCCTCTCCTTTAATTTATCCAATATTTTCTCCATCTAATCTCCGTATGAATCACAAGCTTTGAATCGAAGGATCAAGACAAGAATAACCCTTTATTTATGTGCTTGATTTTCTCCTAGAGGAATTAAATTTGGAGAATCTGTGACTTTTGATTTACTTGCTCTCTTTTTTCATGTCATTTTGGGTAGTTTGTAATCCGTAATTTTTGTTACAGGTAGTACCCGTCCTCCTAAACCGTGGGAACGAGCGGGAACACCATCATCATCTGGCCCTACACCTTTTAAACCACCATCCCCTGGAAGCACGAGTGACGTAGTTGAGGCATCTGGAACAGCGAGACCGGGAGAGATTGTTCCTGCTGCCGGTGGGAATACAGTTACTACCGCAAATTCTCTTGGGAGACCTGTTCCCTCTAGGCCCTGGGAGCAACAGGACGCTGGAACCATGTATTCGGGTATTTCGCCTTTATTTCCTATGTTTGTAAGTGTGTGCAAATGGTAAACAAGCAGTCTGTAATTTATGTTAAATTCACAGAAAATGATGTTGAATTCATGTGGGCCGTAGACTGAACCACAACGATGTATTTTATGGGAGTAATAGGGTCTTGGTATACTGAAGATTAAAATTAAAAGCTATATGATATGGATTAAAAGGTGATTGCTGGGATGGATAATAGCTTTGCTGCTTTCTTTACTAGTTTCATGTGTGGATCTTGTTATTGTTTTGCAGGTTATAATAATGGGTACAATACAGGAATGTATGGAAATTCAAATTCCTATGGTGGAATGTATGGCTCTACGCTTGGTGGAGTTGGAGGGTATAGTGGTGGGATGTATGGGAACAGTGCGTATAGAGGAGGAGGTTACGGGGGGATGTATTCAGGTGGGATGTATAATGGAGGCATGTATGGTGGTGGTCTTGGTGGCTCAATGGGTGGTTTTGGAGGGGGCATGGGTCCTTACGGTGATCAAGACCCAAATAATCCCTTTGGTGCTCCACCATCTCCTCCAAGCTTTTGGGTTTCGTTTCTTCGAGTTGTAAGGGATCTCTTTTTTTTCTTGTTGTTTTGCCTTTGATTTACGACCACAGACCACCACCAGATTAATACCAGTATGTTTTGTAGAGAGGAAAGTTTTTGCTTCTTGGGTCAATCCTTCAACTTTGGCTTGTGATAGGCTGTTTGATGGAATCTGCTCATTATTTGATACCTTCAATGCCAAACAGTGGTTGTCAGAGCATGTTGCCCATAAAATAGTGGTTTATTTTATTACTTCGTCTCACTCGCTACGCATTTATAAATATGTTTTCATTCTAAGGAATGGCGTTTGGCTTTCATAGATGTATAAAATGGTCCTTCATTGTGCTCCTATTCCTGGCCAATGTTGTAGAAAAGAATTAGAAACCATTAAGATTCACATGGATTGGATTGTTGCTATGGAAGCTTGCACAAAATGCATGTCTACAATTCTTAATCTCACACTTGCAGAGTATTTCATGGAGAACCATCTGCTGGACCATGATTGGTGTCCTTAGTTTTTGAAGGGAAATATTCATTGTCTCCTTATGTGCTGTCTTACAATACCAGCTTGACCAAGTCTTGTAGTCGTAAACTATCTGGGATGCAAGGGTAGCTTTTTAGGTTAAAAAGAGAAGTAAAAGCACCTGTTCATATTGAATTTAACATCTGATTTGTATGTAAATTAGCAATGGCGACTTTATTGATAAAATAGCATTCCCTTAACCTGCTATACCTTTCCATTGCAAGGTTCAATTGTTTGATGTTTTGTTAATTTGAACTGTATGACAGATGCAAGGTGTTGTGAGTGTTTTTGGCCGGGTATCATTTTTGATTGACCAGAACACCCAGGCATTCCACATGTTCATGTCTGCCCTTCTTCAGGTTAAGCTCGTTAAATGTCCACTTTTCCCTTCTCTGGAAATAGACTTGATATTACAAAGTGAACCCTCATGTACCTTCATTTAGTTGTGTTTCATGATATGTCCTTGCGCAATGATTCATGAAGTTGTCGCTTGCAGCTCCTTGATCGCACAGGGTTATTGTATGGAGAGTTGGCTCGATTTGTTTTGAGATTATTGGGAATCAAATCAAAGTCCCAGAAGGTTCAAGGGCCAGGACCTGATGGACTTCCTGCCCCCCACAACCCCCGTGGGAATCAGAACTACATCGAGGGGCCAAAGGCAGCTCCAAGTGGTGCATGGGATTCTGTATGGGGAGACGGTAATAGCAACCAAGCATATTGAATCTATATCCGTTTATCTTGAGAAGTCACAAGATTCTAGAGCTGTATGATGGAGCAGTTCAGATGGAGGACATTACCACTCCTACCTTTCTAGTTCTGGCCTGCTATGATGAACATGCCGCTCCTACTTTTTCCAGGTTGGGTTTGCTATGTGTCTTTTGTTTGCTTGAAATAATCCTCTCTGGAAGAACCATTTGTGTCCTTCACAAAAAATGTATCTAGGCCTTGCTGTCTGTGCTAACTCTGTACTATAAAACCTTCTCAAGTTAAACTGATGAGAAGATATGGATATCACCCCATGATGTTAGAAAGAGATGGCTGATAATTAATTTGCTTGGTGTTTTCAACTTCTCATTAGTTCATTTTGAATAATGAAAATATTATCTGTTCCACTTTGCGTCATTATACTTTGCGGTGAATCACGTGACAATTATAAATGGATGATGATTACTCAAAGCCAGAAGCATCTTTTCCAATGACATGTTGTCTCGCATTTCAAAGGTATTTTTTTTAAAAAAAAATTATTTTTTTATATAAATAAAAAAGTTTTTATCATTAATTTAAAATTTAATACATATTGAATAATTCTTTTTTTTTAAAAAAAAAAGTAGTGTTGACAAGTCTAGAATTTTTAAAATATTGAAAAAACAATTTTAAATAATAAAAGAACTTGTTGAGTTGGGTTAACTTTTTAAAGTTGCAATTCCGGTCATAAAAATATAATCTATAAAAAACAATTTAAAAAAATTACAACTCAATTCCAAATAAATTTGATAAAATTAAAAAAAAAATCCGAACAAAAACTAGGTTAAACTCATAAAACAAATTAAAGAGAAAAATATAAGTTGGGTTAACTTTTTAAAGTTGCAATTCCGGTCATAAAAATATAATCTATAAAAAACAATTTAAAAAAATGACAACTCAATTCCTAATAAATTTAATAAAATTAGAGAAAAAAAATCCGAATAAAAACTAGGTTATACTCATAAAACAAATTGAAGAGAAAAATATAAATTCCAACTTTCGATTAATTTATTTTGTTCTTTTGGAGTCATGCATAAAAATCAAGGAAAAATAGAGAAGAAGAAAAAACGAAGATGAGTAGTATTTTTTAATATTAAGATAATATTTGTTTTTAAAAAATAAACCGATGGGGTAATTGCAATTTTAGTTATATGAATGAATATTCTCATATAAAGGTAATTGAATTTTTTTTTTTTTTATAAAGCTCAATTCTTAATAAATTTAATAAAATTAAAATAAAATAGGATAACTCAGACAGCAAATCGAAAAAAAAAATCAGCTTCCAATTAATCCACTGCGATTTTTTGGAGTATGTGACAAATAGAGAAGGATTGGCTTCAGTCAAATTATTGGACTTTCACAATTCAAACGGTATCAAGAAGACATCTTCAAAGTTCTCACACGCTGACAAGTTCAATTCAATTCCTAAACACACATTTTGGTTTCAAATTTAATCCCTAAACATTCAGAAATTAAATTATACCAAGATAATCCCATACTAAGTAAAGTAAATCATCACATCAAGGTCAATACTAAATTAACCCCACTTGTAAGGATAAATTGAAAAAATAAATTAACTTTTGGCACTCCTTACAATCCAGTGTTTTTGTTCCGTTATATATCGTGAAATCCAAAACAATTAAATTAATTATTATTATTATTATTATTATTATTATTATTATTAATTATTATTATTATTTTTAATATAAAAATATCAAAACAATTTACAAATATAAAGATAACATTTTTTTTTAAAATAAAATTAGCCAACCCTCCTTCATTCGGACCACTACCAAATATAGACAAGGTGTTTGAGAGTGTGACCACACTAAAAGTTAAGAAAAAGTTATGGTTTTGATGTTTTGTATTGGCTGAGAAGTTGAAAAATTGATGTGGGTCTCATCTCAAAAAGTTAACCAAACTCGGTTTCGTGAAAAACAACAAGTAGCTGCTTTTCATGCGTCTCTTCTCTATTACTTATCTTCAGTTTGTGGTGTGATTTTTTTAATATCCTAAAAATATTACCGTTAGCATTAATTAAAAGAATTTACTTCACACTATCCCTCACTATCTCACCAAAATTAATTCACCATTGGCCTCCCGTTCCTCAGAACCGTCCCTCACTCTCCCCTTCACCTTTCCACCCTCCCGTCCCTCAAACTCATCAGAACTGCAAATATACACAAACCCATCTCTTCTCCCTTTAGCAGACCATTCTCCCATCCCTCACTTCTCCTCCTCTGCAAAGCATACAAACCCATATGTTCTCCCCTTCTCCTACACCCTCTCATCCCTCACTTCTCTCGTCCACATCATCTCTGCAATAGATCACCTTCATAGAACTCCCTCCCGTCCCTCACTTCTCATCCTCGCCAACTCTACAACAGATCCCCACTTCTTTCGTCTCTCTTTCAGGCCAACAGATCCGTGCACCATCCCCCCAAAGTAAGCTCTTGTTTTCTGTCAACTGTTAATTTTTTCTCTCATGTGACGCCTATTTTCATGTTATTCGCTTTGATCTGTTATATGTACTCTGTGATGGTATGGATTGTTAAGTTATTACAGTTTGTGTCAATAGCTGATTCCCGGATCCATGACCGGCACATAGACATGGTCCCCCTCCAAGGTTCCACACCTATGTGAACCCAAACTTACACACAAACTTATCATTCAACTTCAGAATTTAACGCAGCGGAAATAACAACGTAAACTTTATAACATAATTTGATTGTCTTTATACAAGAGTTGATTACATATTGTTATAATCGTGGAGCACTAACTAGACATATGAACAAAAGCATCAATTACAACCATAATAGCAGGTTCCAAGAGTAGGACAAAAATGACCTGCTAGCAAGCTACGACCCTGAAAATAATGAATAATGAGGGGGTGAGTTCAACAACTCAGTGAGTAGATAATATCCAATATACACATATGAGATAATATAGTAATGAGAAGTATATTATCGAATCGGCTCAAAGTTCTTACAACAAGTTTCTCAAATAGGTCATAACAAGAATGTATAGGTAAAGCTCGTCAGAAAATCGGAATGCAATGAGCATGAGGCTCCGTACTGTGGGATGATCAGTCCACACAGGTTGGTGACTCCCCCGACCAACTAGGGTTTCAGATACGATGTGCACAAAGGCTAACACTACCCTGTTAGCATGAGTATTCTAACTGGCATACCATAGGTATATCTTATAATCAAACAAACATATTCATATCTCAAGGCTCAACTCATGGTATCAATCAAATGAGGAGCTATCAATTCACAAACAGATATAGGCTCATATCAAAAACGTATATTCAACAAATGATTATGCTTTATCGTATCAAGAATATAATCAAGGTATATATTATCAAAAAGCATAATCCAATTCATACTAGCAAATTCAAATATTTATACTATTTCTCATGCATATTAAATGTTATCCACTCACCGGACTCAAAAGCAGACAAGTTCCAAAAGCAGAATGTTGATGAAACTTTACTGATGTCCCACGGGTAGAATATCGGGATTATCTGAATATATAAAAGAAGATATACTCAAAAATGACTCAAAAGAAGTAAAATACCTTTAATAACATATCTAAGAGTTCAAATCATAATCCTATGTGTTTTTGAATCAAACTATCCATTTCTTCGCAAAAACCTAAAACAAAGGTTTCTTCCGAAATCTAATTCCAAAATACACAATTCGTAAAATTGATATTAATTCCTCAAATGAACTTCAATTATCCATCAAACCAATCTGAAATACTAATATTTCTCTTAGGGACCATTCTGAAATTTTCTTATATTTTTAGGGTCAAATTGTAATTTTATCAAATTGAAGGACTAAATTGAACACTTCATAAATTCATAGCTATCCTAAAATCTTGTCCATAATTCATCCTCAATTCTGTCCAGAATCTCCAATTTCACCCCAGGGACCAAACTGTAATTTTTCCAAAGTTCAGGGACTAAATTGAAATTTTTACAAAAAGGACCAAAATGAATTTTCATCATCTTCAACCTCAACCCAGAATTTCCAGCAAGGGATTTTCGAATTTTCTCAACATTATTTCACCATTTATCAACATTTTCTTACACCAAACACCAAATACCTTCAAAATCATCTACAATCAAACTAATTAAACCATTACCCAACACATTCAACCCTTAACATCTCTCATAATTCATCAATCAAGCCCAAATAAAATTTTCAAACCCTAACAATCAATACAAGAAAAAATCATAGCTAATAATCACATTTATACATAATAAAACACACACATTACCTTAACAACTTATTTCTCCTTCTTCTTTTCTCCTCCTCTTCTCTTTCCCTCTTTTCTCTTCTTCTTCTTCTTTCTTCCTCTCTTCCCGATTCTCTCTCTCAAATTTCAGATCTATTCCTTTATTTTTTTTGTTTTTCCTTTTCCTTTTTCTTTTCTTTTTTTTTCTATTTATATTTATAAGCTTATGCAATTACTACCCTACCCTTAATTTATTTACACACCTAATTCTAAGCCACCAAGGGCACTCATGTATTTTCCCTTTTTAAAATTTTCAAAATACTACAGTTTGGATGCTAGATTTTCAATTGCAAGCTTTGACGAGCATATGAGACCGGGTGGGTGTTGCATTTGATCCTCCAATCTGTTGTCATTGATTAATTGTGTGTTTGGTGCTAGAGTAGCATTCTGTGGCCTTAGATTCTTTAAATCATAAATGTAACTAGAAATGGTAATTTATATTTCTATGGGCTCTGCTTTTTAACATCCTAAAAAAAAAAACCAACGGCTCCGATTACATCATCTTCACCAACTGTGTATGTTTGATTCTTTATGTTTCTATTCCAAGTTGTGAGTTTTTTCTTGCTATATTTGTATCTTCTGCTTTGTCAATCAGATAAGGTTCTCCCTAATGTTTGTTTGGTTACTGAGAAAGATAAAAGTTTGGAATTTGAGCTGGTTTGTGATCATAGGGTTTCATTGATGGAATTTTTATGTTTCTGTTGTGTTGCTTTTAGGGAAAATGTGATTTGTCTATGTCGATGTAAGTTGTTATGAGTTTTAAAACTATGTTGTTGTTGCTATTATTCTAAAAATAATTGTTTTCAATATTTCTTGCTCTTAGTTCCTATTAATATAGTTAAATATCTTAACTTACGCATCTTGTCTAGTTGTTATCGCATGGAAAAGGATAGTTTGGAGTTTAGGCTTGTGGTATTCAGCGCGTGAATTTGCCAGGATGTATGATGCTGGGATGGGGATGGTAATTTTTGTTCCAATTGCAACTTCATCACGGTTTCCATTCGTTTCTATCTTATAGTCTCGCCTACTCTTCAACCAAGCATTCAGTCGTGGGTTGGATCTCACTTATCCTTGCTGGAAACAAAGCTAACATCGGGATCTGATTCTTTGAAGTAGAGATTATAGATCGTAGCTAAGTACTCTTTTGTATGATATCGATCCCTTCATAAATTATTAGGATTTAAAATGACTGTAAATGTTGTATTTGTACAAGTTTTCCATTGATATTTCTTCACTTGTGATCACTGCTGGGGTAGTTTTGTGTCGAATTGGAATCAAAGTTTTTCAAGGGACTTTAGATAGTGAGTTTGTGGTTATCGATTAGTCCAATTACATTGTTTCCTGCATTTTCATCACCTCCTCTGCTGCAGCTCTGCTTTCATACTGGAGTGGATCCTATTCATAGAAATCATTGTTGTCCTTGACTCAAACCAGTTAGCAACATGAGGAAACAAAGATTGTTTCTATTTTGGGTATTATGGAATTCGTTGAAGCCATAAATCATTTAAAACACACATAGTTGGTACCCATTAGGTTGAATTCTTGATGCTTTAAACAGTCATATATCAGTTACAGGGTGATCCTCTCTAACATTGATGAACATTATACCTGCTTCCTGTTGTAGTGATAACTCATTGTCATTTTCACAATTGCAGTGAAATGATTAATAACATCTCCAATTTGTAGCTGACCAGTTGATTGGAAAATAACGGATAACTGCTTGGACTTGTTGTTCATCAGTCATCTCATGCCTAAGACCCTGTAATTCATTGATCATGTTAGACATGATTGTAAGATGCTAACTCATCGTCTAATTTTGGCGCTTCTTGTAACCATCGAACTTCAGGGTTAATTGACGAAGTCTAGTAGTGGAAGTTCTTCCATACTGAATCTTTACTACATCCCAAACAGATTGAGCTGAACGATGTCTTTCAAAACATAATATTGTATCATTTCGCATGCTACTCAACATCAAAATACGAGCTACATGATTCTTGCATTTATAGGTTTCATATGCTTCCATACCAAGCCTATGCTAAATAGTGTTTCCATGTTCAAGTTCAGTCATTGGTTGTGTGTTTGTTTCCAGTGTTTCTTGCTCTTCTAGGAGATATTCAATCTTACGATACCAAACATTGTAATTCTTTTCATTTAGTTTGTCTTCATGATTCAAATCATCAATAATACTCTTAGATGCATCCATATTAAACGTTATTGACACCAATAACAAATATTAGTGTAAAGTACAATTTAAATGACATATATTGTCTCTCTATTCTAAATTAAACAAATAATAATTGAACACATACAACAGAAACAAAAAAATGTTAAACACTTAATCAATTCCTATTTGTATGGTCTAATTATTATTGAAAAATTTAAATGAGTGCAACATTATAGTTATTAGTTTCAACTAACAACTCCCACTAATCAGGTTGCAAATATTATCAATGAATTAATAATAATTCATTGTTAATATAATATTATAAAATATATGCATATAATATAATTAAAACTTAAGTTACATAATATATGCAGTTCAAAATAAACAACCAATTATCCAAAATAAATAAATAAATAAAATACACTGTTAAGAATAATAAACTTTTTAGAATTATTTTATATTGGAAGAATATAAGTGGGGTCTCCAATTACGTCATCAAAGTCATCTTCTCCAAGTTTAGTCTGCTCAAACTATGGAATGAATTTAGCAGCAACATCTAAATGACTTGCGCTTCTTCTAGTGCGTCGTATACTCCTTTTGGTATACTGATGTTTCCTCTCAAGCAGTATTTAATCAGCGAGATTGTTGAAATCTTAGGATTTCAACCTGTATTCCAATGATTGTCGCACCGACATCTATTCTTCAGGCAGAGAATTGAGAATAATCAACATTTGATGTTCCATGTAGAATTCGTAAACAAATGATACATATAATCAATGTGCTCTCGAATTTTGTGAACATGATTAATCACATAACTCAATAAATGATCAATTTGTTGTTGCCTATCCACGACAACAAAATATTCTAGAAACATATAAATATTATAATCAATATGTAATTAAAGCATGTATAATCACTTTTGAAACAAAATTACCAACAAAATTAAGCAATTTAGTTTAACAATGAATACGCTAACATCATAATTCAAACAATTTATATTAATTGCATTTTTTTATGAACTGCCATTGGCAGTTGAATATCTGTCAAATGAGACTACCCATTTTCAATCCACACGTTCTCCAAAACGTTTGCTTTTTTTATTTTATTTTGTACATGAACTACCATTTGGCAGTTGAATAACTGCCAAATGACACCTATTTTCATTCCACATGTTCTCCTGAATGTTTTTTTTTAATGAAATGCCATTTGGTGGTTGAATAACTGCCAAAGCATTGCCCATTTTCGACCCACACGTTCTCTTAAACATGTCTTCTTTTTTAAAAAATGAATTGTCATTTGGTAGTTGAATAATTGCCAAACCACTTCCCATTTTCAACTCACACATTTTGTTGAACGTGTATTTTTTTAATAAACTACCAAAGCACTGCCTATTTTCAACCCACACGTCCCCCTGAACGTGTGTGTCCTCTTTTTTTTAAATGAACTGCCATTTGACAGTTGAATAACTGTTAAAGCACTGTCTATTTTCAACCCACATGTTCCCTTGAACGTTTGTGTCTTCTCCTTTTTTTTTTTTTAATGAAATGCCATTTGACAGTTGAATAACTGCCAAAGCACTACCCATTTTCAACTCTCACGTTCCCCTGAACGTGTGTGTCTTCTCTTTTTTTTTTTAAATGAACTGCCATTTGGTTGAATAACTATTAAAGCACTGTCCATTTTCAACCCACACGTTCCCTTGAACATGTGTGTCTTTTTTTTTTTTAATGAAATGTCATTTGGTAGTTGAATAATTGCCAAAGCACTATTCATTTTGAACTCACACGTCACATGTGTGTCTTCTCCTTTTTTAAAAAATTAATTACCATTTGGAAGTTGAAAAAAATGAGCTGCCATTTTGGCAGTTACTACCTCGTTTCCAGGGTTGCATTTCTGCAGAGTTTCCCCAGCGACTTTTCTGGGTTTTTGGATGACTCACTCACTCCGACTCATGATGAATATACATCATACAAGAATTAAAGATGTTAATTATTGTTTTTGTTCTTGCTTTACACAATTACAACATCATGTATTTTTCTAAGATTATTTTATAGTAATTGAACAAGCATAATAATAATTCATATATATGCATGCATTTATTACATGATCATCTAATTATAAAAATTTATGATCTAGACTCTAACACCAATGTAGATTCAAAAAGGAAAACTTACTTGTTTTCTTATTCCTGGACCAATCACTTCAGTGTCACTTCAATTACTAGAATCAAAATGATACTCCACAGTACAAACATCTTTGTAGATCTTGTCAAGTTAATGCAGAGAATTGAGATGAAAGGAAAGAGACAAAACTATGTTATTTCAATTATGTAAACTTTTTATAGGGGTTATGTCCCTATATTTATATAAGTAGAGAAGCAGTTATCTTAATGGTTACCTTTTAGTAACTTCTTTAGATATATGTATTAGGTTCATCCTTCATGGGTGGACCAAGATAAACCCAATAACCAATAATATATATAAAGGTTTGTTTTCAAAGAGAGGTATTGTTTTATAAAAAAAAATATGTATATTAAAAAAAGAAGTTAAATCATGTTGTTTTGATAATTCGGTTCATCAAGACTCATGGGACTGTGGATTAGAACATTCCTTTGGTTAACAAATCCCTTCAGTTTATGATTTTTGTTCTTGCTCAATCAGTTAGTTAGAGAAAGAAAATGACTTATCTTTAATGGATTTTACTGGTTGCAGTATTCAATTTTTTTTTTTATGTCTGCCCATAATTTGGCTAGTGGTATTACAATATGAAAAAAAATGTATATGTGCTAGAATAGGCACCAACAATTGGTGGCTTAACTAGGGGTTAACTCCTAAATTAAGTTTTGAAGACAAAGTTGGAAAGCTAGGAGAACCTAGCTAATTTGACTGATGTGGAAAAATTAATATAGTGTTGATCGAATAATAGAAAATAGAATTAAAACAGATCCACCAATCAATTAGTAAGCTACATAAAACATTTTTTTTATATTTAATGGATTTTATCGATTGTAGTGCATGAGTTGAAAATTAACTAAGGGAGATGCCAAAAATAAAATAAAGCCAAAATAATAACCCAAATTTCAAAGGATTTGTGTGTGCAAAACCCCATGACCTTATCCACCCTGAATTGATTTCAGTCTGCCAAATAATTACCCTTTCACATACTGACAACAGAAGAGGAGGTAAAAGAGGCCATGAAAACAGAGCAAGTGTTTAATATCATTGCACTAAATTAAAGTAAGGAAAACCTAAATAAATCCCCTATAAAAACCCAACCCGAGAACAAATAAATGGTCAGGTCTGTTTGACAATGCATTTTAAAAGTGTTTTTAAAAAAATTGAAAATTTTTATTTTTTACTTTAAATTAAATGTTTTTAGTATTTTTAGATCATTTTTATGTGTTGATATCAAAAATAAAAAAAAAATATATTATTTTGATGTATTTCTGAATAAAAAACATTTTCAAAAGTTACTTGAACCACATCCCCAAACAGGCACAAAGTCTCCTATAAAAAAACCCTACCTGATAACACTAAAAACATCAATTTAATATTTTTGTAAGCTATAAATATTTTAAAATACACCCAAAACAATTATAAACTAACTCTCAAACACAATTTATTATAATCTACAGTGATTCTCCTCATATGCTACAATAACCGACTCCTAACCTCTTTTAGTATATATATAATTTTTTTTACATATTTATATTATTTTAATATACTAATTCTATAAAAAAAATTATGTATTTTAAAATAAAATAATACTTTAAAAAACTATAGATATTATATTCTCAAAAACTATTTTAAAGGATATTTAAAAGTTGATAGCAATTATTTTTATTTTTTAAAAATTTATTAAATTATTTTTTATTTTTTTAAAATAATTTTTTATATCATCACATCAAAATTAACTAAAATCACCAAAAAAAAGTTTAATTAAAAATAAAAAAATATTTAATTCTAAATGTACTTTAAAACAAAAACAATCCTGCTCCTGAAATAAAACAGACTATTATTTCAAAAAAAATATTAAAAAAAAACAAAATTAATATTTTTTTGATATTTTTATTTAAATATGTTAATATTAAAAATAAATAAAATATTATTATAATATTTATTTATTTTTTAAATATTTTTAAACACCTCCACACGATACTACCGAATCTCTCTTGGTTTCAAGAATAAGTCAGATGGGCACCAAGTCAAGTATACACTACTTTCCTTTCCTTCATCACTCCATCCATCCTGTCTTCCTTCCCTAACCCTAACCCTAACTATTATTACCCCATCAAGCATTATCTTCTCTCATCTCCACCCGCATTCAGCAGGTAAGTGTCCCAAGCCCTAGTAACCGAAAAGATGCTTGCTTTTTTCTTCTTTTAGGACTGTTTTTATCGTAAAAAAATCTTCAATTTAACTTAATCAAAGGTTTTAAAATTATTCAGAGCCTCAGTAATATTTATCTATGCAATAATCTATTCTCTCAGTTTGTATTTTTGGTGATTTAAATGAATAAATTTTTATTTTTTTTCTTTTGTTTTATATTTGTTGAATCAGGTTTTTCTAATGGTGACTCTCTCTCACTGGTGTTTATGGCTTCCTCTGATGTCCTAAATCTGTTATTTGCCGTTGGTGTTTGGTTTACTGCCTATATTGCTGTTGCCATTCTCTCGTCCCTCCGGGTCTTTGCTTCTCTCTGTTCCTCGTGAATTACCAGCACGAACTGTTTCAAGAAGGCTACAATGGGCTACGCGCAGCTTGTTATTGGCCCTGCTGGCAGTGGCAAGGTGATTTACTACTTTCTAACTCCTTATTTGTGCTGTTTGCTAGCGCTAAAACCATGGTGTTTCCTGCGTATCCTTCCGGGTTTTCTTGCTTGTGTGTATGTGTGGTTGCTTGTCCTTGGCTTGTTTATGCAATTGAATTTCTTCTTTATTTGCTTCAATTCAGTCAACATATTGCTCCAGTTTGTTCCGACACTGTGAAGCTGTAGGGCGTTCAATACATGTTGTGAACCTAGATCCTGCTGCGGAACAGTTTGACTATCCTGTGGCTGTGGGTGAGTCAAGTTAACCTGTAAATGTTTGACCTGCTGTACTTGTGGAGCTCTAAGTCTTCTTTGCTTGCAGATATAAGGGAACTCATTTGTTTGGATGATGTTATGGAGGAACTTGGGCTGGGTCCTAATGGTGCTCTGATGTACTGCATGGAGTATCCTTTTGCTTTGTCCAATGTTCGAGATTCCTTCTTTTTTTGTTCATTAAACTATTTCATTCCCCTTTGCTTCACGCTCTTGCTGCTTCATGTGTTTACTGGGAATTATTACTTTTTAATGTTAAAATGCTCAAGGTATTACGTTTATGTGTTCTCAGCGTATAGTCTGAGAGTACAAACATGGATTTTAGTGCAATTGCTTCATGTGCTATCTTCCGCATTGGTCCAAATGGATGGAAATGGCCATATGCTATTACCATGCTGTGTGATCTCCTTAAAGACCCAGTGTTTTTTTTTTTTCCATCTTTCAATTTTTGGAGTCAAATTTGAAGGGCCTTAATCTAATGATTAGAGAACTGGAAGACAATATGGATGACTGGTTGACTGGCGAGTTGGATAATTACTTGGATGATGATTACCTGGTTTTTGACTGCCCAGGTATGCATACTTATCTCTCTATGTCTGTTTTTGTATGATGTCGCAGACCCACACTCTTATAAATGTCCATCAGGATGTTTTGTCCTGAGATAATTTAGCAATGAACTGTCTTTTCAAGGGGATGATTGAGAATGGTGCTAAAGTAGATCGTGCATGTCAAATATTTGATTAGATATTTCTAGTTTTCCCAATTACTTGAGTTTTTCATGGTTTGTTAACACATGCTTCAAGAGGGAATGTGTCAGGGCCTGCTTTACTCTATCATTTGTTATTTTCCTGACAACAATATTTATGCCAACTTCTTATAAAACCTGAATGTTTTATAGGCCAAATAGAACTTTTTTCACATGTGCCAGTGCTCCGAAACTTTGTAGAGCATTTGAAGAGTAAAAATTTCAATGTTTGTGTCGTATACTTGCTTGATTCACAGGTATGTTAAAGTTGACCTTTATTGCCTTTCCTTTACAACAACCAACCTTAAAATTTGACTAATCACTATTCACTCTCACATAGTTTCTAATTTTATTTTTATCAGTTTATAACTGATGTGACCAAGTTCATAAGTGGGTGTATGGCATCACTTTCTGCCATGATACAACTTGAATTGCCTCATGTTAATATCCTCTCCAAGATGGACCTTGTAACCAACAAAAGGGATATTGAAGAGTGAGTTCATTAATTCTCCACGACTCTCTCAAAAGTGCTATGTCAATATGAATATGCTGATCTTTTCTATGTTTTCCCTCTGCTTTTTAGCTTCTTGAACCCACAGGGTCAAGTTTTGTTGTCTGAATTGAATCAACGCATGGCACCTCAGTTCTTAAAGCTAAACAAAGCTTTGATTGATCTGGTGAGTTTCTAGGAACAAAAGGTGCTTCATTTTAGATGATGCAGTTTTTGAATTTGGTTACTTTGACCTTGTCTTTCCTTTCCTTTTCTTTTTCTTTTCTTTTTTTCTCATGGTAAATTGGATCTCAAACAAATGAAAATTGATTTCATAACTTGGAGGCTGCAGTTGTTGTTGTTTAGCATGAGGTTAATTAATATTTGTGTCCATCATCTACTTGATTTGCTTTGTTACTAATTTTTACTTTTCTTTTGGTACAAGGTTGATCAGTATAGCATGGTGAGTTTTGTGCCTCTTGACTTGAGGAAGGAGAGCAGGTACCCGTCCCTCCTCTCTTCTCTCTTCCATTTGTGGCATTTGAATGGTTGATCCTAAGACTGTTGGATTTTGCTATGTGAAGTAAACACAGGTTAATAAGATATAGTAGTTACATTAAAACTTTCAAAATAACATCACAAAATGTCAATTCCACGGGCTAGCATTTTCAGTGATGTCAGAAAATATGATTTACCTGGAAGTTCCAGGTGCTATGTTAATTAGCTTTTGGGCAAGATAGATGGTAAGATTTCTGTGATTGGAGACCAGATTGATCTGTCTGTGATTTGAAACCCTTTTGCAAGGTTTCACTACATGCTGGAGTTGCAGCCTTGCTTGTTTAGCATGTGCTGCTGTCAGAGATACCTGGAGCTCTACCATAATCCCCATTTTAACTTTTGTTTCTGACTGCTGTCTCGTCCTTGTTAAGATAATTGTGTTTTTATTGTGCAGCATTCGATATATACTGTCCCAGATTGACAACTGCATTCAGTATGGAGAAGATGCAGATGTGAAGGTTAAAGATTTTGATCCAGAAGATATTGATGATTAGCTTCAGCTCATGAGGATGTCATTGAGGTACTGGCTTTGACGCACTCATTCCTGGGAAAAACATTATGTAGATAGATTTGGTAAAGATGGGCAAGTTGAGTGCTTTGTTTCCTCCAGTTCTGGGTTGCTTTTAACAAGATGAGTTCTATCAGTCAACATTTAACCATGGACTTCAAAAAGCCATGCATTTTATTCGTTGAAAATACATGCTAAGTGTTTTTTCCCCCCAAAGTTAGGTTCTCTGAATTATTTATATTCAAATGGAAGATAAAGGCACAGGCACTCCCTTTTTCTTTGTTCTTCTTTTCTTTTCTCAGGATCAACAATGCCTTCCACGCCCTAGTTTTCCTTCTAGTCGGGCTGAGACCTGGATTTACCCTTCGGGTGGTTTGCATGTTAGAGAATACACGATTGGGAAAATACCTCACCGCTAGAATAAAAACCACTTGCTCACACTTAATTTTAGCAGTTTATTAGGGAACAGCTTGCACAAAAATACCTCACCGCTAGAATAAAAACCAAAGCGGCAATTGATATTTTGCTGTTAATAGCCAATTAAGTGTTGCTGAAAATCTGAAGGACTTGGCCTATTCACTGGACATGTCTATTGCTCGCACTGGATTCTGTGTTCAAATTGTTTTTTTTATAAAAAAAATTGATCCTTAATTTCTCTCTGTAATGACATCTCTTTGGCCCAATTTGATCAAATTTATTGGCGAAGAACAATTAAAACAGAGGACAAAAGTAGAAAAGACGCCACGAATGAGTGATGGTTTTAAAGTTCACTTGAAAGTCTTATTAGTTCTTAAATACTATAGATGATGTATATTTAGCCTCTTGATGTTTTTGGAATTCAATTTTGGTATAATAATTTTAGTTTCTAGTTTGAGAGATTTATTTTTGTTAATTTTAGTTCTAGTTTGAGAGAGATGGTTGGAATGTATTTCTCAAGAGAGAGAAACAATGGTTACGGTAATTTTGGCCACCGACATTGTCGATGGTGGTGTCTTTTTTTTTGTGACATGTTCACCAATATGTTTTGAATGTCAAAAAACAGTATTTTTTTTTAAACCATTATGAAATACCATACAATGTATTATCTGACTTCTTTTATTTTTCTAAAAAATAATGGGAATGATGACTTGTTGACCACTCCATTACATTAAAAAAATAATTAAGGCCCACATATAGGCCTTTCCTGGATGAGTCAACTCTTCTTTTTAAAAAGAAAAACAGAGTTAAGCGATGGCTTGATTTTTTTTTTTTAAAAAAAAAGACGTGTACTATATATATTTATATATTAAAATTAATACTTCTTTATTTTTTGTTGTTTGTATTTAGCTTTTTTTAAATCATAATTTTTTTTAATTATATTTAGTTTTTGAAGAGATTAGTCTACTTTGTATTTAATTTTTTTTATGTTATTTATGATAAAACTTTGGTTTTATTTTCGAATGATATTTCCAATAAGTGAAACCTTGTGATATTTTTTTTCCTTTGATTTTTTTCAATTAATTTCATGTGTATTCATTTTTGTTATCATTTGATTAAAAATTAATAATTTTAATAAACAGAGTTATTGAATAAAATTGAGTAAATAGACTATGTTGCAAGATCAAATATCTTAATATGTGTTTATCTTTTGACATTTTCATATATGTATTTAGTTATCATTAATGAATTTTGTTTTTTCATTTATTCACATAGGTAATTCTAATTTTATTTTATTAGCTGCATGTATACATTTTTCTATATACACGATAATTTTTATGTAAAAAAGTATTGAAACAACCCACATGTTTATATATTTTTTCATATGTATAGCCCTACATAATATTTATTTTATTTTATTTTATTAATTTCATGTTTATTTCTATTATTGTTTGATTAAATAAAAAAAATTAATTCTAGTAAACAAAATCATTAGACAGTACAAAGTTAAAAGCTCATATTATGATTAAGGTTGTCAATTTCGTTTTGGTTTTGAAGCGTTTCGACGTACCATTTTGGTGTTATACTGTTCATATATAATTAATTAATTATATATATGAAAAAAAATATTAATTTAACAAATATAATTCAAATTCAAGATTAAAAAAATAACTTTATTTTTTAGGTTAAAAAATCAAATCGATGATATTTTAAATTTTAAATTTTTTGCATTATTATTCGATTTTTTTTTAAAAAAAAAAACCAAGCCACCCCAAGCTCCTATTTTTTTTACTAGAATAAAAAAATATAATTCTAGTAAACAAAATCATTAGACTTTTTTTTTTTTGAACTGATGCAGTATATTAAAAAAACAGAGAGACTATACAAGGAAGAGAACCAAAGCCTGCCGAGCGAAGACAGGAACAAAAACCCGCCAAGGCTCCAAGCAAGCAAAGGAACGACCCTAGGGGCCAAAAAAGACAAAGAGACCAAAAACAAAACAAGCTAAGGGAAAAAAACAGATCCCCATCCCAAACCCGGAAACTAGGAAAAAAAATCCTAGCCCCCCCCCAAAGACTAAGGCATGAACCAGTTGTCCTGGATGGCCTCTTGGAGGTTGAGCCCAAGAAGGTATGTTCTTAAAAGCTCGTGGGTCTCCTCTGCGATTCGACGGGCCGATCGGTAAGTGGCTTTGAAAACCCTTTGGTTCCGCTCCATCCATATGTTGTAGACTGAGGCCGCTAATGTGAGTCTTGCAATCAGGCTAGAGAAGTGGCTTTTATTTTTGTGAGTAACAGCTCCCCACTGAATTAAATCAGGCCACCGGTAGTTGGGCCATGGAGCCTTGTGCTTTGTGGTGATCCAGGCCCACACTTCATGGGAGAATCTGCAGTTGAAAAAGAGATGCTCATGGGTTTCATCTTCTAAGCTGCAAAGGGTGCAAATCCTTGGCCTATCTCGATCATGCAATCTATCCATAGTACTCAGACGACCTTTGATAGCTAACCAAAGAATGAAAGCATGCCTAGGGATGCGATATTTAAACCAGCAAAGATGCATTGAGTTCGAGGTCGGTCTAGTGTGGCGAAGGAGACGCCAAGCTTTAGCCACTGTGAAACTACCATTCGTTGTATCTCCCCAAACACAGACATCCTGGACCGAGGGCTTGGGAGTGAAAGATATTGAATTCCAGATGGCTTGAAGACTCTGAGAACTCGCAGGGAAAACCCATTGACAATCATGAATGATATCTGCAACTTTGGCCCCTTGGTGGAGACTAGACTGGCTGATCTCCCTCGAAGAGACTAAGTCACATATGCGATTGCCGTTTGGGAGCCAATAGTCGTACCAAAGCGAGGTGAGCTCGCCATTACCAATGATGCACCTGAAAAGGCCTCGACAATACTCTCGGCCCTGCAAAATCTTTCTCCAAACCCAGGTTGGTTTAGTTGGGATCGAGATAGACCAAAAGGGACGCCCTTTGAGCAGAACCTTTAGAACCCATTGCACCCAAATGGAGTCCTTACCAACCATGAGGTTCCATATGTGCTTCATGACAGCCACTTGGTTCCACTACAAAGTTAAAAGCTCATATTATGATCAAGATTGTCAATTTTGTTTCTGTTAATATTTTGATTTTATAGCGTTTCGGCGTACCGTTTCAATGTTGTACTATTCATATATAATTAATAAATTATATATATGAAAATAAAATAAAATATTTTAGGTTAAAAAATGAATTTTTAATTTTTTTGCATTATTAGTTCGATTTTATTTTTAAAAAAAAACCATGCCACCCCAAGCTCCTATTTATTTTGTTTGTAAAAAAAGAAGTAATCCAAAAAAATTATTATTATTTAAAAAAGAAAAGAAAAGAGATAAGGCGGGAATCCAAGCTTCGTACATATTAAATCCAACCCGTTTGGCTACAACCAAAAGATGTTTGCAGCACCACACTGATGAAACGCCCATCACAGCTAAAACAAATTTTTGAAACCATTGCACCCCTCTCTACCTATTAACCTCATCACTGATCTTACCTCTATGTAATTTAAACGACTCTATTGAGGTACAGATAATTTCCAAGGGCGTCCAATCTACAAATCCAAGTCTGTCCAAGCTTGCAACCCAAGATCACAAAGATTTCGACAACGATTGACATGAAGCTTTTCTCCAATTTATCGCAACTGATCCCAATATCTCGCCGTCCCCATGACACGGCCAAATTTCATTCTTCAAGCTATTGCTGCAATGGACTTCGTCACCAACAGTCCTGCACAGCCAAAGGTTAAGAATTTTAAGCCAGGTGGAAATCCTGCACCTGTTGCTGCACCGCGCCACCACTTGCACAACATTTCACACAAGAAACATTCAAATACTCAACTCCACCTCCACTTGCAATCCCGATAATGCCTTGTGGCTCAAGATTACGACCACCAGCATCCATGTGAATTGACGGTGGCTAAAAACCTCCGAGGCCAGAACCATTTACTCCTGCAATGAGATGCTGACAGCCCAGAGTCAGAAACAATGAGCAGTAAGAGAGATTGATGTGCTTCAAGGCTGAGCAACCATGAGCTAAAGTTTAGAACCAAGTAATATTGGATTCGATACAGACCAATCACCTCTAGGGAGGAGCAACTCGCGGCAACCAGTGAAAGTCCATTGCTGGTGATTCCAAAACAGCAGTCCAGGTTATGAGAAAGCAACTTCAAAGCATAGGATTGAAAAATGGACAAACACTGTAAATGCTGAAGCGGGTGGCAGCCAGTGAAGTTGGAAGGAGATAGTAACAAGCCTACTCTGAGATAAAGAAGAAACGTTGGGGAGGGCCAGCAAACAATGAAATTACAAGGACCTATGATGTGTATTTTGAATATTAAACCAGTGATAACCAAATGATCCACGATCAGAGCTACAGCCAAGCAACTGAAAAACAATAGACAGGCAATCGTCGGGCAGGTGCATGATGGAGGTAAAAGGGCATCACTCCTCTTTCTTCCATGATGACTTTGTTAGCACTCTTCTGGAGGCTGTAAAGCTCGGATCTTTATGGTAAATTTTTTATGAGCTGAGCTCGATGAGTTGGGAGAATCAAAACCACACAGAGCGGGTGAATCTCCATATCCATAGCCTACGTGAACCCCACATTTACGACAAAGAAGTTTGCTTTTTGAACGATAACGACCCCAAGACACAGGAAGACAGTTTACCTCATCAACCTGCGTGAATCGACTGAGATCAACAGAAAGGAACGAGATATAACCTTTCTTTATAGATTTCTGATGTCCAGAATCTATGTTGGAGGTGATTCGATTGGAAGATGTTAAATTCAAGGGGTATCCACAAGAGCAACAGCTGCAACCATCAATAAATGCACCATCAGAGAAACATAAAATCACAATACGCACTACATAAATAAACACCAAACCGATGAAGAGGAGGACAGGGCTACGATAGATAAGAATGCTGATTTGCTAAGATGTTTATATCTCAAACAATTAGGCTCGGATTTTTAACATTCTACACCATTTTGGCTCTTTGGATAGAAAATGATTTGTACAGAAAGAGAAGATATAACACATGAGAGAGAAAGCTTGCAGGGCTAGAGGCTTTATAAGGATAAAAGATTGCAGAGATACAAAAGAACATCAGTGTACAAAAAGTTATGAGTCCTGGCAGTCTGGAATATCAGCAAGTACAAATGGCTATACAAATGATTCCTCAAACTATACAAATGAACACGCAAATTTATTTTGGATTAACCCAAACAAGAAGCCCCAAAAGAACCATAATATACCATCCAGTAGGTGATCCAGTAGTAAGAGTTCATGATTAAAGGGTTTGCTCCTCCAGTGTTTGTTAATATGATAGCTACTAGAAATTTACATGGTTATTAACTTCAGACAATTCTCGGATCAATGTTCTTATTTCGCTAACCATCTAACGCAAACCCAACAACCCAAGACCTTAATTTTTCAAAAGAGTTAAATAATTCCTGCTATATTAACAAAATAAAAAAGGCCAAGCAGATCAATAAATAAATCCAATCATTTGCCTTCACCGACCGATAATCGAAAAACAGAATCAATGAAACAACATATAGATAGAACATGTGTTTTACTCCCCCTTAGCAGGATCTGGTTGATTGAAAGAACCATCCCCAGTAAATTCTTTTGCCATTTCAACATTTTTTTCTGAACAAAATGCTGGTGATTATTCTTTGTAGTATGCAGCGGTCAAATCAAATCAATTCTTTTGACAATAAATAAATGCAAAGCACATAAAATACACAGAAATTTCACCCTTTTTTTCCCCATAAAAAAGTCAACAAAAACATGAACCCGGATTTATAATAGAGCCAGAGAGAGGAGAGAGGAGAAAATGGAAGGAAGCGGTGGATTTAGTTACCTGTAAGAGATGTTAGATTGAGACATGTCCTCGGTTTGTGATCAGAAATTTATCATTCCTGGAATCCCATTTTGATTATCTGACAACATGAGCAGAGCAATTTTGGCAGTTTTATAATGGATTTTGCTGTCGTTGTTGTTCAGTTAGTTAAGATTCATGGGATTGATGGAGAGATTTTGATGCAAGGAATCTGAAGCTCCTCTCCTCTCTTTCTTTTGTTGCAAAAACTCTTTGACTTTTGGCGTTGGTGACTGATTAACTGCTCTTCGGGTCTGCTGCTCAGAAGATTTTGACCCTGGAGTCCTGGACAATAATAATAATAATAATAATAATAATAATTTACATGAAATTTGAAGTTAATGGTTGGGGTAATTTCAAATAATATAATGGAATTTAGTACATGAAACTAGTTGAGTTTTATTCTTTGTTGTTTAAATTTTATTGTAACTTAATTAATATAAAAATAAAATTAAACTTTATTATTAATAAATGTAAAAATATTTTATTATTTTCGTGTTAATTATTGCATTTCATTCTAGTTAATTAGGTTGATTTTTACTACAAAAGGTAAAACAAAACAGGTTTTAAACAATGTTTTTTGCACTATTCATCTAGACTTAGAGACACTGTGGATTAGAATAGTAAATTACTATTTTGCCCTTTTTCATTGCATTTTTAGCCCTGGTCCAGAGGTGTTTTCGGTTTTTTGCCTTCCTGTGCCCAGTAAAATAATCATAATGCACATGAATAAGACAAAAATGCACAGGAACCGTCGGGGGCATAAAGGTTATAGCACATATTTTTTTAAATGACTAAATACATTTACCCCCATATAAGACAAAACAAACAGTAAATCACAGGGTCAGTTGCGTCATTGCATACTTTTTTTTAAATGGCCAAATACATTAATACCTCCATATAAGAAAATACAAGAATTGGGTGTAGGGGTGTTCCGATAATTTACTATTTTTTTATTGTTTTTTTGCCGAATTACTATTGGCGCGTTGTTGGACGTACCGTCCGTTTCCGTGCTCACGCGTGTTTTGGACGGCACGTGCGGCGTCCAAAAATACCCAACCAGTGTCTAGAATGATTTTCACCCATGTTATTTTCCTCCTGGTGTGGCGTGTGTGTTTACAAGGTGGCCGGAGACGTGTCAATGGTCGGTTGAATTTCCCCCCTTTTCTCTCTCCTGCCTGCACAAGCACGCGTCAATGCCGCTGTTGATTTGCATTTTCAATTTAGTCCCTAATCTTTCGATTGTTTTGTATGGTCCTTATTGCTATTATATAAGTTTTGATTTGTTTCAATTTGATCATTCTATTGAAATTGATTATATATTGTAGTTTCATTTTGGTCCTCAGTCTTTTAATTTTCGGATTGGTTTGAAATCCTTAATATTTTCGGTATCAAAGTTTTGATTTGTTTCAATTTTATCCTTCCATGCAAATTGATTGTAAATCCTTAATATTTTCGGTATCAAAGTTTTTATTTGTTTCATTTTTGTCCTTCCATGCAAATTGATGATATATTTCAGTTTCATTTTGGTCCTCATTCTTTTAATTTCTGGTTTTGTTTTAAATTATTTAATTTTATCAGTATCAATGTTTAGATTTATTTCAATTTTGTCCTTCAAGTTAAATTTATTATATATGTGTTTTTCATTTTGGCCCTTATACTTTTAATATTTGATTTTATTTTAATTCCTTTATTTTTTTATATATATTTCGTATATAATTCCTATTTCTGTCCATGTTTATATGTACATGCTCTTAGTTTTTGTTTTCATTTTTTTTTCCACTATGATTAAGGTTTTTTTTATTTAATGTTCAAATTTTAATTTGTGTTGGTGATCATTTGAAAATTAATATTTATTATTATTTCTCTTTTTTTATTTATTCTTGAAGTCAAATAATTTCTTTAAATCTAATAATATATAAATATATATATATACATTTTATCATTTATTTTATTTTTTAATTGTTTTTGTGTTAATATTGTTAGGTCTTGAATTTTCTAATTATTATAGATCAAATATTCAAAATAATGATAATTATTATTTGTAAGTTTTGTTTTCGTTTAAATATGTCAGACTAATTATACATTTTAATATTTATTTAATATTAGCGCCTTAATACCACACACACACGAAACCACTTGTAGACAAGACAAGTAGAAAAATTATACCAAATTACCTACAATAATAAAATAAAAATATCCCTGTGTTTCGCCACAACCAGAACCAAATTTTTTAACATGTAACAAAATTGTTAATGATCTTGAATTTTTATATATATTATTTTTGGGCATTTTCCCTTAAAAAAATAGAAGATACTAATTATATATTGTGATATTTTTTAATATTAACGTCTTAAAATATATATAAAAAATCGAACTGATTTTTCTTTAAAAATCTCACATCAATTTAATCTCAGTGTTCTAAATTTTTTTAATATAATAATATGAAGGAAAAAATCTAAAAAATTTGATAAATTTTAGCAATTGTATTTTTGCTATCTGTCAAATAAATCATTTGTCAAATAGTTGAAAGTTGAAACATGCCCAACAAACAATTAGTATGTTGTAGGTAACAAATAATATATCTTTAAGCACTTTGATCAATTGCCGTTTTGCTATCTACCAATTAAATTATTATCAAAGTAGTTAAAATAAAACTACCAATCAAATTGTTTGTTGCATAAAACAAATCACTCATCCGTGCTAAAATTCAACGATTGTAATTTTACTATTTGCTAATGAAAGAATTCATGAAACAAATAAAACATACACAACAATCAATCAATATGTTACACTGAGCACGTGACTCATTTTAACAGATTCTCTTCGATTCCAATTGTACAATTTATTGATGAAATAATTATCAAAACAGTTTTAACAACAGCAACATTCAATCACTTTTAGACAGAAAAAAATCGTGTTTCTAACATATTCTATCAATTACAAATTTACTAATTAAATATTAAAATAATCAATTACAACACGTACAAAATCAATCAGTTTTCTACATAGAAAAAAGCCTAGCGCAGCGCAAGGGCAAGGTAGCTCGTTTTCTCTAAACAAAGATAAATTAATAAGAAATAAACAATATCCTTAAGATGAAAAAAAAATATTTGTTTTATGTCAAAATGTAAACACTACCTGTTTTTTTTAAATAATTTGAAAATGATTTTTTTTATTTAAATAGAAAACAATATATTGTAAACACATTTTGTAGTTTTATGAATTGAAAATATGTCTAGTAATTTTAGGAAATAAGTTTTTTTATTGAAAAATAAAAACTTAAAATGGAGAAGAAAATTAGGATTGAAAAATGAAAAACATTTTTATCTATCGAAATCTTTTTACCCTTCATTTTCTTTACATAATAATATACTCAACAGTTTCAACCTTTAAACGGATTTTAAAAAATTAATTAATAATGATGGTGAAAGGCTTTTTTTTTTGTTGAACGTCGGGACCCGATTGAAAATAAAGTGATAACCGAGGGATTGGTTTGATGTTTTCAATAAACTGGAAACCCCAACACGTGCCCGATTATTCAAAAACAAATAGTGGCCGTTGATTTGCATCGCTTAGACACCAGGGTTTAACAAGTATTTTAGCGGGCAGCAGCGTTCTCCTCCTCTCACGGTGTTTTTCCCTCTGAAGCAGGCTCTGCTGCTACACCGGGCATCACCAATGGTAAGTCAATGCCTTGATTCGCAACATATCTTAAAGTTTTTCATGCTTTCTCTGCTGTTATCTAAAGATTTCATTATCGGTTTTGCTTTTTTTATTATTCTTTTGTCTTAGATCGTATGCTATTTGTTCTTGTTCAGCATGGCTTGTTGCTCTTGTTATATGTACTAGAAAAACTGAACTGATAGAGTGAAATGATTGGCTTAAGCCCAGTTGAGTGATTTTTGTTATTGTAATAACAAGCTGAAGATTGGCAAACAAGCTGTTCAAGTCTTGTTTTAGGGGATGGTGTATGAATTATTGACAACGAGATAGTAAAGTTTCTCTACATTTGATCTATGTTGAGTTCATTTCTGTACCTCTTGAGATTAACTTGTTTTTTTTTTTTTTATTGTTGCATTGATACTGTGAAACTTTTCATAACGATGGTGTACCAATATAAACATCCAATGTAATAGAATGTTTTTGAGTGCTTGTTTAGTGATTAAGTATTGCCTGTGATAATGTTGATTGCTTATAACAGGCGTTTGCCAAAGCCCAAAAGTCGAAAGCTTACTCCAAGCGTTTTCAAGTGAAATTCAAGAGAAGACGAGGTGGTTTTTTCACTTCTTTCAGATGGATTTCCATCTTCTGGCTGCTTCTTTCTTGACTAGGACTTCTGTTTGAATTGTGCAGAGGGCAAGACAGACTAAAGGGTGAGGATTCGTCTTCTCAATCAGGACAAAAACAAATACAACTCCAAAATACCGTTTTGTTGTGCGATTTGTATCCAGTTCCTATTTTTTCGTTATCAACTTGCTTTTTCCTAGTTCTATTGGATATCTTGTTCTAATATGTTACTTATTTATTCCCCTTTTTATTGTTTTCACCTTAACACCCATATTAGACTAACAAAGATGTATTTGCACAAATCATACATGCTAGCATTGCTGGTGATGTTGTTGTTGCAGCCGCCTATTCCCATGAGCTACCCCGCTACGGCCTTGAAGTGGGTCTTTCAAATTATGCAGCAGGTATAACACTATCTCAGAATGCTCGAGGTCTGCGTTTCTCTCAATCAAGTGCTCTGATTGTTTCTGTTACATTCCAGCCTACTGTACTGGGCTTCTCTTAGCCCGCCGAGTTCTGAAAACACTTGAGATGGATGGGGATTATGAAGGAAATGCTGAGGTATATGGCTGACTCATAGTGGTTTATCACTATAAAAATCATTCTATTCTTCTTGGGTGGGCTGTAGGATATGTATTCCTGTGCACAGGGAACTGGAGAAGATTATTCTGTTGAACTGGCAGATAGCAGAAGGCCTTTCCGTGCTCTCCTTGATGTTGGTCTTGTGAGGACAACAACTGGGAATCGTGTTTTCAGTGCTCTTAAGGTAGTCAATATTCTTTTTGAATAATTCAGCTTAAGCAAAGTCAGAGGAAAACAAGTTCATTCAAATATTTGTTTTGGGCATTTCCCACTCCTTATATCTTGCCAACCTTTTTGTCCTCATAGATTAGTAATGCTCTTCTATCCGCTGTGGAAAAAATGGGTCAACTCTTTAATGAAATCTGTAGTCGTGAAAACAAAATTTAGTAGACAAAATCATCTTGGTCCTTGTATTCTTGGTCATGTCTGTCCAAATAATTTATGAACTTGTAAATTTAGGGAGCTTTGCATGGTGGACTTGATATTTCTCACAGTGACAAAGGTTTGCTGGATTCAGCAAGGATGGTAAACAACTTGATGCTGAAGTTCACCACAAGTACATCTATGACGGTCATATAGCTGCATGTTTAAGGGTAAGGTTCATATTCGTATGGTATTTGGGAGATTGTATAGTTTTGCTGCGACTTAATTACAGGTTGGACGCATCTCTGTAAATACTATTTGTTCTCCTTTTAATTTTATTGGTAACTTGTGCAAAATCTAATGGAAGATGAGCAGGAGAAATATCAGTCTCATTTCAATGAGTACATTAAGAGAGGCATTGAACCTGATAACATGGAGGAGTTGTACAAGAAGGTTCATGCTGCTATACGTGCAGACTCCCTACTACAAAGAAGAGTGAGAAGCAACTTCCGAAGGAGCACAAGAGGTGTGATTCCCTCCTCACCCTCCTCCTTTAGCTCCAATTCTTGAAAAAAATGTGTTGCCTGTATTAATCATGATACCCAATTTGAAATACCCATTAGTAGGGGTGAGCATTTTCAGTTTGGTTTTAATTTATACTAACAACCAAATCAAAATTATAATTTTTTTTTAAAAAACAAACCGAACTGAACTTGGTAAAAACCGACCATTTTCGGTTCGGTTCAGTTCAATTTTTCTGTAAAAAAACGGAGAGGTAACTTAAATTGTTTTTTTGGGCTTTTTGATAGACTTACAACAAATATTAATAATGACTAATTTTCTTATAAAATCCAAAGTATTTTTATTTTTTTCCACTAAATATTAATTTGTATTAAATTGGTCGTGTAAATATTGTGTTTATTAATTTTTTTTTTGTCTTTCTAATACTATTCTTTTGTTATTTTTGATTGAGCATGAGTCGCAATGATTAAATTACACACGTGAGCAAGTTAAATTTAAATTATAAAATATTGCCTTTAAAAGGCTTCAAAATTAACAGCAAACAACATTAACATAAAAAAAATTCAATAATAACATCAAGTTTTGAACTAATTATCATTTGTTTCTAGATGTAACTTTTCATGAAATTCTACAAAAAGAAAAGAAAAGAAATGGTAGATTGAAAATGCGTTGATTAATAAATCATAAAATAAAAAGTGCTAGTATATAAGAAAAATAACTTGATTCAAGGTATTCATAGGTTTCATAATCATTCATCAAAGATTGTAATGTCAGTTGGGATTGGTCCATTATACAACCAATTTTAACAACAAACAAGTGCTTGAATTGTTGCTGGAGATAAAGAACTCCAGAATTGGTCGAGTATACGATCGTCTGTGCTAAAAGCTGATTCAAAAGTCATTGTAGATATAGGAATAACTAAAACATGTTGTGCAACCTTCGAAAGTATTTTATATTTTAAAGCATTACTTTTCTTTTAACCTAAAATATCTAATTTATCATCATTAGGCCTCACAACCATCAATCAAATATCTCTCAACCTCATTTTTATTTTCCACACTATCTTTCTCTTGTAATTGTATTTTGAATTGAGTCAAATTATTAACATCTACCTCCATGTCATTGTCATCAATATCATTAACATCATGTTTATGTCTATTATCATCCTCCACTTCATTAGCTTTTAAATAAAACTCATATAAACTCACCAAATGATTTTTCATCTTTTTTTGTTAGAAATTATGCTTTGTTATAATCATACAACTCACCAAAACAAAATTTCATATATTCCAATTTAAAACATGGATTTAAAACATTAGCCACATACAACAATTGTAACAAGTTTGTATGCGTTTAAATTAATTCATTGAAGAAAGAATTTGATGTCACATGTAATAAGCCAGAAAATCTTAATGTAACCATGTAAAAGATCTTTAAGAACTTGACTAAATTTCTACCATTTTCCCATTCCTCCAAACTAGGTGGCTCTATGTTTTTTTATTCCATTTTAAATCAATCTTTAAAAAATAGCTCATATACCTAGGTTCATTCTCACCTAACCTCACAAACATTTTTTCAAACTTTTCAGCAACTTCTAACATAAGATAAGTTGAATTCTATCAAGTTGCAAAATACAAACACAATGATTTCTTATGCTTTATATGCAATTTTTCTGCATACTTTTTAAATGCAAGTTGCCTCGTACATGAAAATTGCACAAACCTTATTGCATTTTGAATTTTAACAACTGAAACATTAATCTCTTTCAAGCCATCACTTACAATGTGTGCACAACATCTTACATGCAAATATTTATTTGACAATATATTAAATGATCAATCTTTCCTCACATTCTTCAAATATGAAAGTGATATTATTAAAGTTTGTCAATACCCCACTCTAACAAGCAATTCTCAATAACTTGACCACTTATCTCACTCGTATGATTTGAAACTTGATAAAAATTGAGATTTCTTTTATGCAAATTCCACTCACTATCAATCTAATTAGTTGTTAAGGACATATAGTTAATATTTTGGATTGATATCCATGTATCTGTTGTTAAGCATAATCGTTAACCCCTTAGAGTCATCTTTAATCTTTCCTTCTATTCAACATAAATTGTCAAACAATCTTTCATAACAGTAACCATGTATCTGTTAAGCATAATTGTTGACCCCTAAGAGCTATCTTAAATTTTTCCTTCTTTTTAACATAAATTTTCAAACAATCTTTCATAACAGTGAAACGAGAAGGAATGTCAAATCTAGCTTGTATGGTCCTAAAAAATAATTTGAATCATTTACCCTCCACAAAATTAAAAGGCAACTAATCAATTATAATCATTTTTGATAGCGCTTGTCTACATTTACCATAATTATAACCTATTGTCTTAAGAGTGCCTATATTTTGGTCTTCCGATTCATCCTTCTCTTTCTTAGGTTCTAATACCAAAGCTTTTTGCTTTTTATTAACCACAAAAGGGAATTTTTTTCATTCTTTCAAATGACTCCACATATTACTTGTTCCATTAATAATACTATAACATGCACAATCCTTTCCATAATAATTACTAGGGTGAGCAAAAAAAACGGGTAGCTGATTAAATTTTTAACAACTTCCGGTGTTGGTTACAGTTGCATAGGGAGGGAGAGGGGTAGTGTTTAAAATTATGAAAGAAATAAGAAAGTGTCATTTTATACTGCCTCTTTTAACCGAACCAGTTCAGTTCAATTTGAGTTAATTGATTTTTGCCTTACAAAACCAATATCGAATTGGATTGTTTTTATAATTTTATTATTGGTTTAATTGGTTTTTTTTCTATGGTTTAATGTTTTCAATTACTTTTTTTTTTGTTTTCTCGGTTCGGTTTTTGCCTTACAAAACCGATACCAAACCGTACTGTTTTTAGAATTTTAGAATTGGTTTAATTGTTTTATTTCATCGGTTCAGTTTTTTCGATTACTAGTTTTTTGGTTTAACTGGCTGACCGGTTTTTTTGCTCACCTTTAGTAATTATAGTGGAAAGGATTGTGCATGTCATAGTATATTCTTAATGAAACAAGTAATATGTGAAGTCATTTGAAAGAATGCAATTTTTTCCCTTTTGTGATTGATAAAAAGCAAAAAGTTTTGGTATTAGAACCTAAGAAGGAGAAGGATGAATCAGAAGACTAAAATATGGACACTCTTAAGACAATAGGTTATAATTATGATAAATGTAGACAAACACTATCAAAAATGGTTATAATTGATTAGTCGCTTTTTAATTGTGGAGGGTAAAGGATTTAAATTATTTTTAAGGACCATACAAGCTAGATTTGAGAGTCCTTCTCGTTTTATTGTTATGAAAGATTGTTTGAAAATTTATGTTAAAGAGAAGGAAAAATTTAAGATAGCTCTTAGGGGTCAACGATTATGCTTAATAGATACATGGTTACTGTTATGAAAGATTGTTTGACAATTTATGTTGAACAAAAAGAAAGATTAAAGATGACTCTAAGGGGTCAACGATTATGCTTAACAACAGATACATGTATATCAATCCAAAATATTAACTATATGTTTACAACTAATTAGATTGATAGTGAGTTGATTTTGCATAAAAAAAATCTCAACTTTTATCAAGTTTCAAATCATACAGGTGAGTCAGAGTGGGGTATTGACAAATTTTAATAACATGACTTTCATATTTGAAGAATGTGAGGAAAGATTGATCATTTAATATATTGTCAAATGAATATTTGCATGTAAGATGTTTTGCACACATTGTAAGTGATGGCTTGAAAGAGATTAATGTTTCAGTTGTTAAAATTTAAAATGCAATCAGGTTTGTGAGATCTTCATGTACGAGGCAACTTGCATATAAAAAGTCTGCAAAAAAATTGCATATAGAGCGTAAAAATCAATGTGTTTGTATTTTGCAACTTGATGTAATTCAATTTATCTTATGTTAGAAGTTGCTGAAAGGTTTGAAAAAGTATTTGTGATGTTAGGTGAGAATGAACCTAGGTATATGAGCTACTATTTAGAGGTTGATTTAAAGTGGATTAAAAAAACATAGCGCCATCATGTTTGGAGGATTGGGAAAATGGTAGAAATTTAGTCAAGTTCTTAAAGATTTTTTACATGGTTACATTAAGATTTTATGGCTCATTACATGTGACATCAAATTCTTTTTTCAATGAGTTAATTTACACGCATACAAACTTGTTTCAATTGTGTAAAGGTAGAGATAATCTTTTAAATTGAATGGCAATGACAATGATGTTTAAGTTATAGAGGGGTTGTGATGCAAATCAATTTTTTTTGTTGTATTTGCTAATGTTTTAAATCCACGTTTTAATTTGGAATGTAACACCCTCAAATTATAATATCATGAAATCTCCCAACATTTCTTTACCAATGTCAAGTATTGGGTAATATGTCTAAAATTATGGGATTTTTTTTTTGAAATTTCGGCAGAGTTTCCTCTATTTTTGTTGGTACCAAGTTATCAACAACACTTTTATTATATGTCATTACGACTTCCATCTTGATCCAATTATCCTGGATCACATTCCATTTATCAAACAATAACTCAATATTCATACTTATCAATATATGCACGTCTCATAATATCATTTAGTAAATCAACATAAATGTACTACCAAAACAACTCAAAAGATAAACAAATTCATCATTAAACGTAATAAATGCTAACTAACTACATACATGCCTTTAAACTACATAAACACAACATTAAGATTAAGAGTCATATTATAATACATCCACTACATATTACACCTTCTACTTAATTTTTACAACACAAAAGGATTTACACCTAAAGTAAAGACATGAATATTACATTCCAAAATAGTAATTCATTAACGGGAGTATTCCTACATCTAACGATCTGCAGCACCTCGCGGTGTACCTGTTTCAACAATAACAATATTAAGTAACTAACTCACTATATTATTCTAATATTAATTAATTACTCTTAACCTTTGAAATTTAATACTTCTACTTCAATCTAACTTAATCCCTTAATTTTACATAATCTTTTCAAAATTTACAAATCCAGCTAACTCATCTTAATTACCAAATAAATCTAACACTTCCATATAATTACTCAGAAATTAGGTTTCCTTCCTCAGTCACCAATAAATCCAGTACTTCCATTCGAATTCCCCATCATCCGGCTAACCTCTTTTGTTAGCCAATCAATCCGGTAATTCTATTTGAATTACCCAGCATCCGGCTAACCTCTTTTATTAGCCAAACAATCCGGTACTTCCATACGAATTATTCCATATCCGGTTAACCTCTTTGTTAACCAACAAAACCGGTAATTTCACATAATTTATCGGTAATTCACATAATCATAACTCAATTTATTCATTTGCTCCATTCGTTTAATATCAATTAAATAAGCAACATAGATTATTAGGGAAACTAAAAATTATAAAATAAGGTGACGAATCACCTACCTTCTGCTCGGGATGACCCAGCTCCTCCTGTCTGATAATCAGCTCCAGACACAACTCCAGATTCAATCAAGTGTCATTATATCATTAATCCATCAATATTTTTCTTACGTGCCGAAACACAAAGCACGTAATATTTTTATTTGTAATTTGTTCTAATAAAAATTCATTCTCAAATATAACATCATTATTTTACATACAACCTCATATTTAACTCAAGTTACTTCTTTGCTTACTCTATGTTCATAATTCCTCCATCAAATAATTCTTCTATTCTTTATATCCTCACATCATATTATTCATTTTATCTAAATACTATATTCAAACACAATCTAGACATCTTGTCTTCATATTTTCTTTTAACTAGTTTATTTCTCTTTTAATTTGAATTTATGTATTATTATTATTATTTTCTCAATTCAAATGCTATCTCTTCATTTAGTCTTTCTTACATTTTCAATTATCATGATTAAACATGGTTTGTTTCTAAACATTAACATCAGAGCTCATTCTCCCACTTTTTCCTTCATTTGGCCAAATGTGGTGTTTCTTTTTCCTCCCCCAAATTTTTCTTCATTTACTTGTTATTTCAACTTATTTTCATTCTATTCCACTTCAATTTCATCATTTTTCCTTCCCCTCCTAATTCTCCCAAATTCACATAAGAACCCTAAGTTCAAAAATCTAGGATTTAAGGGAAACTAAGGTAAAATTCCATGAAATTACTTCCCAACTTAATCAAATAAGCTTAAGAACACATCTAAATCAAACATGAAATCCAAACTTCTCATGCTTACCTATTGCTTTTCTTCCAATTTCTCTTCTCTTCCAAAGTTAGCTGAATTCCCCTTCTCATATCCTCCTTCCTTCACTTGCCTTAGTGTTTTATAGGTTGAACTTGCAAGCTTATAAAGGTATTTTCTCAATTTCCTTATTGTTTTTCCTTACTTTTCTCTTTTTCTCTCATGTTATAACATCGTGTCCTTTCCTGCTTCTTGGTAACCCAGATACAAAATCCATAGTGATATTCTCCCATTTCCATTCTGGAATCGGAAGAGGCTGTAATTCTCCAGTCGGTCGTTGATGCTCTACTTTCACCTGCTGACATATGGCACACTTGGCCACATATTCTGCTATCTCTTTTTTCATGTTTGACCACCAGTAACTCTCCTTCAAATCTCTATACATTTTCGTGCTCCCTGGATGGATCGCCAATTTAGACTCATGAGCTTCTTTTAAAACTCCACCTTTTAAAACCTTGTCATCAGGTAAATATATTCTTTTTCCCATCACTACGAGCCCGTCATTCGACACTCGAAATAAAGAGTCTTGGCCGACTTTTACATTATTCATTTCTTTCTTTACTTTAGGATTCTTCCCCTTGAGCTTTTCGTATCTTTTCTCTCACGTTATGCTCTGTTTCTCTTTTCACTTTTTTGTTTCTGTCCATGCGGCAGTTAATAGAAGAGAAGGAGAGCTTATATGTTTTGTTTTTCAATGGCAAATTTCTATTATACCCTTAATGAATTTTGTTTTTCTAGCACTACCGAGCTCCATTCATCTTAAAATTTTAACCAGATTTTATTCAATATATTTTAAGGTTCCTCGGAAAATTTCAGCTCAATCCGTTGGTCGGATTGAAAATTACATCCAATACGTAAAACTAGTCGAATTGTGATTTTTCGTCAAATTTTTGAATTTCTCTAAAACTTTTGAAATTTTAACCCAAGCTAAGGTATCATATTAGAAGGCTTCATGCAAAATTTCAGAATTTTTTGATAACCCAATCAAGAGTTATGAATTTTTGTTTTACATAAAACTAGTCAATTTATGATTTTTCGCCCGGAGGTTTTACATGGAATATATGAAAATTTATTTTGATGAGTTGTATGATTATGACAAAGTATAATTTCTAACAAAAAAGATAAAAGATCGTTTGGTTGTTTATATGAGTTTTATGTAAAAGCTGATGAAGTGGAGGATGATAATAGGCATAAATATGATGTTAGTGCTGACAATGACATGGTGTTAGATGTTAATACTTTGGTTCGATTCGAAAAACATTTTCAAGAGAAAGATAGTGTGGAAAATGAAAATGAGGTTAGGAGGTATTTGATTGATGGTTGTGAGGATTCTAATGATGATAAATTATATATTTTAGGTTGGTGGAAAAGTAATGTTTTAAAATATAAAATACTTTTGAAGGTTGCACAACATGTTTTAGCTATTCCTCTTCTGAATCGGCTTTTAGCATAGGCGATCGTGTACTCGACCATTTCCAAAGTTCTTTATCTCCAACAACAGTTCAAACACTTATTTGTTGTTAAAATTGGTTGCATCATGGATCAATTCTAACCGACATTACAACCTTGACGAATGGCTATGAAAACCTTGAATCAAGTTATTTTTCTTATATACTAACATTTTTATTTTATGATCTATTAATCAACGCTTTTTCAATCTAACATTTCTATTATTATTTTTTTGTAGAATTTCATTGAAAGTTACATCTAGAAATGAATGATAATTAACTCAAAACTTGGTGTTATTATTGATTGGCTGCATCATGGACCAATCTCAACTGACATTACAACCTTGATGAATGATTATGAAACCTAAAAACTTTGAATCAAGTTGTTTTCATATATACTGGCACTTTTTATTTTATGATTTATTAATCAACGCATTTTCAATCTAACATTTCTATTATTATTTTTTCTACAGAATTTCGTGGAAAGTTACATCTAGAAACGAATGATAATTAGTTCAAAACCTGGTGTTATTATTGAAGTTTTTATGTTAATGTTGTTTGCTGTTAATTTTGAAGCCCTTTGAAGGCAATATTTTATAATTTAAATTTTAACTTCTCAAGTGTGTAATTTAAATTATTGTGACTCATGCTCAATTAAACAAAAAAATTGTATTAGAAAGGCAATATTAACACTAACAATTTAATACAAATTAATCTTTATTGGAAAAAAAATAAAAATACTTTTGGATCTTATAAGAAAATTAATCATTATTATGTAAGCCCATTGGAAGCCTAAAAAAAACAATTTCGGCTACCTCCATTTTTTATCAAAAAAACCTAACTAAAAATGGTTGGTTTTTACCAAGTTATAATTTTGATTGGTTGTTTTGTAGGTAAAAACCGAACCGAAAATGTTCACTCCTAATAATTACATCTAGCTTTGTGGATTTTAGGACACCATCAAGTTTTGTAAACTAATCCCAAATTTGTGATTTTTTTTATTATCAACATTTTTTTTTCTTAATATAAGGACTTTAGGTTGGTTACCTTTATCATTTGTGGTAGATCCTGCAGTGTTTGATGTAGGTTTAGTGTTTGAAGTTAGGGCATTAGACGTTGATGTTGGGGTAGTGTCAGTGGATGAAACATTTTGGTTTTGAGGAACTTAAAAAGCTGTTTGTTTGATGTTAATTTCAGCCACAACCATTATTTCTAACCATCCCAATTCACAAAGGCAAAATGCTGAACAAAAAATACATTAAAAGAGGATGCCTAAAATGTTAAACATAAAATATTCTTATATAGAACAAAATATGAAGATGAAACAAGAAGTTATAGATAGATGTATACAGCTGATTAGATGAAGTGAATTTTTACTCTATTACATGGGCTTAAATTACCCCGTCTAATTATATCAGTGCTAGTGATATTCAACTGCTCTGATTAAGTTTTGAGATGAAACGCCTATATCATGTGAGGTGGTCTATGATCACAATTCCTAGAAGGATAGACATTTTTTGCCTGAAAGCTTCACTTTTATCTCCAACAAACATAGGGTGTGATATTAATGACTGGATAATTTTCATATATCCAGAGGCATATCAACTGGCTCGATAGAAAAACCTTTGATTTAGGAATCAGTGACAACACACAAAGTATAAGGCTTCCCTAAGAGAAAGTACAAGACATACTCAAGTATCAACTAGCACCATGAATGTGAAAGCGTATACAAACTCTATGAATGACTAGCAGTTGTTAGAATAAGCAGTATTTTGAAAGATATTTGAGAACTTGTCCTAAAATAGAGGGGTAATTGAGCTCTTTAGAGGGGTAATTAAGCACTGATAAGCAAATAGATTCGATGTATTCAAATGTAGCACAGGTCAAAATTCAACTTCTCCATCCCCTGACTAGGGGAGTTAAGCTGGGCTGAGCAGTAATCTGCTGTGGCTATAATTGGAACAGATACATCAAATAAATGTAGCACAATCTGCTGTTTTTCCCCCTCATATAATTGAGACCAGCACAAACGGTAACACTTTGGAAATAAACAAGAAATAAAACAGAGGAGTCAACTTACCTTTTGTAAACTGCAACCGTACAGGGAGGAGACGATGCAGTTGCAGAGGGAGGGAGAGTGGATGGCTGGCAGCTGCTGCTAGGGTTATGGTTTAGAATTAGGAAAGAAATAAGAAAGTCTTTTTATACTGCCTCTTTTAACCGAACAAGTTCGGTTTGGGTTAATCGGTTTTTGCCTTACAAAACCATTACCAAACTGGACATTTTTTAGAATTTTATAATTGGTTTAATCGGTTTTTTTTACTGATTTGGTTTTTTTGATTATTTTTTTTCCAGTTTTCTCGGTTTAATCGGCTGGCTGGTTTTTTTGCTCACTCCTACCCATGAGCTCTTTTTTAGGACTTCTTTTTTAGGGATGGGGACAGTGACATGCTTATTGAGTTGCGGCTCATTGGCAATGCTCCTTTCAGTTGACAACTTTTCACGAAGACCATTCTGGATATTTCTATTGATGAATTTTGCTCAACATGATTTGTTGTTCACAGTCTTGATTTTCTCTGCAGATACGACCTGAGGAAGCTGACCTATGAGGAAAGAAGGGCCAAGTTGGTTGAAAGGTTGAAGGCTCTCAATTCTGCTGCAGCTGATGTCGAAGAATAATTGTTATCTGTATAATTTTATTTTGAATTCATTAGAGCTGATGCCAGCAACCTCTGTCAATGATCATAGAAATGGATGGCACTGTGTTGGGAAATTAGTGAGGGCTAGCTGCTTATTTTGATAGCAAAATAGAAGATTTACATGCGGAAGGGTATGTCTTTTTAATCTCCTTGATGTGAATTCACTGTTCTTGTGCAGTTTTTGTCCCGCAACCATATGGGAGGTAGTTTCATTTTTTATCTCCAGTTACAATACGGATCAGGAATGTGCTATGGGGATCACACTCTATCATTGGACTTTGATGAAACTACGAGTCCAAGACGAATGCATTTGGAAAAAAGGGCAGGGACAGCTTAATGTCTGTAATACTTGTTAGTGTATTTGGTTCATTGCTTGTTTTCAACCACAGTATATAGCAATTTTTAGCAAATATTTGAGGTTCAAATCTGAATCAGACATGAGGTCGGCCGAATGGAACCGAGAAAGTGCCTGTCACTGTTCCAGATAGCACATAGAGTCAACTTTCTTACATAATTGTTGGAACCATGGTCCTGTGTATTAGGGTGTGTTTGGTATTTTTTTTGTTTTTGTTGTTGATGTTTTAAAAAAACAGTTTCATGAAAAATACTGTAACTGCAGTTCAAAATAAGTTTTGAAGTGTTTGGTTAAAATTATAGTTGAGTTTGAGATTAATGAAAAACAATTTAACGTGTTTGGTTACCGGATTTTTTATATTACTTTCAACTTGTGAAATTACTTTAAAGAGCATAGACATGTACACACACATTTTATATATATATATATATATATATATATATATATATATTGTATTAATAATCGTAATTTCATAATGTAATGAATAATTCAAGTAAAATGAACACTTCTTTTTATTTTCCTATCAAATTATTTGCAATGTCATCATGAACAAGATCTATACATGAAAGCCTTTGTAATCCTTGACTATTTTCACGCGCTACAATATCTGGTAAAAAATCCTTTGAGATATAATTGGGATTACGATCATATTCAACAAAAAATCATCTTGCGACCTAAAATTAATTTGTTTTTATCAATTATTCAAGATTTCAATTAATTTTTTTTTTGTTTTTATCAAATTATTCAATATTACATGTCAATTTTTTTTTGTTTTTATCAATTATTCCACATTACATGTCATATTCCTTTAATTTTTGTTTTTTTATGTCAATTAATCAAGAAACCAATTTTTCTTTGTTTTTTTAAGTCAAGTATTAAATTTTAGCAATTTTGTATTCTTGATTTTAGCAACTATTTAAGATCCCACTTTTTTCTGTTTTTAATGTCAATTAATCAAGATCTACATTTTTTCTGTTTTTTTAAGACAACTTGCATGGTTAAACAATATCATGTTCTTAATATTCTTAACAATATTTTTATTAACTAGTACAAACAAACATTCATTAAATAACAATGAGAACAATAATTCAAGATAAATAAAAAACTTTAAATCATAATATAAGAGGTTATTATAAAATAATATATTTTAGAACATCGAAATAACTCAATACGAAAGTCGTAAGAGAAAAACTTGCGCTCAACAAATTACTTCTTACGTTACAATCTAAAGAAAGACAAATATAAAAACGAAACAGTCAAACAAAGTCAGAGCATTATAGTTAAGCGTTTTTTCAGCGCGCAAAGTGTCGTTGAAACCAACTGTATTTTTGTTCAATACTTGTCATGCTAACCCACATTTCCCTCCTTCGTATAGCTAGAAACTTAGCAGCGAAGTCAAAAAATACATTGTCAGCTATCGAACCAGGTATTGAATGGAACTCAACCATAACTTCAAGAATACTACAGCCTGGCATATACCTATTTGCAGAAGTGGAATCACTCCTACTAGACATGCTGTCGAGAAGCTGTTGCTGCATTGATACCATTTGATCATCAATTCCAGATGACTTTTTCTTTCTAGCTCTCGGCTCCGGGGGCTCTCTTTCTTTCATTTTGCCACTACTCTTTGTATTGCTACTACTAGACATATGCACCCTCCAACTCCTCGAGAAATATGATTTTCAAAATTCAGATTGACATCCTCCTCTAAATCCCCACTTCCTTCTACACCGATATTACTTATGCCCAAATCGACTTCAATGGCACCAACTACGCCCGACAATGGTGCCCATGCATAATGTCAGGTAGCGACGACTCCAGAGCACATTCTATCAAATTTCAACTTCAATGATGGCTCAATACCGGACTGTCTGAATTTTTTCGCTCCTCTTATTTCCTGCATGAAACAAATAGTTTTCTGTAATTTTCTTAAGAAAACATAAAGAATGACATGGAATAGTTACTTTGACGAAAATTCACTTGAATTTTTTATTTCCACCACTCATCGCTAGCCGCAATTATCCCTAATTCATAACTCCAACCCACACCAGTTTCAACAATCAGTTTCGTCCATATCCTCTAATCTTTTTTACATGTATCCCATTTGTTTTTCAACTACGTTTTGGAGAACACATGACCTGTTTGTTCTTTAAATGATGTTAAAATAAATTGTCATCCTAATCTATCAAAATGAGTATTCGGTCTCATTCCCATGTCAATTGCCTTAATGCATATATCACAAAATATATGCAATATTTCTCTAGTCCAAGTAGCTTTATCCATAGATTCATGATCATCCATGATAGCAGGTAAAACTTTGAAAAACAAAAACAAATCAACATTAAAACAAACACTTAAATACTATGAAGGAACAAACTTGGTCATGCAATGTTTAACTAAATGTCAATAAAAAAAAATGTATTGTACAATATAGCATGAATCCAAGTGTTTAGCATGCAGAGAACATAACCAACAACAATATATTCAAATCTTAGCAAAGAACAAATGTAAGAAAAACATCAAAATATTTAATGATGTTGTTCGTCATGTCAAGCTTGCAAAAGATCGACTTCACAATGAGAAGCATATAAATGAGGCATTTATGTTTGAGACTAAATGCATGAAATATATGACTCTAAGTATGAAAAGGATAGGCTAAGGGCCCTGAATATGGCAAGAGAGGAAAAGAAGCAAGCAATAGTGGACATAAACTTAAGCATGGAAAACATGGCGATAAGAAAGACAAGAAAATGATTTGTTTTAATTGTGGTGAACCTACTTACTTTGCTCGTGATTGCACTGAGCCAAAGGTATTGTTTAACCACGATCATCCCTCTAACTTGTATGTTAGCAGTTGTTTAATGCTTGTTGAATTTGTTCCTTTTTAGATTGTAGATTTAGGAACAATCGACCACATAGCAAGGGATTGAATTACCTTTGTGGAATTTCATTGAATTCCAAAGGGAAGTAGATACATATACGTGAGGAATAATGTTTTCGTTACAGTGCTGGGATCAATACCTGCAAACTAGATTTGCAGGGCAGTCGTACACTTTATCTTCATGATGTATTATATGCTTCAGATGTTCATTGAAATCTTATGTTTGTTCTTGCTTTACTCCAATTGGTATTTAATATTGCATTTATTGGTCGTTGTGTAAAAATATATTTGGATAATATTTTCTATGGTCTGACTTTGTATTAAATGGTTTTATGTTGTTAGTCACTGTTAATATATCTATTAATAATGATGCTTAAGTTTATGTTGTTCAAAATTCCAGCACTATTAAAGATAGTAATATCATAACTTGGCATGCTAGATTAGGACACACTGGGCAAGATTGATTACATAGATTAGCACGAGCTGGTCTTTTAGGATCACTTTCCAAAGAGAAATTGCTCGTTTGTGAGCATTGCCTTGCTGGAAAAGCAACTAGATTATCATTTGACAAAGCTAAAAGAACTAGTAGTGCATTACAGCTTATTCATTCGGACATTTGTGACCCAATGAATGTGAGGTAAAGACATGAAGGCAATTATGTTATCACATTTATAGATGATTTCACATAGTTTGGTCATGTTTATTTGATCTCCCATAAGTTTGAAGCATTGGATTGCTTCATTCCATACACAAAGATGTTGGAGAATAAACTAAGCACTAAGATTAAACTTTAAGAATAGATCGAGGACATGAATATTTGTCTGAACAATTCAAAAGTTTTTGTAAGGAAAAAGATATAGTTAGACAGCTAACTATTCCTTATACTCTATAACAAAATGGTGTGGCACAAAGAAGGAATAAAACCATGTTTGATATGGTTAAGTCAATGATAGTGCAAGCTAACTCACCAATTTCCTTTTTGGGGAAATGCATTGTTAATTGTTGCTTACATACTTAATCATGTGCCCTCTAAATCTGTCTCATCCACCCATATGAATTATCGAATCTCATCAAACCTAATCTAGGTTATTTCCATCCATAGGGGTGTGCAGCTTATATTCACAATACTTCTCATGAATATAGGAAACTTGGTCCTAGAGGTGATGCAAACCAAGGAGCTGGAAATGTTAATCATACACTCGGGAATGCAACTGAATTTACACAAGACCCTTTGTCACTTCCAAGTGGCCTAATTACAAGACTTAGAGCCAAACATTTTAAGGAAGCACTAAATGGGCTAATCCAAAAGATTTGGGCTGATTCTAAAGATACAAAGATGGGCTCAAATAATAATCAAGGCCTAGTCCACATCATCAAAGCAATTGAATAGGGTAATAATTATGCAAAAATGTTTCGGCATGGGCTGACCATTAAAGGGCATGAATTTGATGAGTTCCAAGGGTATTAAATAGAGGAATGAATTTGGTCTTAAATGGCTATGTTAAATACATTAAATTTAATAATTTAGCTATTTATGGTAACCTCTAGAAGTCCAAGAGACCTAAAAACGTGGGGACTTGTTTATGTTACTATTTGAGCTCTTTTAAAGCTTTAGTTATGACTTTTCCTATTCTTGGAGGGTTGTTCCAAGTATATAAATGGGTATTTCAAAATGAATAAAAAGATTATGTTTTCAGAAAATTATCATATTTGTGAGGTCTTGTGTTCCTATTCGTTCTTAAAAGAACTCCTAGAACTTATCAAGTTAATCTTGTGGCGTTCAAACAACTAAACTTATCACCTTGATTGTTGAGAGATTCTCAGGTTTTCTAGGTGTGGAGTTTCAATCTTTCGTAGTCTTAGTTTTTATCTTGTTAGGTGTCGGGTCAAGGCTCAACTAATCTTGTCTACACAATCTTGGGGTTTTAAACCATTATTCTTATTGGGTTTCATCACAATTGTTGATAAATCATATACGTTAAAGCTTGCACTAACACCATACTCGGTAAGTCAAGCTTGTAGGCATTATCATTGATGTGTTCCACTACTTGAAATGGTTTGTCACCCCGAGGTAGGAGTTTGAACGACGTTTTTCCAGAAAACGTTCCTTCCTTAAGTGCAACCAAACCCAATCACCTGGTTCAAACACTATCTTCTTGCGTCCTTTGTTTGCTTGTTGGACATATTGTTTACTCCTTCTTTCAATATTTAGTCGTGCCTTTTCATGAATCATCTTTACAAATTCTGCCTTCGTTTTGCCATCTAAGTTCACATGTTCACTCAAAGGTAAAGAAGTTAAATCCAAAGGTGACAAAGGGTTAAAGCTATAAACCATTTCAAATGGCGAAAACTTAGTTGCAGAATGTATGCTTCTATTATAAGCAAATTCAACATGTGGCAAACAATCTTCCTATGTTTTCAAGTTCTTTTTAATGATAACATGTAACAAAGAAGACAAAGTTCTATTCACTACTTCAGTTTGACCATCCGTTTGTGGATTACAAGTAGTAGAAAATAATAACTTAGTTCCTAACTTTCCCCACAAAGTCTTCCAAAAGTAACTCAAAAACTTTGCATCCCTATCAGAAACAATGGTTCTAGGCATGCCATGTAACCTAACAATTTCTTTGAAAAACAAATCAGCTATATATGATGCATCATCAGTTTTATGACACGCAATGAAGTGTCATCTTGGAGAATCTATCTACCACCACAAAAATTGAATCTCCCCCCCTCTTAGTCCTAGGTAATCCCAAAACAAAATCCATAGAAATATCAGTCCAAGGTTCACTAGGTATTGGCAAAGGGGTGTACAAACCATGGGGTTTTAACTTAGACTTGGCCTGTTTACAAGTGATGCACTTCTCACAAAATCTTTCCACATCACGTTTCATATGAGACCAAAAAAATGATAATGCACAATTCCTAATGTCTTAGCTACACCAAAATGACCTATCAAACCACCACCATGAGCTTCTCCCACAAACAATTCACGCAAAGAACACATAGACACACAAAGTTTATTTTCCTGAAACAAAAATCCTTCATGCCTATAAAACTTACCAAATGCCATTTTTTCACATGCATTGAACACATCACCAAAATCAGAATCTTGTGCATACAAATCCTTAATGTATTCAAAGCCAAGTAATTTTATATCTAAAATGGAAAGTAAAGCATACCTTCGGGACAATGCATCAGCTATCATATTTTCCTTACCTTGTTTGTATCTGATCATATAAAGAAATGTTTTAATGAATTCCACCCACTTGCCATGATGTCTGTTCAACTTTTGTTGTCCTTTCAAATGCTTCAAAGACTCATGATCTGTGTGAATCACAAATTCTTTTGGCCATAGATAATGCTGCCAATTTTCCAAAGCCCTTACCAAGGCATACATCTCCTTATCATAAGTAGGGTAATTTAGGGCTGCCCCACTCAACTTTTCACTAAAATAAGCAACTGGACGATCTTCTTGCATCAAAACAGCTCCAATACCTATTCTTGAAGCTTCACACTCAATTTCAAAAGTTTTAGCAAAGTTAGGTAAAACAAGTAAAGGTGTATTAGTTAGCTTTTCTTTGATCAGATTAAATGTCTTTTCATGTTCTTCCCCCCATTTAAACGACATATTTTTCTTGATGACTTCAGTAAGAGGTGTCGCTAAGCTACCAAAATCACGCACAAACCATCTATAAAAGCTAGCTAAGCCATGGAAACTCCTTACTTGGCTAATTGTTGTAGGCATTGGCCACTCTTGGATTGCCTTAACTTTTTCCTTGTCCACCTCAATTCCTTTCTTACAAACAACAAAACCAAAAAACACAAGTTTATCCGTGCAAAAGGTACACTTGTTGAGATTAGCAAACAACTTTTCTTTCCTTAGAATTTCCAAGACAGACTTCAAATGCACTACATGTTCTTTCAAGTTTTTGCTATAAATTAGGATATCATCAAAATAAACAAAGACAAATCTGCCAATATATACATGCAAAACATGGTTCATCAAACGCATAAATGTGCTCGGAGCATTAGTTAAACAGAAAGGCATCACTAACCACTCATACAAACCATATTTAGTCTTAAAAGCAGTTTTCCATTCATCACCTTCCTTCATCCTAATCTGATGACATCAACTCTCAAGATCCACTTTTGTAAAGACACAAGAACCATGCAATTCATCCAACATATCGTCTAATCTAGGAATGGGATGGCGATACTTTACCGTTATGTTGTTGATGGCTCGGCAATCAACACACATCCTCCATGTTCTATCCTTCTTAGGAACTAATAGCACTGGAACCGCACAAGAACTCATGCTTTCATGCACATACCCCTTCTCTAATAATTCACTTACTTGCCTCTGAAGTTCCTTCGTATCCTCAGGATTACTCCTATAAGCAGGTCGGTTTGGAATTGACGCACCTGGTAAGAAATCAATATGATGTTCAATCCCTTGAATTGGAGGTAATCCATAAGATACCTCTTCGGGAAGAACATCTTCAAACTCCTGCAAAAGAGAAACAGTATCGCTCGGCAAAGTACCGATGAGATCATTAGTACATAAAAGAGCCTCCTTGTACATGAGTACAATAAGGGGCTGGTGTGAAAATAATGCTCTCTTGATCTCACTTTTTTTTGTAAGGTAATTGAATTTTTCCTCTTTTGCTCTCACTATGGCTGAAATCCCTTCTCTTTCTTTTTCTCTCTAATCAATGTTTTTCTCTCTTTCTTTTTTTTTGAAAATCTTTTTTTTTCAATTTCGGCCTTCATTTCTTTTTCTTTCTTTTGTTCACTTGATCCTTGTAACTTTAATTGGTCCTCCCTGACCTATTCTAGATTCAATGGCAAGAGAATAATAGGTTGCTTTCTATAAGTGAAAGAATACCTATTTGTGAATCCATTATGCGTAACCCTCCGATCATAATGTCATGGTCTTCCCAATAGTAAATGGCATGCATGCATAGTAACCACATCACAAAGCACCTCATCCTCATATTTACCAATGGATAATGCCACCAATACTTGCCTTGTCACCTTGATTTCGCCATTGAAGCCGATAAGGGTAAGGATGTTTCAAGGTAGTTAAGGCCAATTTTTCCACCAAATAAGTGTTGGCTACATTTATGCAACTCCCTCTATCGATAATGACACTGCAAACTTTGTTTTTCACAAAGCACCGAGTATGAAACAAGTTCTCCCTTTGGTTACTTTCTTCCTCCTTAACCTGCATATTGAGAACTCGCCTTGCTACCAATAAATCTCCAACCGCAGCACTTTGCTCATCATCAGCATCCTCCAGAGGTGGCATGTCATTATCATCTACTTCTTCCTCATTCTCCGACTCAAGCTCTCTTTGGGTGTTTATCACCATCACCCTTTTGTTTACACACTGGCCGACTATGTGTCCCCACCCCTGGCATTTAAAACACTTAATATCACGTGTTTTAGAACTTGAAGTTTCGGTGTTACCTAAAGTAGCAACGGTCGTTGGTTTGGAATTCTTAGAGGATTCAAATTTTGGCTTATGTTGTAACTACTCATCTCTTTCCGAGCTGTCTTCCATGGGCTGGTGTTAGCTATAGGTTGTCCCCTTCTAACCAATCCTTTTCGTTTGAGTTGTTCCTCCACCTTTATGGCTTAATGCACCATATCTGTCAACTCAACATAGTGTTGCATCTCAACTATATCCGTAATCTCACGATTTAAACCATGCAAGAACCTAGCCATAGTGGCTTCCCAGTCCTCTTCCATATTAGCCCGGATCATAACTACCTCCATCTCCTTGTAATATTCTTCTACACTCTTGGAACCTTGATTCAACCTCTGCAACTTTTGATACAATCCCCTATAATAATGGTTGGGTACAAAACACTTTCTCATATGCATTTTCATCTCCTCCCAAGTGTCCACGGGTGACTCTCTATTCCTTCTCCTATTAATTAGTAATTGATCCCACCAAACAATGGCATAATCAGTGAATTCAATTGCAGCCAAGTTAACCTTCTTTATCTCCAAGTAGTTGTGACAATCAAACACCATCTCCATTTTAGTTTCCCACTCCAAATAAACTTCAGGATCACTTTTACCTTGAAAAGATGGGATTTTAATCTTTATATTTCCCAAATCATTATCCCTCCTAAGCCTACCCATCCTAGCCTCTCGATTCTCATTCCCATGCTGAAACCTACCCCGGTTTAAATATGGCTCATCAAACTCCAACTCCACCTCTTCCTCAACATTCCGCCACGGAACACGCCCACCTTGCTGCCTATTGGGGATGTCTTGTTGATGTCCCCTAGGAGCCTCTACTTCTACCCTGTCCAACCTATCATGAATAGGTTCTAATAAAGGCTCATCATACGCCTCATCTCCCTTAACAAGGCTTGCATTTGGAGGTTCGGAACTGCAGGTTGTCAAACTTCTTCGGTTGTATCTTCTTGATTGATGGACATATTTAAAATCTGCAAAACAAGGTTAGAATCCTCACAAGCACTCCCTCACGTGTTTCACACTAAATGGCTTTTACCCTCTTATGGTCTCACACACTCTTGCCTTTTTTCTTCCACTCTTTTGTGTCTTCTTTAGTTCTTAATCGAACTTCTAAAAACTAATTCAAAATAATCCCACAACAATTCAAAAATGAGAAACAACCAAAACTAACCAAAAGGCTAAGAACTTGAATAAGGTGAGATACAAGATTGAAAAGATGAAGTTTTTATTTACTATAATCGTGTACTTTTTTTTCTTTTTTTTGATGATTTTTTCTGAACTTGAATAAGGTGAGAAGCTAGATTGAAACGAAGTTTTCCTACTGCAATCTTGTATTTTTGTTTTCACTTTTTTTTTGATGATTTTTTTCTGGAGTTGAATAAGGTGAGAAACAAGATTGAAAACAAGAAGTATTCTTACAGGAATTTTGTACCTTTTTTTTCTTCTTTTTTTGACAATTTTTTTCTTCTACAAGAGGTATATAAAAGAAAAATGAAAATGAAAGATAGTCAAACTTATCTTAGAACCAAAGCTCTGATACCAAATGATATGAACTTCATCAACAATTGTGATGAAACCCAATAAGAATGATGGTTTAAAACCCCAAGATCGTGTAGACAAGATTGGTTGAGCCTTGACTCGACATCTAACAAGATGAAACCAAGACTACGAAAGATTGAAACTCCACACCTAGAAAACCTGAGAATCTCTCAACAATCAAGGTGATAAGTTTAGTTGTTTGAACGCCACAAGATTAATTTGATAAGTTCTAGGAGTTCTTTTAAGAACGAAGAGGAACAAAAGACCTCATAAATATGATACTTTTCTGAAAACATAATCTTTTTATTCATTTTGAAATACCCATTTATATACTTGGAATAACCCTCCAAGAATATGAAAAGTCATAATTAAAGCTTTAAAAGAGCTCAAACAGTAACATAAACAAGTCCCCACATTTTTAGGTCTCTTGGACTTCTAGAGGTTACCATAAATAGCTAAATGACTAAATTCAATGTATTTAATATAACCATTCAAGACCAAATTCATTCCTCTATTTAATACCCTTGGAACTTATCAAATTCATGTCCTTTGATGGTCAGCCATGCTGAAACGTTTTTGCATAATTATTAGCCTCTTCAATTGCTTTGATGATGTGGACTAAGCCTTGATTATTATTTGAGCTCATCTTTGTCTTTTTAGAATCAACCCAAATCTCTTGGATTAGCCCATTTAGTGCTTCCTTGAAATGTTTGGCTCTAAGTCTTGTAATTGGGCCACTTGGAAGTGACAAAGGGTCTTGTGCAAATTCAGTCGCATTCCCGAGTGTATGATCAACATGTCCAGCTCCTTGGTTTGCATCAAGAGGGGAAAATGTATTTTTATATGTTATTTTGAACATTCCAAAGGATTTGTATTTATTGGTGAAAGGCTAATGGAAGAGTGACAAAGATTGAATCGAGTGATGTCAGCTCCTTGGTTTGCATTAAGAGGGGAAAATGTATTTTTATATGATATTCTGAACATTCCAAAGGATTTTATATTTATTGGTGAAAGGCTAATGGAAGAGTGACAAAGATTGAATCGAGTGATGTTGTATTCTTAGAAGAGGTTTTTCCAAATACAGGTGAGGTTAACAAGATTTCAATTATATGAAATGGAAAATATAGATTATAGCATAACAAGTCATTTAGTATAGGATTTAAATAATACTTTTAATCCTCCTAGTAATAGTGGGAGTGATATTTTGTCTATTCCTACTCTCATGGAGCAAGATCATGATCAATCTCAATCTCGTAGAAGCAATTGTGAACCAATTCCTTGTTGTTGATTTGAGATTGAAGGGGAAACACTCATGATTGCTCCACAAGATGATGAAGAGCCACAAACATTCAATCATGCTTTATCTGGTCCTAGAGCCAAAGAATGGATTCAACATATGGAAGAAGAAATGGGTTGATTTACCATCAGGACGAAGATCCATTGGAAATAAATGGATTCATAAAATTAAACGTAAGACGGATGGGTCAATTCGTCTAGTAACGAAAAGCTATACTCAAGAAGAGGGAATTGATTATGAATATACATTCTTACTAGTTGTGAGAATTACTTCAGTTCGTCTTATTTTAGTTATAATCGCATATATGGACCTAGAATTATACCAAATGGATGTTAGAACTGTGTTTCTCAATGGAGAACTAGATGAGGAGATCTATATGGATCAACCTTTAGGATTCGAGACTAAAAGACAAGAATGCAAAGTTTGGAAGTTTAATAGATCTATATATGGTCTTAAGCAAGCCTCTAGATAATGAAACATCAAGTTTCATCAAGCTATTCTCAAGGATGGTTTTACAATGATGGAAAAAGATCATTATGTGTATTTAAAATGTTCTAACAATAGTTTTGTAATGTTGTCCTTATATGTCGACAACATCTTAATAGCTAGTAACAACAAAGAGATAATTGATACTACCAAAAGGTGGTTATCATCAAATTTTGAAATGAAAGACATGGGTAAGGCCAACTTTGTTCTTGGTGTGAAAATTATTAGAAATCATGCTAAAAGTCTTTTGGGTTTAACTAAAGAGACTTATATCAAAACGATGTTAGAGTGCTATCACATGCAAGATAGCAAACCAATGGACACCCCTATTGATAAAAGTTTGAGCATAAGCAGTGATATGTGTCCCAATACTCTAGAAGAAAAGGAGAAAACATCTAGAGTACCTTATGCTAGTGTTGTCAGTAGTTTGATGTATGCAATGATGTGAACATGTCCTGATATATGTTATGTTGTTAGATTGGTTAGCCGATATCAATCAAATCTTGGTTAGAAACACTGGATGACAATCAAAAGGATTCTACAATATCTAAAAGGAACTTCAAATTACATGTTATGTTACCAATGAAAGAAAAAAAATATGATTGATTGGTTACTCTGAAGCTAATTGGGGAGGAGATGTTAACCAATCCAAATCAACTTCAGGATGTACTTTCTTGCTTAATGATAGTGCAATACTATAAAGGAGCAAGAAACAATCCTATATAGTCTTATCTACCATGGAAGCTGAGTATGTAGCTTGTTCCGTAGCACTACAAGATGCTGTTTGGTTAAAAAAAATTCTATATCATTTGAAAATTATCAGATTAGCATCAGATCCAATGACAATTTATTGTGATAACACTGTTGCAATAATTGTGGCCAAAGATTTAAAATACCATGGAAAGACCAAAAATATCAAGATGAGATATCACTACATTAGAGAAGCGATAAATGACTATGATGTGATCCTAAAACAAATTTCTACAAATTCTATGGTTGCAAGTCCACTCACAAAACCAATAGTAAGGGATGCATTTTTAGACATGTGAAATCCCTTGGTCTGTGTAGAATGTAATTAAATAATAAATAAATGTCATTTGAATATCATTTTATTCATCATTTGTTTATGGATATATTGAGTATCGTATAATACAATTTGTTAAAGTATGTCGATAAACTTAGATTGACTCACTCGCATAAGCAATCACCTCTAGAATTTGTAAGGTGCGTAGAGATGAGACTAATTGAGTTTTAATGCTCAAAAAGTGACTTGGGCGCAATGAGAGCAATTTTAACTCAAAATAATTATTAAAAAGTCACTTTGGTTGGAACCAAGATGAGGTTCTTAAATAAAAGAATCAACATGAATGAATTATTACCATTCATGTGTCTATTATGATTGAAGCCAAGTATGAAAGTATTCATTTGCCATTAATGACAATGAGCAAATGAGAATTTCTGATTTGAAGTCTTTGATTTCAGCAGCAAGACTGGGACTTGTATAATGCATTTCCTCTAATAAAGAGAGCAACGACATACACTCTTTGTCTTTAAAAAAAAGAAAAGAGTATGCTTAACTATAACATGTATTTCATACTACATGTGCTGATGACCATTACAGGAGTAAAAATGGATCCTTGCTTCTTTATTATATGAGTCTTGAAGATCATATCTAAGATCTCAAACTCTTACTCATTGTGACTTTTGACTATATCATGAGGTGATGAATAAATGATTGCTACTTTAGGAGTATATCCCATGGGTATGGAATGATTCGACTTGAAGGAATACTCTTAGGAAAACGAGTTAATTTAGATCTAAATGATGCGAGAGCGAAAGAAAAAGTAATTTTAGTTTTACACTTGTTACTTATATTCATCGGTCGAGATCATATCATTTGAATAAATTTAATATGATTTAGAATACATGTAATTGTCATGATGGATTGAGTACAAAATTCTTGAGGGATTGAATTATATTCATTCATGTGTAACTAAAAGTGCTTGGGGGTATATTAGTATACTCTAAGGAATAATTAATTATGAAGTAGATGTCTCCTGTATGGCCTATATTAGGTTTATATACATTGGAGCTCCTTTCTCTGTGTGTTTTAGGTCGCACGGTCCGTTCGTCAAGTGTGAAATTTATGTGCAAGTTTGAAATATAATGTATTAAATAAATCTAGCCCTTCATAGACAAGTGAGAGATGTTGATTATTGGGTTTGGCATGGTCAGTCCATGAGGAATGAACCTAATCCATATATCTAGAGAAGTTACTAAAAGATAACTACTTCTCTACTTATATAAATAGAGACATAACTCATATGTGATTGTTTTCACAATTGAAAGAACATAGTTCTCTCTTTTTTCTTCCATCTCAATTCTATGCATTAACTTGATAAGATCTACAAAAATGTTTGTACTGTGAATATTACTTTGATTCTAGTAATTGAAGTGACACTGAAGTGATTGATATAAGAATAAAAAAATAAAATCTCACTAGTAAATTTTCTTTTTCGAATCTACACACACACACACACACACATATATATATATATATAATCATCAAAGTTAGATGAAACTAAATTAGACACAACTCATAATTGTTTTTTTAAAAAAAAATTAACACCAAAATATTAAGAGCTTGTGAAAACTTTAAGATATAATTAAGGATTTAATTTCATTTTTTATTTATATAATGAATGGGTTTCTTTTATACGAATAATAGAATTAAGAATATTAAAGTTTATAAAAATAAATATACCGAAGAACATTCGAGGGATTATATGGAAAAAAAATACCCAACCCGCTGCAAACTAACAATCTCAAGGGACGAGTTATTAATTAGATTTGCTAAACCATAAGAACCGAGTAACATGTCACTCAACTACTTCCCCTAATAACCGACAGGCCGTTTTCCCCTCTCCATCCCTCTCAATCCTCAAACGAGTCACAAAGAAGCGTATAGTGAGAAGAGAAACAACCAGACCGGAATTCCGTCTCCATCTCCGACGCCCCCCATCCCGTCACCGTCGATAGATTTCGTTAATTCCAATGATCCAGTTGTTCTTAAGAGAAGAAGCTAAGAGGAAAGAAGATGTGCGCGAGGAAGATAGTGAACGTACAAAGGGAATGATATGCCTTTTGAAGCAATTAGAATCAGTTATTTGGTCACTAATTACTCGATCAGAAGCACGTTTATGGCTTTACAACACTATATCATGCATCACTTCCATTACTCCTTACCAAAAAAGAGAGCTTTTTGCGAGCTTATTGAGGACGACGAGCAAGAAAGGGTTAGCTTCCCAGCTCTGGCAATTAATTTTCCAGAAGAGGCCGCACGAAGCAGGAACCCTTTTGGCCGAGAGAAGTTATGTGCTTGAGAAATTCTTTCAAGGCAAGTTTTTTTTTTTTCTCATTTCTTTTTGCTAATTGTTTTTGGCCTTTTTAGTTAGGGTTTGATCAGTGAAATTGTTAATTTCGTGAATATTAAAAGGTAATTGATCGTGAATTATTATTTCTTTTTTTCTTTTATTTGATTTTATTTACTTATGCAGGAAATCAAACCCGTATATTGCAATGGTTTTCCAACTTTTCTAGTACTGGATCAAGGCATAAAAAAGGTGCCAAAGCGCTTTCCCGATTCGCGTTTGTGCATCGAAATATATGCTGGGAGGAGCTTGAGTGGAAGGGTAAACATGGGCAATCCCCTGCTGTGGTTGCAACCAAGCCACATTACTTCCTTGAGTTGGATATCCTACGAACGGTGGAAAATTTTCTTGAAAATGTGCCTGACTTTTGGACTTCTAGAGAGTTTGCTGACTCGTTAAGAGATGGTGATATTTTTTTCGTTGAGACGAAATTCTTTGTAGATTTTTTTGTGGGGTTGATGTGTGAAGAGGATTCAAGAGATGTATGGGAAGTGATTAATGAGTTTCTTATGGAGGAGTCTTTCTCTGTTTTGTGTCAGCATCTACTTATCACACTTGAAGAGCGTGATTTCTGCACTTTTCTTGAATCACTTTGTAAATATTTGAATCGGAGAATGGAAGCAATTGATTTCAGGGACTCTTCTTGCTTGCTTGAGTTTGTGCTCTCTAAATTCAGTAGTTATGAATCTATTGATCAGTTGCTTCTGTTGAATGCGGTTATTAATCGAGGACGTCAACTTCTAAAGCTTTTGCACGATGAAGAATCCCAGGAGGAACAGGCAAAAGTTAATGATATTGTGTCTCATATCTGCTCAATTTCAAGCAGTACTAATAGCTTTGTCCCTGTACTGAATGAGTGCTTAAAGATGAAAACCACTGGAGGAATCATGATTTTGGGGCTTCAGTCATGGGCCTTTCATTACGCATTATCAGAGAAATGCCAGAGTGCAGAGGCCTGGGAGTCTTTATTTTCAAATAATGGTATAAGTTTCCGCAAATCCGATAAATTTGCACTGCTGCATGGTGATGAATTGTTGGAAGAAAATGACTCTGAAATGGATGATAGAGCGTCAACTAAAAGAAAGAGCAGGAAGAAAAAGAAAAGGAAAAGGAACTTTGATGATGACGACAGCTATGACCATGATCTGCTGGATTTAGACACATCAAATAGTAAACTAGGTTTGCAAGCTAGAGATGGGAGTTGGTTGCTCTCAACAGATGGGTTTTCTGCATCATGGACTAACGTGAGTCACATTATTCATGCTCTATATGAAAACATCTAGATTATTTACTATTATGAATTTTTTTTTCTCATGATATTGCGCTCTAGCAAATCTTCTCACTACAAGTGAGGAATGCCTATTTTGTGATCTTTGATATTCTGATGTACTCTATGATCTTGTTAGCAATACCATATTGGATTAGACATTTCTATGTAGCTAAAACTTGTCAAATCACCTGGCAATAAATCCTGGTGTGGTCTTTATAAAATCTCAAGTCTATCCTCTACTTTGCCTTTACATAACCTTTGACATGGGTGCTGAGAGATAAGAAGCTTTCTTTGATATGAAAACACTTAAAATATATAATTTTTTCAATTCTCATGAATTGCTCTTATGATTTCTTTTCTTCTACGTGGCTTTCATGTATTAAGATTACTTCTTAGTTTAGGTGACAAGTACAAGACCAACAGTGTGTTTTACTTAACATTTGGTCATTGTGATTTTCTGCAGGCAGATCTACCGGAACACCTCTCAAAGTTTTGCTTTTCCACGTGGATGAAGTGGGCACTTGCCAAGTGGAAGAATGCGGCCTAGTTTTAGCTATTTCTCCTAGGGTATGGTGTAGAGGTGCCGGGGAAGGAGGGGATAGAGTAGAGATGTCTCCTTTCAGGGGGTCAAGCATTGACTTGGAGCAAATCCAGATGAAGATCAAGTTTTTCTGCTTTCCATGTATAAACTAGGAGATCTCATGACTGCATGTGGGCATCTCATTTGGTGTGGAATTGCTGCCGGACTAAGCATTATTAGGGCTAAAAGTTTGCCAGAAAAACTTTCATCTGCCACAAGTAATGCTGCAAGGTTTGAGCCTCGAGATTTCTTGGCTATTTTGAAGCCTTCTGTTCGAATGAAAAATCATTATACAAAGGTACACTTTTGTTATTTTAATTATACTTCCTTGTCTTGTACCCGAGCTTCAAAGTATAGGGACTTGAAGGTTGAAACAGATCGATACAATACGGATGAATATTGATTATCGCCACTTGCAGGACTTGCTGATTGAGTGCAGTGATCATGTTTTGGGTGAAGAGAGTTTTCCCCTTTGATACCCATTTCGGCTTCTCCAAGTTTTATCAAAACCCAACCTTTTGTCATGCAACAGAATTGCATCCATGTTTTCTAGGGTAAACACCCCCCATTATTATACCAGCAGCATTCAATTTCTTAGCTCGATTGGGGGGCTAGTAGTGGCCTGGTCCAATCTCCATCAGGGGGGCGGTGAAAGACCATTTTTTGTTGTCTCTAGTAGTAAGAAGGAAGACAAGACTGTAAGTTTTCAAGGCTGGCGCCAAATTTCATCACAAGGAAAGCTTCTTTAACTTTTCATGTCCTTCCAGCTTGGTGCTGGATTCTGGTCCTTGCTAACCTAGCATCTTTCTAATACCATCGACTTGTATACTGCAGCATGCACATGAGCTTACAGGGATTTCTATTCCTTTTCCTACCAAAATAATGTGTACAGATGAACCATGACTTGTAAATTGGGACTGCAGGACTGAAACTGTAACTCGTGATTAATTCGTCAAAAATATCCGAATTAATTTAATTGAGAAAATGCTGTGATCAATTCTTTCTCATTTCAAGAGATGTGTCCAAGTTTTATCTCCTTTTGTTTTCAGCTCGCAAGGTTTTTACAGTTCCTTTTCGAATTCTTGAGCAAATTACAAGGAGAACTGGGGTGGCGTGCAGGTCATTTGAACAATGGATAAAAGGAATGAAAACAAACGACCTAATAGAAGTTGCATCGATGTTGAGTTTCTTGTAGCTTTGAGTATGATTTTACTTTATTTTAAATACAATTAAACAGCAAGCAATGACACGTAAATTACTTTCACATCAGTTTGTCATTCTGTGAACCAATCACGTACAGCAACACGAATGTGGCATGGTCTCAAAGAGCCTCATGACCTTCATTATCAGGCACCCATGAGACTTCTGTTTCAGCTCCGTCATGTCCTGCAAATAAACACAAAAACCTGGTAAAAAACTAAAACAATATTCAGTGATGTGATTGTGAGTCGGGTACTTGAATGAATACACATAAAAATAAAAATGGGAACACAATTTCAGTCAATCTTTTTAGAGTAGACCTAAAATGTGGAACAAAACAAGAGTACCCTACCTAGAACTGTGTACTAATCTATAAGCAAGTTCCATGTTTATCATCCATGTTTCATAGTTTCTGTTCTTTGAGATCCTTGACCATTGGATTGTTGCTTCAGTAATTCCTAATCCACAACTGTCTCATTACACCGAATGAGCACCAGAACCAGCAATACCACTTGTACCCTTCAACTAGTTTTCGGAACATATTTTCTAACAAGACTTCCTAAATTGATATGGTGCAAATGATTGACTGAAATTGTCTTCCCACTTTAATAACATATATAACAGTCTAATACACGACAATTCCTGAAGACCAGAGATGAAAATACTACCAACTAGAGATCCCACAACTATAGAAGAAATCTAAAAGCAAAGTGCAAGTAAAACGAGGATAAATTCCGTGGCACGGTGATATTAAATACATACAATGAAGTCTTGGATGTGGTCTAGAGCTGTGATTTTTGAGAGATGAAAACACCAAAATTCCATCTCTCCAAAAATGAATGATGTTGCCATGAGGACACTGCGTTATATAATTTAAAGCACTAGCATTTGTAAAATGGGAATTGATAATGACAATCCATCAATTTCTAACAACACTTCACTTTAGCTAATATTCATATACATTTATTGCATAATTTGTGAAGTGCCACTATGAATTGATGGAGTTTCTTCATCATCACCCAAGTAAAAGTATTGCTATGACACCCAGCAAAGAACTTCTAGAAACAAGTGTTTCTGAAACCTTATAAAGAAAAGAAAAAAACAATGGCAATGGGTTTAGTTACAGAAAAGCATCAGAGAGAAAAAAGCAAGAATGAAAATCAATCTCACACCCATGTCCATCATTTGGGTCCAACAGGAAACCTATGCCATAAGCCAGTATAATCAGAAAAAAATTCCTCCCCCATGTGAACAATCCGTTATTCTCCAACCACCAGTTTTTTGGTTATTCAAATTAGCATCGCAGTAAACCACTAGTTAGTTAGAGGCAAGTAAGCTGCTCAAAATTATTCCATCATACAACTTGACTGTAGATAAGGATTGTTATGGTAACAAAATCTATTTTAATGATAGCATAGGAAACTTACCCAAGAAATCATATGCTGGCAAGCTAAGATACTTCGGACATGAGCTTTTTGAACTGTACATGTCATTTTGAATTACACAGTCTCGAGGCTGTACAAGAAAGAGTCAAAAACACAAAGCATTTTTCATAATGAAAAAGGTGGAACAAGTTGAAATATAAAATTTTACAACAATGGATGTCTGCAGACACAAAAGCATGTGAATTATGCCAGACTAAGGGGCTTCATTTAGAATACTTACATCATAATTTCCTCATCTGATCCATTAATAATAGATAGGAAAACAGGATAAAAATTTAGGTTATCAGAAGAACTGTTAGGATTAAATTATTGTGACTTTTTGCAGTTTAAAATCAAAGATAGAGAGCAAACAGCAGTGAGCCTTTAACCTCTTAACATCATCTGTGTACAAAATTACAACCATAATACCCGTTTTCTTGTTGCTCTACAAACAATGAATGCCTGTATATTCTTCTCTAACCAATTTAACTAGGACTGAAATGTAAACCATGAGAAGCATAAACAACAAAGTCTAACCTTGAAATCCTTATAGAAGCATAATCGAAGTTCCTCCAAAGCCCCCTTTGAGCAAACCAGTTGCGGGGTTGTATGGAAAGCATTCTCAATAGCAGATACAATGCCTCCAAGAGGATATTTCTCACTATTTGAAGGAACATATCCTGCTTCATTCAGTACTTTCTGGCATCAAGTATTGAAAAGTATAGTTATTAGTCAATTCAATGAGCAAAATAATTTCAAAAACAAAATGTTCCTCAATATATTTTAATTTTCAGCACAAAATCATGTATAAGAGCATAAAAAGATGACATATAGGAATTGAAAGCAACTGATATACACGGTTATAAATCATGAAACTGAAGATTGACAGCATATTGAATAGAATTTCAGCTGCATCACTATTAATAAATGGACGCAACACAAGGTGGATTAGTTAGCAAATCAAAACTATAGGAATGTACACAAATTAGATGCTTATCTAGATGGTATTTATAATCATGATATAAAAGTGTGTTTAATATTTGACTTCCCAAATAGACATACAGTTACAGGAGTTAAATAAAATTTGATCAAAACTACCACCTGCATTATACATATAATCTTCCTTTTCGATACACACACAGCCACATATAATCTTTCTTTTTATCTATAATATTGTTCAATATTCTTGTCTGTTAAAAATTAGCTTACTAGACATTAGAAGTTCATTAATCATCACAAAACTCCTGACCACTTACTGTAACATTATATTTAAAGTAGACATTGAGGGTCGTTGAAAAGTAACTGTATTCATCGTGAACAACTGGAGAGGAGCAAGTTCCATGCTTCTCTGCAAGAACAGAGAAAAAGGGTAAGTAGAGAATTTTGCATACAAAAGAGACATCCATAATTTTATGCCTTATAGACCTCCAACTGAAGCTTAATGCCACAGAAAAAGTCGTGTGAAAAATTCACGTTCAATTACTGGTCAACATACTCAATAGGAAGCAAAGCTTACATGCAAAGGCATTCAGAAATTCTTGTAGTTGATATCTTCTAAACCCAAAAATAACAAATGGCATTTTATTTCCATCAGTAGAAAAACTAATCTATACATTAAAGAAGTTTGAGAGCATTGAAGATCATCATATTTTTCATCTGTGAGTACAGCATCACAATCCAATGTCATCTTTCTTCTTTTTTTTTCTTTTTGACAAATATAATCAAATGTCATCCATCATACAGTAGCAAAATATCATCAACCTTTGCATCAAATATTCTTATTCGGTCCCTAAACATGACACAACATTTTTTCTACAACACATAGCTTCCATGGGCTGCCACTTCTTGAACTGTCAAGCTTGTGCTCTGTATGTCTTACACTTAACTGTCCCAAGTCAGCAGTTAACAGAAAAATATCTTGAATTAAATTTTTATGTATTTCAACAAATTAGTCCAAGAGCTGGACATATGCATTGCACATGGCCTCTGAATATCTACTACCATATCTTATTATTTGATATATATGCATAACAGAGAAAGCTTTACATCCACCATGAGAAAGTACTAGGTATCTGAAAGTGTAACACAGCCGCCCATCATCAAAAAATGTTAGCTAGATTTGCTTTGGCTATATTAGGCCCAGGTTATGCAACAAGGATCTTTCAATACACTACTAGGCATTGGATACGGGTCTCCATGTTACCACTCCCTTCCAGTTTAAATCTAAAAGAAGACAGCGAACTATGATACAATCATATCATGTAAGAGAGAGAAAGTTGAAGACAGTTACCCCACTGCCAATGTGCATTCCCCCATTTTCACCATCACATATCATGAAAAACAAAGTATTGTCAGTTTAGAATCATAGAAAGGGATAAATTAGCCACAAACAGAGTCAGCAGTTGAAACCACCTCATGTGCCCAAAAGGATCCTTTTGTACCATAGCAATTTGATATTGAACCACAGCTAAGAGATGGCCAATACTTCTCTAGAGCATCATGCAATGTGGAGATCTGCATGTTACAAAAATAGTTCAGGTACTTGGGACATGAAAGTATTATGAAAAAATAGCTGATGTTTAAAACACAGGAGTTAACCAACATACATACATGCTTGAAGATATACATGCAAACATACCCCTATCCTATGTGCGTGCATGTTATGGTTGGTTAAAATCTTCTGAAAGGTCAGAAGAGAAATTGCAGCCTGTAAGAAAAGACGAGATCCAAAAGGCTTACTTGCATGAAATAGGTAATCGCATCATAAATTGATATAAGAGCATGAAATGCACCCATATCAGCTGACCATGCTATACAGCTTCCCATTAAGAATACAGCAATGGTTGCCGGAACTTCACAAAAATTAACATGCGGAAACCTCCCATACCCTGGTACTGATACCTTATTATTCATGTCTATAAAAGGCACACAGCATAGCTATCAGACCCAATTCCTTGCATTACGAGACCAAATGATGTTTTTCTATATTGCATAACGCGCAAGCGTCTTCATAATTTTGGCAGTGATTCTACAACTTAATTTGTTCAAAAAATACAAAGTCAAAGATCACTTTAGGGCAAACTATTTTCTATCACTTAAAACTCCACTGCAAAGGCAGTATCTCATTCGAGTAAGCAAAGATTCAAATGAAAAAGGAAATGAAGCAAATGGAGGAGCAAGAGAAAGATACCTCTTTTTCATTGAAATCAGATCGATAGCAACAGGAAGGCCACGTTCCATCATTATAGTCAGGCCAGAGACCATCTACCCACACAAGTAGAGCAAACACATTAGCATAATAACAATCGAGTTTCAAAAATGCAAGCAAAAAACGGAGACCCAACCATTAGCCTTTTTAGTCCTAATATTAAGGAAAAAATTAGATCCACCAAATTGAGATTTGCAGCACAAAGAATTCTACTTACGGATTGTAAATTCAGTCGGAGCATTTGCGCTGGGCAAAAAAAAAAAAAAAAACACATAAGCATACGACATAAGCTATGTCAGTTCCACTGCTAGGTTTCTTTCCATTAAATAATATATATATATATGTGTGTGTGTGTGTGTGTATAAAAAGAATTCCAGCAGGCACAAGCTAAATCACACAAACTTTATTAAACCAGAAATCGTTAAGTTCACAATCGGAAAAGAAATTAGAAAGCAAATTGGAAGGGTAGAAAAGATATACCCTCGGCAACAAGCATTTTTGGAGCAGCAATGGCGGGTGCGGCGGCAGTAGGTGCCAGGCCATTGCAGAGACAAGGCGAAGTAATCGAACTCCCTCTGTCCTTCTATGGCACTCGCTTCCTCGATCATGCAATACGATGCCGTAACGAAAACGAGCAGCACGAGAAGCGTTTGGACAGAGAGAGATGCCATTGAGAGAGATGCTGTTCTTTCTGGTTGCTTGTTGCAGCGGTTACCAAAACATCTAGTGGTTCCATTGTTAATAATAGAGAGAAAAGGATTCGGGCAGGTAGCTACCAGGGGTAGAGCTGTCTTTCAGGTAGCAGTTTAGGCTGCCCTGTGGGCCAGTGCATTAGGCAAAATTGATTCAGGAGTTCGTGGAAGCTTACGCGCCTCAGGCATAACCGTAGCTTTTTTTTTTTTTTTTTTTTTCACTTTATCTTTAATTTCATTTCGAGCTTTTTGAAAATCACTTGAAAAATACTTTTTAAATTAAATTATTTTTTTATTTTAAATTAAATATTTTTTAGTATTATAAATCATTTTGACGTGCTATATTAAAAATATCTTAAAAAAATTAAATGTATTTCTAAGTTAAAACAACTAAAACCACATTTTCAAATATCCCTTAATATAGTTATTTAATTATCATAAAATTAAATAATAAAAAAATAGCTTTGAAAATGCTTTCATGGCCTTTACTTCTTCCTCCACTTTGTAGTTTATTAAACCTATGTTACCATTAACTAGCAAAAGTCTTTATAGCTTACATGACACAACTCTTTATAGCAATTACAACTCTTTATATAGAAAAAACTATAAAACCCAAATAATACTAAATAGAAAAAAGATAAATTAGGGAAAATATTAAATAGAAAATACTTAATTATTGATCTATATCGTTCAAACAATGGCTTCAAATGTGGTGATTGAATTCTTTGTATAGTGTGTAACTAATAATATTTTTTGTTTTTCCCAATTCTTTCTCCTTTCGACCCTCCAAATTTTTATAGTATCTTTTTCTTTATATTTGACTCCCTTTTATTTTGATTAACATTTGTTTTATTTGAAATTATTTTTAAAATTAGATATTTCTTAATTTCATCCTCCTTTATTTTTTTCATCATTCAAATTTGATCTCTATTTTTTTATTGCTATTTTTTATTTGAGATTATTTTTAAAATTGAATTATTTTTTACTTTTTCATCCTCTTGTTTTTTATTCCATCAAATTTGATCCTTATTCTTTTTGTTGCTATTTTTGTGCTTTGAGAAATTTTAAAATTGATATTTTTTTTACTTCAACATTAAACTAATAATTGGAAATTGAGTTAAGATATAGGATTTCACAGGTTATAGGTTTGGAAAATTAATCTATTTTTATCAAATAAAATGAGGATAGTGAGATTTGAATTCATTACTGTTTAATCAATAAAACTTTGATATCATATTAATAAACTATCTTATCTAAAAATTTAAACTATTAAATGAGATTCCAAAATATAATTTATAGTATTCTCTAATTTTCCATCCTTTCTATTCATATGAATTAAATAAATAAAAAACCCAATTTACCGTAACCCCTTGGGCTTTCAGTATAGCTGCTCTAATTTAATTTTTCTTAGTATAAGTTCAGTCTTGACTCCAGCAAAACTAAAAGTTGTCAAGGGATGTTTGATGGTTTCTCAATATTTGATAAAATAAGACCACATTTCGAGTTGTGTTTAGTCATTCAAAGTAACACTTTTTTTATATATTAGCAAGAGTATTCGGGTTAGTTTATGCATACCTCGATTAATTTTATAATTTATCAAATCAATGATCATGTAAATCTCTAGTGACAATCATATTAGTAACCATAAGACTTGAATTCGGGATTATAGGAGAAACAATTTTTTTAATCTCAAGCTCCCACCACTGGATCAACTACTATATAATTCATAAAACTTTATTCTTTTTATCATGAGTGGAGGGGGAAATCGAAGGGGAACAACAAGAGGGTGAAAATGAAGAAAACGCGGCGGAGGATCATGAGATTGGCTCACGAAAAGCCAAACGTGTAGTAATTTTCACTGGTAACCAAGAAAAAGCCAACCTTCAGATAGGCTTTTAGAAGCATTTGGCGGTAAAATGAGGCTTGCCCGATATTTTTGTTGCGTAGACCGGCGGAGATTGTGGCCATTGAAGCTTCAGGGCCAAGAGAGCTGACTGGTGCTGTTGATCTTACAAGTCACTACAAGCTGTAGCCCCACCACTGCAAGCGATCGCTTGGTCGATTGCAGACACACATTATCTTCACGGTGTGGTGGCTACGTCAATTCCTTTTATTATATCCTAATCACCATCGATATGTTTTTCAAGATATTTTTCAAAATATTTTTTATTTAAAAAAATATTAAAAAAATATTTATTAATTATTTAAATATCTGCATGGGTTCATGTTCGATTTAATTTAAGGTTTAGTGCCCTTTGGTATTGCGATCCCACCGGTTTTTGATTGAAATTTGATTTTTTTTCTTTTCATTTTAAATAAATATGTTTTGGTATTTTTAGATCATTTTGATGTGCTGATTTCAAAAATAATTTTTAAAAAATAAAAAAAAATATCATTTTGATGTATTTCGACACGATAAGCACTTTGAAAAGCTACCGCAATTATACTCCCAAACAGGCCCTTAAAAAAGTATGGAACTTTTCTTGGAGTTTTAATAATAGGGTGTTGAAAGGCCCTCTCAGCAGGATGGGGTGTGGATAGCTGTGTTTCACACTATGTTTTTTTTAAAAAAATTAAAAATTTATTTATTTATTTATTTATATAAAATTAAAAAATTATTGTTTTTAAATTATTTTGATATGTTATATCAAAAATAATTTTAAAAAAATAAAAATAATATTATTATTTTGATATATTTATGAACCAAAATCATTTTAAAAAATAATTTAAATCACACTCTCAAACAGATACTTGAATGAAACCTTATTATTCTGCAAGCAGCAAGAACAAATTATATTTTACAACAATATCGTTCAGCTTTCATTTCATTATTTAATCTTTTAACTTGGTATTGTGATAGTATTTTAACCATTAATTAAATGTTTTTTTTTAATTGTATAGGGTTAAAATAATAATAAAAATTTAAATGTATGATAAAACTACTTATTTAATCTTGAAATTGTATTATCTGATGCTTATAGTTTAGGATATGTTCACTTGATTTTTACATATGTTTTTGAATTTCACTTTTATAATTTTTTTCCCTATTAAATCTCATCATCTTTGGGTTTCTCTATTAAGTTTTATCCCCATTTTTGTTTGTTTCTTTCATAACCTTTTTTATTAATATTTTTTCTGATTTTATAATTAAATTGATTGAGAATTGTACTTAATTGAATCTGGTCAAAGATTTCACGACATGCAATTTTCACATATTAGACCAAGTTTTAAGAGGTTTGTTCGATTTGCCTCTCTCTCTTTCTTCTAAATTGATGTTTTCTTATTTTTTATATCTTTTTTTATGTTTTGTTTTGTTATTGTTTTTTGGTTTTATTCTATTGGGTTAACCTTCAACAATTTTGTTATATTTCACTCCCCATTGTTTTTTTGATCTATAAATAAGTTATCATATTAGACCAAGCTATATTTCACTCCCCACTATTACTTTTAAAATAACATTACTTTTATGTAATATGAGAGTAAAAGATAAGGGGTAAATCAAATTAAACATTCAATAATAAGATTATGTTTTTATTTAAGCAACTCAAGTTAATGTAACTTGTTTTCATTGGAGTTATTCTTAAGTTAATAAAAAAAAAACTATGTACTTGATTATCTATGAATTTAACGCTTCATCCTCGATAATAGATATAGTAAAATGACTATACATGTGCCATGTGCTAGGCAAATGCAACATACATCACAAAAGGTAAAATGTGTAAGAGTACTGAGGAAGCTTGGACAATGAACAAAATTAACTTAGCCTATCAAAGAAGTCTTACATGGTTAACATGATATGTTATTAAACAGATTTTATCAATTCAAATGTCTTTCTTTTCAATGTCACCATCAGTTTATGTTTTATCATTTCCTTCCTATTCGCATGTGTTATAAATATATAAAAAAAAACATATGAATTTGATCCATGTCATGGTTTTTGTTGGGACTTGCCATATTTTTAAACCATTTGAAATGTGTATAAAAATCCCAATTTTTCCTCTCTCCTATACATGACATGGACAAAACAAGGGTAGGAAAAAAGGAAACAGAGTATGGAATAAAAAACCAAAACATGGAAGAATTAAAATGGATAGAAAAGATCAAACCTAAAAAACAATAAAGGAAACTTGATCAAAGACATGACTAGGTAGCCTTTGCTATTGTAAATAAAATATTTATGTGTATATCTAGTTAGCTAGCCTTTGATCAAAGAAATTTACTATTTCTCATTATAAATACATTACAAACATTTATGATTAATGGAAAATGTTCAAAATAAATTTCACATGAAATAAAAACAAAAAGGATCAATTAAAATAACAATAATAAATGACCATATTCAAATCTAAAAAAAATAGACCTTTTTTTTTTATAGCTAAAAGGCTTAGACAAAATCCACTGACTTGTTTTTTGCTCGAGTGAGCGAAGAGATAAAGATGATCAGTTGTTCTGAAGAGAGAACGAGAGCATCGAGCAAGAGATATGGAGAAGATTGGTGTTGTTTTGGTTCGTATTGTTTTTGGATGTCTCTCTCTTTTTCTTTTTTGTGTTTGATATATAAAAAGAGGAGGTGGATGTACTTTAGAGATTTAGAGAGCAGGGGGGGGGGGGGGGGGGGGGGGATGAGAGGCAGGTGATGCTTAAATTAGGTTAAACTTACTCCCAAATATTCCTATTAAATTGCAGCGAAACTTCTAGCTAGGAAGCATGTTGTGACAAACAAAATATGGAATAAGAAGTTAATCCATTATATATATTAAAAAATAGGGTTCTAGTTGGAGTCCATGTGAAATAATAGAAACTTCATAATTGTGTTCCATTATTAGTGAGGAATGAACGGTCAAGAAATCATCATATGTGTATATATATATATTATGCATCCATGATCCATCCCAGTTTTGTTTTATATAATAATTAAGATTCACTTCGTTTCTCGTATGATCTTATGCATCAATCATAACCTCAAGGACCTTGTGAAGCAGTGCAGATTATATTTTTGCAACAGCTCATCTTCAGAATCACTGTCGCTGCAATCCACGAGAGTTTCTTTCCTTTTCTTGCTGTTGAGAATCTACCACTGGACACTGATTACTTTCACTCGCCCCCTCCTTTTTCCCTTCTTTTAGTATATAGCCACTCAAAAAAGTTGACTCCTTCACAATGCTGTCGCCGAAAGTGATCAGGGGGCCGGCCGGGGTGGTCACGGCAAAAACAGATTCTTTTCCGAGCTGATTCAATTAAGAATTGCCTCCCAGAATCACTGTCACTGTACACAGCTTCATTTTTATCGCTTTCATGGCCTGCAGGGTCGTCGCCGTGCATTTCTGCGATGAGCTCCCGGCCGGCCGGGGGTGAGTGGGGGGGGACTGGCCTTCCATTAAAGCTAGAGATGCTATGCCAAAAGACAATAAAAGTAAAGGCTTTAGTGGGCACTCTTTAACCCATCAACACCTTTTTTCCCCCCCGGTGTAAATCTCACTTTGAAAGCTTTTGGTGCTTTCCAAGGTTTAAAGAACAAGTAGAAATGTGGTGAATAGTTAAATATGATTGCTAGAAAGCTAATCTAAGAGAAAAGGAAGGGCTTTATTAGAAATTAAAAAAAGTGAATATACCCTAGAAGAAGCAGAACCGGAAACCTAATCATGCATTCAAGCTGAAACCTCACGTGATGTGTTGGTGCTTGCTGGAATTATGCTCTCCTTCTTTCTTTCTCCCCTCGTTATAAATCAAAGCTTTTTCTTTCTTGCATGCCCATCTCCATGCATTGGATACTCAAATTTCGACCAAACAATATAGAACTAATGGTCCCCAGAAGATATATTGTGGTTGTAAAAAACTTAAAATTTACATTACATATCTCGAGTTTAAACAACTGGATATGCTCAACTTATAAGAATTTAGAACAACCAGAGTTTTACTTGTTTAAATTGATAACTTAACGAGTGACTAAAAAAAAATGAGAGATTTTTCGAATTTAAAAATAAATAAAATAATGGAACTTGAGCAGTATCTATCTTAAATATTCGAAATAATTAAAAACAAATCCTAAGAAGTTGGCAAAAACAGGGATATAAGCTATTGCCACGTGATATTATCATTTTCGTCAGTGTCTATTGCCGTATGGAAATATTCGCAGCGTGGCAATACAAAAGAAGAGCTTTAGGCCACAGAATAATCGTCCGGCCAACAAACTTAAGAAAGGGAAGACAGCTTTTAAAACTTTAATTTCATAGGATAGTTGTATATAATTATTTGTAAAGAGAATATTTTACGTTGCATTTCAAAAATATTTTTTTAAAAAAATAAAAAAATATTATTTTTATTTTAAATTAAATATTTTTATGTTTTTAGATTATTTTCATATGATGATATCAAAAATAATTTTAAAAAAATAAATAAAAAAACATTTGATATATTTTTTTTAAAAAAATACTTTTAAAAATAACATACAACAATATAATTAAAATCATACACAATCTCCTATATAATTATTACATAATCATATCTGTCTTCCATAATGATATAGATTTTTGAAATTTGAAAGTTACAGGGTCTGTAAATGTAATTATTAGAAGTTGTTATTAAATGTTTTAAAATGGATTTTGTTTAAAAGTATATTATTTTTTAAAAATATTTTTGATATAGCATGTAAAAACAAAAAAAAGTAATCTTTAAAAAAAACAACTTCATAGATGCACAGAAATTATACCTTCCAAACAATATGTTAACATATTAAAAAAAATGTCCCAACCTTGCAAGGGCATTTATATTATTTTTAATTAAATATATAGTCTATGATTAGATACTCTTTTTATTCCACGTAATAAAAAGCCTAAGCATGCTTATGTGCTACGAACATTGACATGTGAAATGAGATCACGCCAACAAGAAAATAAAAAGAAAAATTCAATTCAACATTTGACTGTCTACATTTTATTATATATTATAATAAATATCATACAATGACCCTGTTTCACATTGTATTTCAAAAATATTTTTGAAAAAAATTGATTTTTTTTTAGTATTTTTAGATCATTTTCCTGTACTGATGTTAGAAATAATTTTTTTAAAATAAAAAAATATCATTTTAATATAATTCTGAATGAAAATCACTTTAAAAAACAATATCAACCACACTCCCAAACATGCACAATTCAGTTATGAAATTCAAACCTTGTTATTCTAAGAAAGTTATACAAGGATTGCAATCTTTTATGTTGCATTGAAACTAGTTATTTTTTTTTTAAAAAAAATAATTTTGAAATGGAGAAGTTTGAGATGAAATGTATATTTGGGAGTATGGTTGATGTTGTTTTTGAAAATATTTTTTGTTCAAAAATTCATCAAAATGATATTTTAAAAAAAATTATTTTTGACATCACCACATCAAAATCAAAATAATTTAAAAATATCAATTTTTTTATATTTTTTAAATATTTTTGAAATACAGTATCAAACAAGACAGAAGATCTCTTGAAGAAGAAAAATACTAAATACTAGTTGAGTTATGTGTGTGTGAACTTTTCTTTTTAATTTTATTATAAATTTATTGAGGTGACACTTAGTTTTTTAAACGTCACTTTTTTTTTTATCATGTAATAGAAGAAGTCCGTGTTTCAGTTTTTCATTTCACTTTCAGCATGATTTGGTATTACAGTAACAATATGTTTTTTTATTGAAATAATATATACATATATATTAAAATTATTTTTAATATTTATATAATAAAATAATTTAAAAATAAATCACTTTTAAAATAACAGGCTTTTCAAGCTCGTTAGTGGAGGTGGGTCAATAATTCGTTAGGAAAAATATTTGATGTTTTTTTATTTATTGGCTGGTTTCGATGGCCGTTTTTCTTGACCTCTAGTTATGGGCGTAATTGTCGGTAAACGAAGCAGTAGGAGGTCCAATGTGGACATATAATTTCACTTCATGCATCGCCATCTCTGATCATGATTTTTCTTTGCGGTTGTGATGTGATTGGAATTCGATTGCCTTTCAATATCCGATATGAGGTGGTCCAATGAGATTAGGGTTCCATAATCATTATCCCTCTGGATTTTTCCTATTTAATTATTGAATACTTAATTATTATTAATTTAAACTTGTCTTGTATGTATAAGGCTGGGGACCCTCCCTCAACCATCAATCAAGGGTTGGATTCCGATTTCAAACTCAAATAGATTAAAATATATATTTTTTATATAAAATATATTTTAAAAAAATAACATTAGATATTATTAACATGTTTGTATAATTGTGTTTTGAATTCTATATGATAGTTTTATTTTAACGGTTATGATTTAAGAAATATATATGTTTCTAGTTAAAATTGGAAGGTTGTATTTATTATACATATAATAAATATTTAGCATTGTTGTCAAACACTAATGATTTAATATTAAAACGGTTTGTTTGAGAGGATGATTAAAGTTCTTTTAAGTGTTTTATTGTTTATAAATATATTAAACTATAATTTTTTAAATTTATTTTTGACATTAACATGTCAAAATAATCTAAAAAATTAATTAAAAAAAATCTTAATTTTTTCAAAAATATTTTTAAAAGACAATACAAAACAATCATCATTTACTACTATATATATATATATATATTACAGTGTGTGTATATATATATATAAGTGCATTATAGAGTAATAATAAAATAAATGATGAGGGTAAATAATTGCATGGGAAGGAAACTAAAAGCTTGTTTGGCTGTGTGATTCAACTTGTTTTTGGCCGAAATTTGATTATTTTTTTTGCATTTTAAATGAATATGTTTTAGTGTTTTAGATCATTTTGATGTGCTGATGTCAAAAATAATTTTAAAAAAATAAAAAAATATCATTTTGATGTATTTCGGCACAAAAATCACTTTCAAAAGCTACCGCAACCGCACTTCCAAACAGAGACTAAGGTTCTATTTGGTATTGCATTTTAAAATTGTTTTTGAAAAAAAATTGAAAGTATTTTATTTATTTTATTTTTTATTAAATATTTTATATTATTTTTATAATTTCAAAAATAATTTTTTAAAAATATTATTTAAATACATTTATAAAAAAAACTTTTCAAATGAAATGAAATCATATCGCATTACCAAACAGTCAGCAGCAATATAGAGTAGAGTCTGCTTACGTAGAAAAAGCACGCGGTGGTATTACATAAAAGAAGACCAAAGAAAAAGAAAAAGGCCAACTTTTTCTTAAAATTATTTTAAGCTCATCGTCAAATAGTCAAAGACTCAAGTCTCCCTTTTCCACTTCACTAATAGCACTAGCAAATACCAGACAAACTCACCAGCAGAATCTTAGCTGGATGCACCACCTCCTCCTCCTCCTCCCCCTCCTCCTCCACCTTTTCCTCTCTCATGACTCAACCCTCTCCCATTTTCCTCTCTCTCTCTCAGCAAAGCAAACAGTCCCCACAAATCACACCCACAACACATTTCTCTCCTCCTCCTCCTCCGCCTTGCTCTTGAAACATCGAGCTGAGACACCACAAAATGCCCACATCTTTCCTCGCTTCCTCCTTCGTCATTGTATCATTCCTCCTCTTGTCCTACGCACCCCTCCACTTATCCTCCTCCACCACTACTAACCGTCGGATTCTTCATCAACCATTCTTACCACAGGACTCCATACCTCCCACCGAACCTCCAGCTCCTTCCCCACCTTCCCCGCCATCGCCATCGCCACCATCCCCAATCCCTTTTCCCACTCCTACTCCTAACCAATCTCCCTTTTTCCCTTCCTACCCTTCCCCTCCACCCCCTCCTTCCCCTACCGCATTCGCATCTTTCCCAGCCAACATCTCCTCTCTCATCCTCCCTCAGTCTACTAAACCCAAACCCACTTCCCGAAAACCCCTCGTCGTCGCCATCTCGGCCGTCATCTCCACTCTCATTGTCTTGGGCATCATCACCTTTTATTACGCTCGCCGCCGGAGAAACCAGGCTAACTTCTCCGACAACAAGACTTACGGTGGATCCAGTTACAGTAACAGACAGTACCAAGTAACTGCAAATACAAGAGCAAGTAGCAACAGCCATAAGCTAAGAACCTCTTCAACTAGTTCCGAGTTTCTTTACTTGGGAACTTTAGTAAATTCAAGGAGGTTAGATGAAAGCTCCAATGACATCACTGATGATAGGTCTGATCATCTGAAACTGGAGTCCCCGGAGCTCCGGCCGCTTCCACCACTCAACAGGGATAATTCTAGGCAGAATTATGGAAGTGACAATTTTGCTAGGGATGGGAATGAAGAGGAGGAGGAAGAGGAGTTTTACTCACCGCGAGGATCTTCAGGCGGTAGAGAAAGCTCCAGCGGGTCTAGAAGAGTTTTTTCTGCTGCTGCTGCAGGTTTTGATGCAAAAAGCATTGGTTCTTCGAGTTCGCCTTCGTCTTCAGCTTCTCCTGCTCGGTCTCATTCTCTCAGTATTTCTCCGCCAGTAAGTTTGAGTCCCAGACCAAAATCGCCTGAATCTGGTTCTGTACTTGCTGCTCAATCGTTGCCACCACCATCGCTATCAATAACGGATGCTCATAATGAGAGGGAATCTTCTTCATCATCTTGTGCTTCATCTCCATATGCTTCGCCTAAAATCACACTAAATTTGGAAAGAAATGTACTGTCTTCGGCTTCTACTTCTCCTAGAGCATTGAATGATTTGGATCGAAACAATGTGATCATGCGGTCTCCATCTTTATCCCCAGCTAGAATATTGAATAACAATTTGGCCCAAAATAGACCTTCTAGCTCACCTTCTTCTGTTTCAACTTCACCTGATAGAGTACTGAACGATTTGGCTCGATTCAATGTGGATTCTCCGTCGTTGTCCTCTGTTTCTTCATCACCTGATAGAGTTATGGAAAATACCCCATCACCTAAAATATCAATTGATTTGGATCGAACTGTGCAGTCTCCATCACTGTCCGTTGCTTCTTCTACACCAGAAAGATATTTCGAGAAGAGCCTACCTACATCTCCAATAGTTTCAAATGTTTTGGATCGAATTGAGATGTCTCCTTCATTGTCTGTAGCTAAGAGCTCATTTTCATCTCCCAGAATTTCGAATGTTTCGGATCATACTAAGATGTCTCCTACATTAATGTCTTCACCTTCTTCTTCGCCGGATAGAAAGAGCCCAGATGTATCACCAACAATGACTTCTAGTGTTTGGGGTCTAAATGCAAGAATTAGTAATGTTTTGGAGCAGCCTATGTCAGTTCGGCCTCCCCCGCCTCCGCCTCCGCCTCCGCCAATGCTGCTACCGCGAAGACAATGGGAATTTCCCAGTGTTAATGCATTGTCAACACCAACAGACCAGCCAATTTCAAAGCCTCCAGCGCTCATACCACCCGCAAGGCCTTTTGTATTACAAGGCACAACTAATGTATCGCCAATTGAGTTGCCACCTAGTTCTAAAGCAGTGGAGGATGCCGAGGAAACTCCTAAACCAAAGTTGAAGCCCTTGCATTGGGATAAGGTTAGAGCAAGCTCTGATCGTGAAATGGTGTGGGATCATCTGAGGTCCAGCTCTTTTAAGTAAGACACTGAAACCTCTATTACCTGTTTACATGTAATCGTTGTTCTCTTGCTCTGTTTTTTTTATATAGTAAAATAGGTCTAAATTTCTAGTTCAAACATGGGTTATATTCTCTTCTCTCCTGAGTAATTGGTTGATGTGGATATTCCGCAGATTGAACGAGGAAATGATCGAGACATTGTTTGTCGTCAATTCGCCAAAACCAAAGCCAGCCACTCCTCATTCAGCTAGCCTAACATCCCACCAAGAAAATAGGGTACTTGATCCCAAAAAGGCGCAGAACATTGCAATTTTGCTCAGGGCACTCAATGTGACAATTGAGGAAGTTTGTGAAGGCCTTTTAGAAGGTAAATCTCCATTGATATAGTAGACTTGGTCCTAGTGTCTGCATGCTGTTGCGCTGCTTGTTGTTTTCTTTCATGTCTCGGGGGTTCTGTCTGGGGAATGAATTCTTGGCCTATTTCTTTGCTGCTTGAATATAACCTTTCTAGGTTTTTTTCTTTTTCCTTCTCTTAAACATGTTTGATCCGCAGATGAACCACTATTTTATTGTTGAGTCTTTTCTGCATTGCTTAACTTTACTGAAAGATCTTCGGTTGCTTCTGGCCTTTGGACGTACACAATGCATTTAATTTTTACGAGCCAGCCCGAGTTCGATTACATTTGACATCTGCTAACTTGTGGGGAGCTCCTAATTCACTAAATGCCTCATCTTGTCATTTTGTGTTGGATATGTTACTTCCATCATCCACTGCTGCTTCTGTCGGGCCTTTATAATTTTTAATTTGTATGATGAGCGTGCAGTGACATGCCCAATTATTTATTACTGATCCTGCAACTAAAGTAAGTCCCACTTGTTATGCAGGAAATGTTGATACTCTTGGATCTGAACTTCTAGAAAGTTTATTGAAGATGGCTCCTACCAAAGAAGAGGAGCGTAAATTGAAAGAATACAAAGATGATTCTCCAACCAAGCTTGGTCATGCTGAGAAATTCCTGAAGGCAGTGCTTGATGTACCTTATGCATTCAAACGAGTGGATGCAATGCTTTACATGGCCAATTTTGAGTCCGAGATTGAGTACCTCAAAAGGTCCTTTGAAACTCTGGAGGTAAATGGAGTCTTCGAATCCTTCTCCTTTGATTCTTTGTTGCTTCCTTTTGCTTGTGGTATAATTGTGGTCATCAGGCCTACAATCATGTACTTGCACATTCCTCAACACCTAAAAACATTTAGCAGCCATTTGGCTCTGCAAATTCTCAAGATAGCTGCTCAAACTTATAATGGATGATTGTTGAATGACCCAAAGTTGCTCTCCCTTCTGAGCTATCCAATAGAAAATTCTGTGCCCTTAGCAACCACCAGTCCATGTGCTTCTTCTTTCCTCTAAATAAATCCATGTGATTTCTTGTCATTCTTGTTTGGTGTTGGTGGATCTGAGATGTCACCGCCCAAGTCTCATTGTTTTTTTCCTTTTTACAGGCAGCCTGTGAAGAACTGAGAAATAGCAGGATGTTTCTGAAACTTTTAGAAGCTGTGCTCAAGACAGGAAACCGCATGAATGTTGGCACTAACCGAGGCGATGCCCATGCCTTCAAGCTTGACACACTCCTTAAGCTTGCTGATGTCAAGGGTGCAGATGGAAAGACCACGCTCTTGCACTTTGTTGTGCAGGAAATTATAAGAACAGAAGGTGCTCGTCTCTCTGGGACCAGCCAAACTCCAAACTCCACTTCCAGTGAAGATGCCAAGTGTAGGAAGCTCGGCCTGCAAGTTGTTTCTGGTCTGAGTTCAGAGCTCACCGATGTGAAGAAAGCAGCTGCTATGGATTCTGATGTACTTAGCAGTGATGTCTCCAAGCTTTCTAGAGGCATTGAGAACATCAACGAGTTGGTGCGATTAAATGAAACATTGGGAATGGTGGAAAGCTGTCAGAAATTTTCAGAGTCAATGACGAGGTTCATGAAAATGGCTGAGGGGGAGATCATCAGGATTCAAGCCCAAGAAAGTGTTGCTTTGTCACTAGTAAAGGAGATCACAGAATACTTCCATGGTAATTCAGCCAAGGAAGAGCCTCACCCCTTCAGAATTTTCATGGTGGTTCGAGACTTTCTTAGTGTTCTTGATCGCGTGTGCAAAGAAGTTGGTATGATAAATGAGCGAACGATTGTTAGTTCTGCCCATAAATTTCCAGTTCCAGTAAATCCATTGCTTCCAGTTCCTGTAAATCCAACGCTGCCGCAGGTTTTTTCTGGATCCAATGCTAGGAAGCAGTGTGATTCCTCTGATGATGAGAGTGCATCTCCTTAATACCTGTGGATCTTGCTCATATCAGGGTAAACTGACTGTTTCCCCTCGCCGGAAAATGCCTAGGGTGGGGGTGAATTGGGCAGGATGGGGTTCTCAAGAGCTGGCAGCTGGCTTGCCAGATCTCTGTAATTTATTCTTCTTTAATATTTGTATAAATCCATGACAAAGATTTTGTAATTTGGTTTTGTCATATAGATAGTATACGACGAGGTTTTCTTTGGGTGAAGTAGGGCAATATGCTGGCTTGACTCGCAGTCGACAATGGCGATGACGTCACCTAGCTGTCGAAAACTTCAATTATAGGAAAGCCAAGCTGTCCAGCTATGCAAGTCATGAGCACAGGATATATTCCTGCTGTATACATTGCAACAATCTGTACTGTACCTAATTAGTAATTGCTGTCTTTTTAGTAATTTTAATCTCATCATATGTTTATATTTAAATTAAAATCTCATACACAATTAGCAATTAAAACAATTATATATATACATATATATATATATTAAAAAAATAGCTTATCTTATTTGTACTGCAATACTAAATAAGGGTTAACAGCTTGACCTTCAATGGAGCTTCAGCAGCCCCTTTTATGGTGTTTCCAAACCTAAAATGTTTTTACTTTCCTGCGACATATAAAATATTTTATAAAATATGATTTATTTATTATTTTTTTTAACTCACGGAACTTGATAATGACTTGGTTAAGAGTGTTGAATAGCGTAAATATAGCTTTGTAAATATTTTGAAAAGCCAAATTAGTAAAAGAGTTTGTTGAATAATGTAAATATAGTTTTTTTGTTTATATATATTTTAATGATAAAAACCATTTAGAATAATCAAATATATTTTAATATATACCAACCAATAATATAAACAAAATCTTATAAAAAATACATATAATTGCTAAAAATAACGGCAATGCTGCTGCGGCCGCCACTGCAACCACGGCAACCACCACCACCGTATGACTAATATCTTCATCATCACCACAACAACCACAACTATCTCATCATCACAATAAATCAGCATCAATTCAATTTACTGCTACCACCGTAATTTTCATATCATTGCTAGCAGTCGTAATTTCCCCCCCATGAAATTCTGTTTTCAGTTCAAAGAAGAAACAGAGCTACAATATTTTGAAGTGAGAACCATGTTTCCATGCAATAAGTAAGGCATTTTCATCCAAATAATTTAACAGCTAAAGCAATATTAAATCAGGAAGGGTGGGGGATTCTTGTATTTCAAGATATATAAAATAGTGGTGACTAAATTTCACCCCAGGAATTCGTATCCTTGTGACAAGGAATCAATATTTGTTAGGAATTCTTTCTCCATGGTAATACTTCTGAATTTATGGATGAGTGGGCTCACCGAGCTTGACTTTACATCAAGTGAGATCGATGATCCCTCCAATGCGTGGGAACTGGACACCAGTTGAGTGGAAATAGAGCTAAGCCACATATCTTCCCTTCTTCCCTTTGCTAGATTGCATGGACTCTGCATCCATGCGCTCTAAAATACTGCGCGCTTCTTCTTCTGTTGCAGGAACCACTTTCCGGATCCTAAATCCATTATTTTTGGCTTTTGCCTCTGGACGTACAGTGAAAGTGAAGTAAAATGTATTCGATACCTGTTTCAAATATGGAAAAGGTAAATAGAAGCATACAATTAAAAAGATAGGAAATATGTGAGGGAAGTTTCATGTTAATTTAAGCTTCAAATCCATACTGTAAAAGTTCTAGACAGTGAACATTTCGAGGACTAGCAATTACTATGAAAGCATTTTCTGTTGTCTGAAAGAAAGGAAAAAGGGGCACTTACCTCGCTGGACCTTAACTCGGGCCTGGTAACATGTGCTACAACTTCAATGTTGATCAGAGGCTTTTCTGGGTTTTCATGTTCCGTGTAAAGAACACAAGATTTGATGCGCAGGAAGTCTCCGACATCAACCTGTTCACCAAACAAATTTTCTTGAGGTAAACTATGACTCAAAATTGATTGCATGGACCATGGAGACTGCAGTTGCAACTTCTGTAGTTGATATACTATGAATTCTCTCTCTCTCTCAGAGGTATCACACACACACACACACACTCTCTTAATCACAACCTCTGCAAAGAAATCACCATCTGCATTTTAAATTTCAAATACAATGTTGTAGTTGAATTGGATGGTTGAATTTCCAGACATTTATATGAGCAAATCACGTCTCAGCTTCGCACAAAAATTTACAGTCAGTCAGCAATGTATGGTACTTGGGGGAGGATTAGAGCAGTTTGCTTATATTTCATTTTGAGACATAATCAGAATGAAGTAAAAGCTGATAACTGGTGAAAGAAAAGATGCTGGTACTCACAGGTCTTAAGAAATCAACATGATCAACTTCAAGAAAGTAAGGAACCAATCCAGCAAAGGCATAGGCAGTTGAGAAAGCTAACTCGAAAGCCCGATGCATCAAAAACCCTCCGAAGATTCGACCATGTATGTTCCTTTGCTGTGGCTGGCAAATTAAAGAGTTTTCAAGGCATGTATCCCTTAGAAGAATGCTGTTTCTGTCCGCTAAGGCTGGCATGTCACAGAAGATTCGTCCCTCAGCCAGCAATGCTTCAAGTCTATTTACCTCCCCATTCTGAATTTCCTTCTTTTCTTCTACACCCTTCCTCTTTCTCAGCTTGCTCCTTGCTTCAGCTTCTTCAAAAAGTAACTTTTCCGTTTCTGTTTCAGGCGACAGCCTATTCACTGGAGTAGCTTTCCCCGTCTTAGAGTCACGGGCCACAAATATGAAGTTGGCTGTCAAAGCTACGGAGTCTGAAGTGTCAGAGCCCTCTGCATAACAAATTTATGTACAGTGGTTAAGAAATACAAACACAACGCAAAAAAGAGCCATGTTATTGGATTTTCAACAATATATTGTCAAGAAACCATCTCCCCTAAAAGCTTAAGATTTTAAGTGAGACTCTATAATATAATTTATATTATTCTCTAACACACTCCTGCAGTGAAAGCCCTTTGTGCTTGAAACTTGTACTAACTCATGTTACTTTGTGCTTGATTTTTATTAGATAGAATGGGGGTGGTGAGATTTTAACTCATGACCGCTGGGTCAACAAGACTCTGATACCATGTTAAAGAACCATCTCACCTAAAAATTTAAGCTTTTAAGTAAAACCATAGAATATGATTTATATTATTCTCTAACATGTAACTGGTAAACCAGATATTAAAACTTCCATGTAGTTTGAGAATAATCGTCATCCTGCTTACATTTCTTCATTCACTTCTTCAAAATGTATGTTAAAGTATTCAGTTTGAATGAATCACACATGAAATCGTACAGCAACACTAAGATTCTTGCTCATAGAATAACTAAAGGGCTCAACACTCAAAACCCCCTTGAGAACACTCCATCAGGATCAATTCTGCCTTGCCTTTTTGTTTCCACTCTCTTAAAGTCCACTCTCACTAAATCTTAAAGCTAAAGTTGGTACCAGAATAAAGTACCTTTTGTGGACTGAATGACCTCCAGTTGAACTTCAATTGATGACCGACCAACCCAGATGGCAGAACCAACTATTTTAAGATCCACGTTAACACTAATTGGCTTCTTCAGGACAATCTTATCTACCGATGCAGTCACCAGCAGTGGTGGCCTTGTTGTGCTATCATCGTCGGAGCAGTGCTAATACAACACGAGCATTCAATCACAAATAGAAAGGAAGATGCGTGTGAATTATATACAAATTCCATCCAAATTACATGAACTAGCATTACACTCGGCTACCAGACGTAATCATCCAAAAATACATGTAGCTGGGGATTCCACATCAAATTTCTTTACGCGTAAAAAAAAGTAACACAGAAGATTGAAAAAGAAGAAGAGGCAACTAACCAAGCGTTTGATTCAGTCCATTATCCATTTCCCATGTCATAGTATTAAAGAGAGAAAAAAGCAATTTAAACGCAACATTGCTAACTTTAATTTATTATATTTATCAAACGGAAAGAGGTGCTTTCATTACAACCTAGTCCACCTGTTATTCCAGAACAATTCAAAAAACTATTGAATCACTACACAGATATGTTTATTTAAAAGAAGAAGAAGAAAGAAAGAAAGGTAGTACCTTGATAGAGATGGTGCCAGCCAAAGCATCAAGATCCTCAAGCAACTTACCAATCCTAACTTCATTCCAAGGATCCCTATACTGCTCTCTTAAAATATAATCAGTAGAAAAACCATACAAGATACTAGTACGGCTCTGTCTTGGAGTTTTAGTCAACAATTCACCCTGTGGAGTTGCATCTTTAGGTGGGTCAAGAAGTCTTTCAAAGGTCTTGGGCCTTGTTTCCCACAGAGCATTGGTTACTGGCGAGTGGTACATTCCTGGCCAGAAAGCTATGGGCTTTCGTGCATGGCCATTGACGCCAGCAAGGGAGTTGTTGTCAAAGGGGTTGGTCAATGTGGAGACTACAGGGATGGTTCCTGGAGAGGAGGAATTGAATTCCATTTCCTCTTTCAAGTTTTGGGAATTGGATTTAGAACGGTTATCGGAGATGAAGAAAGGAAGGTTTGCTTTGGAATTGGGTGTTGATTTGGTAAAATACTGCAATTTGTGGGCCCCATCACTTCCATAAATATGGGAATTGCATTTCAATAATCATACTTTTATTATAGTTAATGTGTCCGCATTATCACACTGTTGCTGTCTATTATGTTAGCGTAATTAATGTTATTTTTTAAAATATATTTTATTTAAAAATATATTTTTTATATTTAAATTTGCAAAATCTTCAAATAAAATAAAAAAATTATTTATCTTTAAAAGCACTTTAAAACATTGTATCAAACAAACACTAGATGTGCAAGTTGATCAACTTTCATCGTAGAGACCCGAGTATATCCTATTTGACACTCCGTTTCAAAAATATTTTTGAAAAAAATTGAAATTTTTTTATTTTTATTTTTTAAAATTAAAAAATTTAGTGTTTTTAGATCATTTTCATGTGCTAATATCAAAAATAATTTTTAAAAAATAAAAAAATATCATTTTAATGCATTTCTGAACGAAAAAATACTTTCAAAAGCAACCTTATGCATTTCTGAACAAAAAGTACTTTCAAAAGCAATCTCAACCACACTCTTAAACTGACCAATATCAATTTATCCATCCTGCAAATAATTAATCGGAATTGTATTCTTCCTCGTCTATTGATTCGTCCTCATCCTCATCCCAATCTTCGATGTTGATTTCATAGTTATCATCGTCGTCGAATTGTGTATGTGTACTTGAACTCAATACATCATTCAATTACTAAGCATCAACATCAGTAAAAATATTTTCAACGATGCAAAAAATTAGATTTTCTTTCAGTCATTAGACGAAACAACTTGGTATGGATCAACTAACTCGCCAAATTGATAGACATCATCATCTTCCTTTATGAATTCATCATCGTTGTCCTAAATAACCTCTACATGACAACCGAGTTTGGTTTTCACTATGGATAACCAATCAACTCTTGAACGGTCCTTTCTAAAGGAAGGGTTATATGTGTCATAAAGTTGTTGACATTGCTTGGCGAAAACAAAGACATCGTCGACGTTACGAAGTCTACCCTTCAAATTAATTTTGACCAAACCATGATGGAGATCTACTCTAACTCCTCTGTCAGTGGTGTCATACCAATAATATTTGAATAAAAACACTCTATTCCACTTAGTATGATATTCCAACTTCATAACCTCTTCTAACTTTCCATAATAGTCAACTTCAAACTCATTGGAAGTGTTTCCCTTAACACAAACTCCATCATTATACGTCAATTTATCTTGTCCATATTCTTCAGTATAAAACACATGTCCGTTGACTAAATACCCGCTGTAGCACTTAACATTTCGTTCAAGACCCATACTTGGTAAAGACAAGATATCATTAGCATTTGTTCTTAGTTTATAAACCTAGTACATGAAGTGCACACATGAACAATTAAAAAAAATATGTAATGAAATTAATTATTCTAAGAGATAAAAATAATTACAAAGTATTAACATGTGTTATGAACCACGAGAAAAATTGTTCATCTTGTAATTGAAAGATTTGGGATTTAGTTAGCTATGGGTTTTGGGGGACAATTAAAATAGTCAATGTTGTCTATGAGGAGTTTAACAATGTATTAGCTTATGATATTTGTAAGAGAATAAATGTTTGAAAACAACATGTTATGTGTTTGTTTCAATTTTATTTCTGACAAATATCTTCTCCCGACTGTATTTTTTAGAAAGGGTCATCCAAGATAGGAGAATATTGTTAAATTTCCACTCAAGGGCACTTCCCCGCCATCATCATGCCTTGAAACATGGTTGATTCTAGTTGTCAACTGAGGTTCGAAATAGAATGAGATAAATGTTGCGATCTCTTTAACAATATAGGTCTAACATATCAAAGCCTAAACATGTGCCTTGTTTTTAACTTTTCTCTTAAAGTTGAACAAATACCTGCATGAAATTGATTGAATATTTTAATTTATGCATTAAAAAATAAAATAATTTTAATTTATAATATCTAACCTCTTGAATTGACATATCCATCTATATTGGACCGAGCCTCCAATTTTCACCTCGTACTATAAATGTATAGGTAGATGCTCTATTGAGTTAAAAAAATGATGGATGTAATATCATCTCAAGTTTGCAGAATGTCTATACGATATTTGTTTAAAGCTTCTCCAAGTGTTGTGTTTGTAACTTGTTGGAGTATATATCTCTAAAAATGTGACTGGTCTATGTGAGTGCCCCTTTTGGAAATAAATCATGATAAGCTAATGGAATGAGTGTTTGTATAAAAACATGGCAATCATTGCTTTTCATTTCATACAATCTACAATCCTTCAAATTCACCAACCTTGATATGTTTGAGGCATGTCTATAGGGAAAAAGTAGACTTTTAAGCCATTTATACACTAGTAGATGTGAATTCTTGTATAGAGCAAAACTGGTTTTCGGCTTCCAACCCGTGACACATCATAAACCAACCCCCTGTTTTTATGGTGACAAAACAACATTATATCCATTCTAGCTTTTATGTTGTCATTGGTCTTCCTTTTCATGTCCATAATCGTGTTGAAAATGTTTTCAAACACGTTCTTTTTTAAATGCATGACATCAAGGTTATGGTGGAGAAGATTGATCTTTCAATAAGAAAACTCTCATAAAATACTTTGCTTTACCAAATTATGGGTCAAACCAAAACCAGAAAACTCTCCTTACTAGATTGCAAACCATACACAATGTCACCATACTCTAACACCATCTGATGTAGTTATTTACGTGATGATATTGATGGTGCAATATCCCTCTCAACTTTCCAATAAAAATGTCTTTTTTTGTATTTTTTTGTACTTGTGATCAATTGGCAAGAACTGTCGGTGACAGTAAAAAAATGATGTTTTCTCGCCTTTTGTTAGCGTTAATGCTTTATTGTTTTCCATACAGTATTGACATGCTAGTTTTTCATGCATGCTCCACCCAGAAGACATTCCGTATACAGGAAAATAATTGATAGTCCACATCAAAATTGTCTTCATCTGAGAGTTTTTTTTCCTTGATACATTATATAAGTCAAAGCCCCCGTATAACCATAATTGTTTCAACTCATCAATCAACAATCGAAGACAAACATAAATGTTAGGGCATGGACTATAAGGACCATGTGTGATCATTGATGAAAACATGAATTCAACCTCATACACATCCCAGTGGCAAGTTGTATACTGTGAGCACCACTAGCCAACAGGAATAAGGAACGACAAATGAGCCAAATGGATTGAGTTCGTTTGTATATAAACCAAGATGCATGTTCCTTGCATATACTTAGAATTGAGTATGGACGTGGTTAAACCAAGCTTCATCAAAAAGGTGCATCATCTCTCCATCAATTGCATTGTATGAATGGTGTAATGTCATGTGCTTAGCAGTCTTTGGTGACATGAATATCGCTGCAGTCTAGGTGTGATTGAAAAGTATCTAATTTTTTTATGTGCTACAAGAGTTCGTCCATGTCAGTCCTATTTTTATAATGAGGATGCCAACATGTCCCGCACTCGGTCAACTTTGCATTTTCAAGGTAGTACAACATGCAGAAGTTTGGACTCATGTCAATTTTCTAGTATCTTGGCCGGAGGGGTTTCATCATGGATTTGGAAGCCTATAAGCTTTCGGCCTATTCCCTTGAGGTAAAATGTTTTTTCTCATTTGACAATTCTATTATAATTGGCCTCACTCAACCCATAATCTGACTTTATGGTGAATACTTGTGCCCAACTAATAATTTACTATAATTTGTGCAACCATCACATAATGGTTCATCACAATCTTTTAAAAGATCAAACAACATGGCTAAATCTGGATTAGGTTTTTTTTATTATCTATGATTGGACATTCACCTGCACTACTTTGATTTATTCTCATGACATCCATAACCATATTTATTAAGAATTACTATTGATATTTACAATTCCATACACGTTGCTGGAATTAGAAGTTGACCTAGCTATCCTTTCAATCATAATCTCGCGAGGATCAAATTCTTCTCCGTGTGCATACCAACACAAATATTCCTCCATGAATCCTTTTTATAGAAGATGCATCGTCACAACATTTTGATCGGTAAACTTTTCATTTTTGCATCTTCTATATGGGTATCTAATATCGACTCCACTAATATTTCTCGGATTACATGTTATATAGTTAATAAAACCTTAAATCCCATTGCAATAATCCATCTGATGCAATCTTTGGGGTGATTCATGATACATCCATGAACGATACTCCATTACTTATATATCAAACCTATATACAATAATCATATATTAGTTAAATACATTAACTAAACATATACAAATTTACATAATCTAAAATAAACCCTAACATGTACACATTTTAAATCCATACAATAAATTTATATGATAAAAAACTATAAAAAAAACAGCAAACACCGAATCAAAATCAATACACTTAAAAAATATGCAAAAAAAAAAAAATATTAAAATTATTTTTTTAAAAATATGGTAGATTTGCTTACTTAAAATGGAGAATCCTCAAAAAAATTATAAATTTCAATAATTTAAAATAATGTTTTAAAAAATAAGCACCTCTTGAATCTAAACTATATTTTATTTTTAATGCATTTAAAAAAACATTTATCATAAAGTCTTTTTTTAGAAAATATCTTATTATAATATGAAAAGTGAGTTTTAATAAAAATAATTGAAGTCATGCCTCAATATTTTATATGCAATTAAAAAGAAATCCAAGAAAACTATGCACAAATCTTCTAATAAAAAATAATATATATAAAACAATTATTGTCATGAATATTCGACTAAAGTAGAATATATATATATATTGATAGAGCGGATTGGGTGTGGTATATTCATTTCTTTTCGCAATGTAAATCAAATTCAAACTTGATATTCTTTTTCCTTTTCATTAATTCTGGGTTTATAGGTGGAAGATTGGTTTGCCAAGCGTTGGCCGTTTCGAAGCATAGGACCAACTCTACCGTCAAAGTATTTAGACAAACAACTTGAGAATGAAAAAGACTATGGTTTCAGCTTATTCATGCAGAAGAATGATGTTTGTTCGAATTGGCTAAATGACAGGCCAAAAGGCTCGGCTGTTCTTGTGTCATTTGGGAGCCTGATAGATCTTAAAGCAGAGCAAATGTAAGAACTAGCCTGGGGATAGAAGAGGAGTAATTGTTATTTCTTGTGGGTGGTAAGAGAATCTGAAGAAGCCAAAACGTAGCAACATAACCCAAGTCTCCAAATTCTCCATTCAGAAATGTACTCAAATGTGTATCAATTGGATTCATTAGCCTGGCCAGTCCAAAATCACAAACTTTTAGCTCGAAATCAGCATCCAACAAGCACTTGGAGCTTACATTTCGGTGGATGATGCCAGGTTACAGTTATGATGGAGCCATGCAAATCCTTTAGCAGCCAATTTTGAGTCTCAGAGACCATTCCATCGGCTTCCTGCTTTCACCAGCAATATGTACGTAGTCATGAAGAGTAACATTCGACATCTACTTAAAAACCAAAAGCCTTTCCTTATTAGCTAAGACAGCAACCAAAATAGGATGTTTCACATTCCTTGTATTAGAGAATAATATAAAATCATATATAGGATATCACCTAACAATTTAATTTTTTAAGTAAGACAATTCCTTGCATTGTATCAGAGCTTTATTAACCCAGCGGTCACAAGTTTGAACTCATCACCCTCATTCTATTTGATAAAAATCAAGCACAGGGTAGTATAGACTGATATACAAATTTCATACCCAAAAGATTTTCACTTGAGAAAGTGCGTTAGAGAATAATATAAAATTATATTCTGTGACATCATCTAACAACTTAAATTTTTAGATAAGATGGTTTATTGAAGAGTAACATTCGACATGTACTTAAAAACCAAAAGCCTTTCCTTATTAGCTAAGACAACAACCAAATTAGGATGTTTCACATTCCTTGTATTAGACAATAATATAAAATCATATATAGGATATCACCTAACAATTTAATTTTTTAAGTAAGACAGTTCCTTGCATTGTATCAGAGCTTTGTTGACCCAATGGTCACAAGTTCAAACTCATCACCCTCATTCTATTTGATAAAAATCAAGCACAGGGTAGTATAGGTTGATATACAAATTTCATGCCCAAAAGATTTTCACTTGAGAAAGTGCGTTAGAGAATAATATAAAATTATATTCTGTGACATCATCTAACAACTTAAATTTTTAGAAAAGATGGTTTATTGAAGAGTAACATTCGACATGTACTTAAAAACCAAAAGCCTTTCCTTATTAGCTAAGACAGCAACCAAATTAGGATGTTTCACATTCCATGTATTAGACAATAATATAAAATCATATATAGGATATCACCTAACAATTTAATTTTTTAAGTAAGACAGTTCCTTGCATTGTATCAGAGCTTTGTTGACCCAATGGTCACAAGTTCAAACTCATCACCCTCATTCTATTTGATAAAAATCAAGCACAGGGTAGTATAGGCTGATATACAAATTTCATGCCCAAAAGATTTTCACTTGAGAAAGTGCGTTAGAGAATAATATAAAATTATATTTTGTGACATCATCTAACAACTTAAATTTTTAGAAAAGATGGTTTATTGAAGAGTAACATTCGACATGTACTTAAAAACCAAAAGCCTTTCCTTATTAGCTAAGACAGCAACCAAATTAGGATGTTTCACATTCCATGTATTAGACAATAATATAAAATCATATATAGGATATCACCTAACAATTTAATTTTTTAAGTAAGACAGTTCCTTGCATTGTATCAGAGCTTTGTTGACCCAATGGTCACAAGTTCAAACTCATCACCCTCATTCTATTTGATAAAAATCAAGCACAGGGTAGTATAGGCTGATATACAAATTTCATGCCCAAAAGATTTTCACTTGAGAAAGTGCGTTAGAGAATAATATAAAATTATATTCTGTGACATCATCTAACAACTTAAATTTTTAGAAAAGATGGTTTATTGAAGAGTAACATTCGACATGTACTTAAAAACCAAAAGCCTTTCCTTATTAGCTAAGACAGCAACCAAATTAGGATGTTTCACATTCCATGTATTAGACAATAATATAAAATCATATATAGGATATCACCTAACAATTTAATTTTTTAAGTAAGACAGTTCCTTGCATTGTATCAGAGCTTTGTTGACCCAATGGTCACAAGTTCAAACTCATCACCCTCATTCTATTTGATAAAAATCAAGCACAGGGTAGTATAGGCTGATATACAAATTTCATGCCCAAAAGATTTTCACTTGAGAAAGTGCGTTAGAGAATAATATAAAATTATATTGTGTGACATCATCTAACAACTTAAATTTTTAGATAAGATGGTTTATTGAAGAGTAACATTCGACATGTACTTAAAAACCAAAAGCCTTTCCTTATTAGCTAAGACAGCAACCAAATTAGGATGTTTCACATTCCTTGTATTAGACAATAATATAAAATCATATATAGGATATCACCTAACAATTTAATTTTTTAAGTAAGACAGTTCCTTGCATTGTATCAGAGCTTTGTTGACCCAATGGTCACAAGTTCAAACTCATCACCCTCATTCTATTTGATAAAAATCAAGCACAGGGTAGTATAGGCTGATATACAAATTTCATGCCCAAAAGATTTTCACTTGAGAAAGTGCGTTAGAGAATAATATAAAATTATATGTTGTGACATCATCTAACAACTTAAATTTTTAGAAAAGATGGTTTATTGAAGAGTAACATTCGACATGTACTTAAAAACCAAAAGCCTTTCCTTATTAGCTAAGACAGCAACCAAATTAGGATGTTTCACATTCCATGTATTAGACAATAATATAAAATCATATATAGGATATCACCTAACAATTTAATTTTTTAAGTAAGACAGTTCCTTGCATTGTATCAGAGCTTTGTTGACCCAATGGTCACAAGTTCAAACTCATCACCCTCATTCTATTTGATAAAAATCAAGCACAGGGTAGTATAGACTGATATACAAATTTCATACCCAAAAGATTTTCACTTGAGAAAGTGCGTTAGAGAATAATATAAAATTATATTCTGTGACATCATCTAACAACTTAAATTTTTAGATAAGATGGTTTATTGAAGAGTAACATTCGACATGTACTTAAAAACCAAAAGCCTTTCCTTATTAGCTAAGACAACAACCAAATTAGGATGTTTCACATTCCTTGTATTAGACAATAATATAAAATCATATATAGGATATCACCTAACAATTTAATTTTTTAAGTAAGACAGTTCCTTGCATTGTATCAGAGCTTTGTTGACCCAATGGTCACAAGTTCAAACTCATCACCCTCATTCTATTTGATAAAAATCAAGCACAGGGTAGTATAGGCTGATATACAAATTTCATGCCCAAAAGATTTTCACTTGAGAAAGTGCGTTAGAGAATAATATAAAATTATATTCTGTGACATCATCTAACAACTTAAATTTTTAGAAAAGATGGTTTATTGAAGAGTAACATTCGACATGTACTTAAAAACCAAAAGCCTTTCCTTATTAGCTAAGACAGCAACCAAATTAGGATGTTTCACATTCCATGTATTAGACAATAATATAAAATCATATATAGGATATCACCTAACAATTTAATTTTTTAAGTAAGACAGTTCCTTGCATTGTATCAGAGCTTTGTTGACCCAATGGTCACAAGTTCAAACTCATCACCCTCATTCTATTTGATAAAAATCAAGCACAGGGTAGTATAGGCTGATATACAAATTTCATGCCCAAAAGATTTTCACTTGAGAAAGTGCGTTAGAGAATAATATAAAATTATATTCTGTGACATCATCTAACAACTTAAATTTTTAGAAAAGATGGTTTATTGAAGAGTAACATTCGACATGTACTTAAAAACCAAAAGCCTTTCCTTATTAGCTAAGACAACAACCAAATTAGGATGTTTCACATTCCTTGTATTAGACAATAATATAAAATCATATATAGGATATCACCTAACAATTTAATTTTTTAAGTAAGACAGTTCCTTGCATTGTATCAGAGCTTTGTTGACCCAATGGTCACAAGTTCAAACTCATCACCCTCATTCTATTTGATAAAAATCAAGCACAGGGTAGTATAGGCTGATATACAAATTTCATGCCCAAAAGATTTTCATTTGAGGAAGTGTGTTAGAGAATAATATAAAATTATATTCTATGACATCACCTAACATCTTAAATTTTTAGATGAGATGGTTCATTGACACCCTAGAATAGCCATCTCAGACACATTCTCTTTTTGAGTGCAGAGAATCCTGCAACTTCTTAACCATAAGAGGAGTTTCATCCCCTGGTACTGCTTTGTACACATAACCTGTTCATCCTAAATATTAGCAATTATCTGATTGTATCGTAGAATTTCATGATATTCACATTCAAATACATATATTTTTTTAAAAAAATGTACTTGGATCTATAGTAAATTCTTTTCAAGATTGAAATCCCGGATGTGAACTTAAGAAAAAAATTGTGTTTATCTTCTAACACTCGAGTACTTAAATTTTTAATGGACTAAAAATATTATTAGGGATAAAGAGAAAAATAGTTTATCAAGTGTGCAGTTATTAAATAGAAGAAAGTTTCTCAAAGCTAACCAATATGGTTTTAACATTAATATTCCATTAAACCATTTAAGAGCTCATTATTTTAAGAGTCCTCACAATTTTATATCATTCATTCAACATAGTTACTTCCATGTACTACAATATTAGTATTTACTTAACATGATTTATAAATGAGAAGCATATAATCGATCCAAGAATAATGTTTTTATCAAAGATAATTTCTTATATCATTATTAATTAAATCATGTATACCAAATAAAAAACATGAAATATTATAAACATCTTTATTAATGAGTTCATAGTGTTAAATACACAATCATCATAAAGTCATGACATAATATCAACTATTATATGCCATAATACCCATTCTTTCTACATGATTAATAAAAAAATTAGGTGACAATCCTTTAATCAATGGATCAATAATCATAAGATTTGTGCTAATGTGTGTATAGACATCAAAATTTCAACAAATTTGATCCATGACCCAAAACTTTTATTTATTAGGTGTGGACCTAATTAAATTTATTGGGTTTGAGCCCAAATTAAATTAAAAACCCAAATCCAAATATACTTTATAGATCTTACTTTAATATCCTTTAAGATAAGGGTATTTTAAGTAAATTCCATATTGATTTTTCTAAAATATCCTTTAGTTAAAGGATATTTAAGGTAAATTGGTACTTGACTTATCTATAAATAGGAAACAAAGCTATCATGGAAAAGGAGGGGGGGAAAAGAAGAGAAAGGGGGAGAAAAAAAGAAGAAGAAGCAAAAAATGGACAAAAAAATAGAGACTAAAGACCAAGCATAAATACCTGAGAGGTTCTCTTAAAAAAATTTAAGTTTATCAAGGGCGAAGGGGATCAAAGTCCTAATCTTCATCAAATCAAGTCAAGATATCACATTTGATTTGAGGATTTGTGCATTTGAAGAGCACTTCAAGAGGGTTTTCACCTTTTCTTGTAATCATATTTATTGCTGTAATCTTGGCACTATATTCTCCAGCGCTTCCATCCGACCCGTGAGGATTTTGTAAAGAAAGTTTTTGTAATGTCCCCTTCTCTAGGGAACAAACAAGTAATCTTATTAATACACATTCGCAAAGAAAAAGAGACATAATTTTTTTCTTCACACACACACACATATATATAAGGTTTCACTAAAATTTCTATCGAAATTTTGGCAGAACCTCTCTTGTATTGGTATATCGCAAGTTTTTGACATATAACATAACCTTTAATTCAATCTTGACTCATTCATCTTGGGTCTACAAAACCATAAATATCATCCTCATCACAACCACAATTAATAAACCATATATTTAACAATAATCAATAATTTATATTAGAGTTAATATAAATCTAGTCACATTTAATAAAATATGACAAAACGAATATAAATCTAGTCACATTTAATAAAATATGACAAAACGAGTTAATTTTCTTACATTCCATTTTTTCCCAAAAAATAGTGATTATACATATCAGTTTACTAACATTTAATTTATACAAAATATTACTAAATACAAAAAAACTAAGAAATGACAGTTTTACTCCTGACGTGAAGATGATGGACCTGAAACGAAAATACAAGATAATTTCATAAAAAAATATTAAAGTTATTAAACCCACAATATGCAATCATACATAATTAAAATAATCAAACACAAACTAACTTCCCCACTTACGTATTATTGATACTAAGTATATTGTCGATACCTTTATCACCCTAACGACATCAGAAATCAGAAAAGATCCCTTCCCGGGTCCGTAACATACCTCATATAGTTGTTTTTTGAAATTTCAACATACATGAATGTGTATTTAAACATTGCACCACGATCCCTTTATCCGAGATTCTAACATACACTAGATGTATATATAGCCTGTGCATAGTGATCCCTATCCTCGGGATCCTGACATACACTGAATGTATGATAGTCATTTATGATGATCCTCTTATCTGGGATCCTAACATACACTAAAATATATATTAGCTATTTTTGTGATCCTTTTATCCAGGATTCTAGCATACACTAAATGTATGTTAGCCATCGCCATGTTTTGTTCATGATATTTTCAAACTTCCCTGATACACATGCCTTAATATTCTTACTGATAAATCATATCTCCTCAAACTTCCACCAAAACTTTAAGCATAATTCACACATTTTCACTATGAAAAATAAAACAGAAATGTAGACATGAATCGTCTACCTGTTATGGATGCTCTGCTCGTGATCCCTTATTGCTGTTGTTGCACCACACTTGTGGTCCCTCCTACAATTACATAAAATTCTCATAAATTATTTTCAACCACCGATACTCTTCCTAATAACCACACTGAAACAATCCAATATGCCTTTAAATTTATTATTCTTTCATTTTTATTTTTTATAACTTTTGTCAATCAAAATATCATTATAAACACCAATTTTCAAACATAACTTGTTTTTTTTTCTTTAATGTGTCTAACTTCATCATTTTTGCGACGTCCCACTTCTTTTTTTCTTCTTCTCAAATTTGCTAGCAGAGGTTGGATTTCGACCTCTGTCCATATTTTTCACTATAATAGGAGTTATAGAACTCCATTTTGTACAAATTTAATCTCGTTGGAAATCTAACATTCAGGGTTACAACTCTTATGTAAGGATTAAAATCCAGTTCTACCTCTAAAATTCATGAAATGCATCACAAATATGACAGACCTGCTATTCTGCAGAGTCTACCCTGCATAGTCATGTTCGGTGACCCTGAACTAGAGTTATAAAATTCCAAATTAAATGAAACAAGCTTTCTTGGATAGTACACATCCAGAACTGCAACTCCTATGAAGGAAACCAATCATAATTCCCTTGTTTTCCCACTCAAATTCTTTCTAAAAGTCAAGAGATGAATTTGTCAAATTGTTCACTTCTGCATCATTACATTTGGCCGAAACTTGGCTTTGGGAAAACAAGACTTCCCTCATTCTTTTCATGCTCAATCATTCAATACACAAACATTCACATCCAACGCAACATACACAATAATTATTTTGCAAAACACATAATTTTTCCCTCCTAATTACTACCCTCAATGGTCAATCATGGCTTTTCCTAGGGGCTCACCTTTTTCTTTCCATTTGTCTTGCCAATTAGCTCTCATTTTATCTCATTTCATGCCACATTCATCAATTACACACAATTCCACATTTCTCCCAAAAAATTTCCAAGAAATCTAACCTAAATCTCATAAAGAAAAATCATGCAATTTAACCATAAAGTCAAGAATCTTTTATATGCATATAAGAAATACCATACCAAGGAAGATTTAAGATCCTAATTGCTTGTGAAATCACAATCTCCTCCTCCCCTCTTTTTCTTCCTGTTGCTACCAGCCCAATACTCTTTCTTTTCCTCTAATTTCTTCTTCCAATAATACTTTAAATTCTTGTGTTTTTTATGTTTGAATGTTTTGGTAACCTTTAATCTCACTTTCACTTTGAAATTCTTCTTCAATTTGATAACAAAAATATCAAAATCTCTCTCTCTCTTTCTTCTCCTCATTCTGCTGGACATAAGAGGAAAGAGAGGGGTTTATACCCCTCAATTTCTCTTATTGCACTTAAGCCCTCATTTCCTTTAAATGTTTTCTTTTTACCCCACATCTTCTCTTCTTATAATTTAAATCATAATCTTTACATTTATTTCAATTCCACCCCCTCAATCTATTTTATTTCTCTTTTAATTCATTCATTTAATTTAAAACTAACCCCAATTACTTCCGAGTTGAAAATTACGAAATCTCAACTATTTCGTCCGGATGTTATATCAAAAATTTCAGAATTCTTATTTTATTTAAATTTGTTCAAGAATTCTTCCACTTTTATTTATTTATTTATTTATTTATTTTTGTTTATTTAATTTATAATTTACGCTTACATATTTAATAGATGGATAATCTTTTTCGTCCTTGATAAGTTTCTTAGACTCATTGGAATCGAGCCTATAGTTAATATATTTAGGACTTCTTACCATTTAGCCATCGATATCAATGGTAGCAATGATATGTAATAGACCTATAAGAGTCATGAAGGAACCCTGCTAGGAAAATCCACTCATATAAAAATAAAAATAAAGAGGGAGGTAGCTGAAAATAAGGTATAATGGGTTAGTCAGGTTGTTTTTACTATCAAAGGGTAAGACCTCATCTTAGTGTGGATAAAGAGAAAACATTTTCTATATTAGAATTGACCTTAATTGAGAACTAATAAAATATCTTGTCTATCTTGATTTGTATCTGCCTCTTGTTTTTTGTAATTTTATTTTTTATTGTCATTTATTATTTATTTATTAACACGTAATTATTGATTTATTTAAATAGATGAATATATAAATCTTTTAATTTTCCATAAAAACACGTAAAAAACAAATCTATTATACACATAATATTTTTGTTGAGAAAAAATATATAACCCGCGAGGAAGCGAGGCTCACATAAACTAGTTTACTCACTATGTAGTGAGGGCACACATGGGAGTGCAAATAGCAAAAAAGGAGTGGACAAGAAAAAGCAAAAGGAAAGAAGGCTGCTGCGACATCGCATTCCCTTCATTTGTCTTCCTTCTCTCTGACTTTCCCCTCTTTCCTCCTCCTAGGGATTGAAGGTTGAGCACCCACTCACCCACCTACCCACACACACACAGTGCAATCTAATCCGCCATGGATTGATCGTTAAGCTGCTCAATTCTCACTTAGGCAAGTCACTCTTTCTTGTAATCTGGTATCATTTGTAGATCGCCTTTCTTTCTTTGCTTCAGAAATCAGCTCCATTTAGCTACAGTTTCGGCTTTGATGCGCTTATTGGCTAGTAATACTTGGGAAACGAAAAGACAAAACTGTTACTCAATCACGGTTTATTGAATTGTAGATTTGCAGTTTTTGTTTGTTTTCTGTTATATTTCGCTGTTTCTGATGGTTAGGCTTTGTTTCTCCAGGGTTCCAGTCATTTGGTTTGTCTATTTTGCGCGATCTCTTACTTGTCTGTTGGTTTAAACTCACTTTCAGCTCGTTGAGGAATCAATGGTAAGTTATTTTTCGTGTTAATTAAATTTCTACCTCGTCAACCGCTCTTCTGAGATGATGTTTCAGAATTTTTTAGTGTTTGAGCTGCTGTTTGATCTGACTTGTTGCTAATTAAATGGGTTTCGAGTTTTAAAACATTTTGGAGGTTTAGTTATCCATGCTGTTTAGGGTTTTGAGATACCTGGTGTGTGTTTATTTGACTACCAAGGTTAGGTGATAAACTCGCATTGCAGATTTGTATCACATTAAGCTCATAAAAAAAACTGGCAAATATATTCTTGCTTCAATTTGATTTAGGTGGTTTGATAATATTAAGACCTTTACGATTGTGCTTGACCATTAGAAGTTACTGGATCCTTATCTGCACTGTTAATTTTGGTTACGAAGAGAAGCGTCTTAGAGATTGTGATTTTATTTTTAATTCCTGTGTTGTCATTTTAGGTTACATCAGTTATTTGCTGCTCCTTGCTGAACCTGGATTGGCTGTAATTATTTACATACTGTGTTAAAAAATAAAATAAAAATCTAGGCAGTGTATTCTGGTCTTTTCTAAAGAAGCTTTTATTGAGGTGGTTGTTGGTTTGTCGTCACTTGGATGTGTAGTCTCCAACAAAATTGACACAAAGTTAGCATGGTTGTTCCCTTGATGGAATTTGGGTTTTTCTTATTCAATAAATTGACACATAGTTAGCATTCACTATCTTAGTGCTTTAATGATCATAAATTTTTAGTTTGAAAGCAGTTCGAAGTACTTTTGGAAAGCTTTCAGTTTTAGTTTATAGGCCTGTTCCTGCACAATTCCCCCAACATCAAAGTCAAATTAGCATCTGTTAAGTTCTTTGATAGAGTTTCTTCGCCCTGTTGGATTTTCACCTGGGCTAGGCTCCAGGTAGATAAAGATTGTCTATTTCTATTCTCTATACATGCCATCTGATGATTTTCATGCTGCCATACTTTTGTTCTTGGGACAGTTCAAATGTTATAAAAAAAAAAGATAATAGAAGAAAAAACACCTTTGACAACAACTATATGTTCCACTTGAGTCTAGTTGCTCTCTGGTGCATCAGAAGCCTTGGTTGGAATGCTGTATTTTTCCTTATTCTCCACTATTAGTTCCTCAGATTGTTTGGGTTCTGTAAGGGAGACTTACATGTTATGACGATGCATAAATGAACTGACCTGATACGTGTTATAGCAACCTGCAAGCCAATCTGTTGGATTGATCGTGTATGGAGGATAGTAATGTAGCCATTGTCCACTTTATAGCAATTCATGATTTTAGCCATAGCATTTGCTGTCCATGTTGTTTATTTCACATGACCGAGTACGTGCATTACACACTGGAGTAGAACTTATTCTACAAACTTGAAGAATTCTGACATCAGTTTTCATACTTGGGTCTTCAAAGATGTTAGAAAGAATTGTTGGTACTGTTTTGTTATGACTGATGAGCAACTGTATTCAAGTACCTGACCTGTCATTTTGTGTTAACTGTGATATGTAAACATGTTTTTTCTTTTTATTGTTTCCATGAACTTTGATTGGTTCTTTCATCGGGCATCACATTGATCTGTTCTGTGTATCAGAAATTGTATGATAGTTGTCAATATATGTACCTTTTTTCTATAATTTATTTTTTATCATAGTCTTCCTTTTGTTTTGTAATATCATTTATCTCATTTTCCTCAGCTTTCTGCTATGGAAGATACTGAATCAGTTTCAAACCTTATGGACTCAACAACGTCTAAGATACAGCAACTTCAGAAAGCATTTGCTGAACTTGAAAGTCACCGGGCTGTAACACTCAACCTGAAATGGAAAGAACTTGAGGAACATTTCCATGGGCTTGAAAGATCTTTGAAGAGGCGGTTTCACGAGCTGGAAGATCAAGAAAAGCAGTACAATACCAAAACTAGGAGAGCCAGGGAAATATTAGAGAAACAAGAAGCTGCTGTTGTGGCCAAAGAACAAGCTTCATTGGAGAAGCTCCAAGAAAAACGAGATGCTGCTGTCTTTTCCATTTCGAATGCCCTGCAGAAGCACAGGAAGGTGTCTTCTGTGGAACCTGCTGTTGTGCCCTATGATGGCCAGTTTGGATCACCAGCTATTGATGACCAACCACCTGATGCCATGACCGCTGAAAGTAACTTAGGAGAAATAATAGATCCTTCTGAAAATGGAAATTTTGAGTATCCTCAGTTAGTCGAACTATGTGAACAGATGGACTCAGAAGGACTGCACAAATTTATTTCTGACAATCGTAAGAACCTTGCAGTCCTAAAAGAGGAAATTCCACTTGCTTTAAAGGCTGCAGCAAACCCAGCTCAATTTGTTTTGAACTCTCTGGAAGATTTCTACCCTAAGGAAGTGTCAAATGTTGATGGAAAGATAGACTCAACCCTGTTGGGTGTCCGCCGAACCTGTATCATGATAATGGAATGCCTTGGCATTTTGTTAATGTCTACAGATCTACTTTCTGTATCTGATGTAATTTCAGAAGATGTTAAAGATCAGGCAAAGGCTATTGCTGAAGAGTGGAAGCCAAAATTGGATTCTTTAGATGTGGATGCTAACAATGGGAACTCCTTGGAAGCACATGCCTTTTTGCAACTTCTGGCCACCTTTGGGATTGCTTCTGATTTTGATGAGGAAGAGTTATCCAGGCTAATCCCAATGGTTTCTCGTCGTCGCCAAGCAGCTGAACTATGTCGCTTTCTTGGTCTGTCAGAGAAAATGCCAGGTTTGTTGAAATCTTGTTGCACTTAAATCATCATAGCAGGAAGCATATCATCTCTTAAGTTAAAAAATGTAGGCAATAACACAGTTTATGCGGCACATAGTGCTAAAAACCTTATTGCTGAAGAGTATATGGATCTTCCCTAAGAAAGAAAGTATGAAACTTTCGTGTTAAATCATGATGGTTCAATGACCTTGTTTTGGTGTTTATTGAACCATGCATGTAAATTTTCCTTTTTAAAACAACATTGCATAAATCTTGTTGGTTATGGCTTTTGCTCAAGTGGTAAGTTCATACCTTGGACAAATGAATTTGGTACAAACTGCAAAGAGCATAGAAGCTATTTGTTTCCTTGATTTTGTCAGTCTTGCTACTTCTTATTTCCCATTGTTTTTCCTTTTCATTTTCCCTTTTCTACACGTGTATTCTTCAGGTGTAATTGAAGTATTGGTAAATAGTGGAAGGCAAATTGATGCAGTTAACTTGGCCTTTGCATTTGACTTAACGGAACAGTTCTCACCAGTTCCTTTACTGAAATCATACTTGAAGGAGGCGAGAAAAGTTTCATCAGTCAAGCCTGGAAATGCAACTCCCACCACTGGGCAGGTGCGTGTCCTGTCTCTGCTAGATTAATTAATTGTCCTTTCCTTTCCACCATTATCACTTGACATTTTGATATTGGGCTGTTGTGTATTCTGAAGTAAATTGTCGTTTGATAATTTCAACTTGTATCTATGATTGGTTTGGATTGTTGCTAATGCTAAGACTCCCACCTAAATGAAATGTGGCAGGTGTTTACTATACATAAAAGTGGGGTTTCTAGTTGGACGCCAAGAAAGGATAGATAGATGATATTGTATTGCATATATGTTCAAGAACAATTTCCATTGAAATCTTAACCTAGCTTTTGAACCACATTCAGGCTAAGTCCCTTCTGAACACTCTTGAGGACCTTTTAAGAATTTTTCTGTTGTTTCAGAATGAGGTCAATGAACGAGAGCTGGCTGCCCTCAAGGCCGTGATCAAGTGCATCGAAGAGCATAAACTCGAGGAGCAGTATCCTGGGGATCCGCTCCAGAAACGCCTTCTTCAGCTAGAGAAGGCCAAGGCAGAAAAGAAAAGGGCAACCGAAGCTGCCAAGCCTCAACCCAAGAGACCACGTGCCAGTGGTGTCGGATGCGGGGCACGTGTGGCTACTAATGGTGCTCCTGAGAAGACTTTCTATCCCAGAGTACCTGATAGGTACCCGCAGTACGTGTACGACAGACAATACATTTACCCTGGACATGCTGACAACCATGTCCAGCCTCTCATGAGCTCGGCTACTTACAACTTCGCTCCCGGTCACGGCAACTACTTTGGAAACGGCTACCAGTACCAGACCCCGTATCATCACTAGTTAGCAAAGATGGCAAAAAGGTGACCTTGATCCTCATTTTAACTGCTAGCCTTAACCTGTCAGTTCTTTGATGCTGTATGAATGAATTTAGTATCTAAAAAAAAAAGAAAAAAAAAAAACTGTTATGTTAATCTTTAATCTGCTGTACAAGAGATGATTTGATCCTCTAATATATGCACTCTGTTTTCTGTATATTTTTGTTTTGTTTTGTCCTGGACCCCCCAGCACTCTTTTGTTTATGGAAAACTCTTTCAAACAAAGTGCAGCAGTCAGGGAGGGAAATGAGTCTCATTCTCTAACTGGATGAACAACAAGGAGTTGAAAACTATGTGTGAAAATACATAATCATGCCGTTTTAGACTCCTCAGGGAATTGTGAGGAGGATAGACGGGAGAGAGCGATGAGCTCCACCTCGAGCTAATGGCAAAGCTACCCCCCTGATGGAGATAAAAAAAAAGTACTGCGGCATAGCTTGCCCATGCGATTTCCCTCCTGCTTGAAATTATTGTAGTAGTCTACTTTCCGACTCGAGCATCTCTCTTCAAGGATTGATTACCACAATGGATGGAGATTGAGTTTGTCACTTTTTGATTTTTTCTTATTAAATTAACTTTTTGTTGTTTTTGGATTATTTGGATGTATTGATATTAAAAATAAATTTTAAAAAATAGAAAATAATTATTTTAATATTTCTTCAAAAAATAAATATATATCACAATCCAACATGCTCTAAAAATTACTCTAGTTGGGTAAATGATATTTTTTTTTTAGTAAAGGATACCTTTTCAAATCATTTTTATAAAATTAAAATCCAAGAAATATATCAAAATAATTTTTTTATTTTTTAAAATTATTTTTAATGTCAACATATCAAAATAATCTAAAAATATTAAAAAATAATTAATTTAAAATAAAAAAAATATGTTTTTATAAACACCTCCTGGAAGCCCAACTATATATCAATTAAAGCCTACATATAGATGATATTTTTTAGCAAAGGATTTTTTTAAATTATTTTTAATATTAACATTATTTAAAAATATAAAAAAATAATTAATTTAAAATAAAAAAATTAAAGATTTTTTAAAATGTTTTTTATAAACACCTCTTGGAATCCCAACTAGACTAAAATTATTGTGGATTGGAACACTGAAATGATTGTTTTGCCCTTCGGTGCGCCCCAACTTTAACCTTGGAATCAGGGGTAATTTTGTTTTTCATCTTTTCGTGCACAGTAAAATAACAAATCTAGCCCTCAATAAGACAAAAACAAGGTTTTACATGCAGGGTATCACAGTCCTTACATATTATTCATGAACAGTGCAACAATTAAGTAACTACCGATCTGCCCCCATAAACGATGACATCGCAGAAGGGGTTAGATGGTGATTCACATTTCTTTTATTACTATTTTATTCCGGGGTGAACAGTGCTAACACTGTGTTAATACTGATTTAGCCTCATAAACAACAAAATAAAAGACTTGGGGGGAGGGGCGCTTTAGTAATTGATCATTTTTAAATTAATATTTCCTTCCGTCTGCTCAGGTGCATCCGAAAGACGCGTTCACGGATTTCGGGCTCACACCCCCTGTGATAGGTGCGTGTGGGCTACTACGGCGGTGAAAAATTTCCAACTAGCGTGTCACCGGATGCGCCTCCATGTCCTCAACCTTGCGATGGCGTGCGTTGCATTCAAAGGTGGCTGGAAAAGTCTTAGTTGGCCGTCGAACCTTCGTTCCCCCTTTTCTTTCTCCTGCTGGTGAAAGTGCTCAGCCGTCCCCTCAGTTGTGTAAGTTTTCATTTCAGTCTCTTATCTTTTGATTGTGTTTTATGGTCCTCATTTCTGGTATATAAATTTTGATTTGTTGCAATTTTGACCTTCATTGGAAACGAATTATATATTGTAGTTTCATTTCAGTCCTCAATCTTTTAATTTTCAGATTGGTTTGAAATCCTTAATATATTCTATATCAAAGTTCTAATTTGTTTCAATTTTATCCTTCCATAGTCCTCATAAATTTCATTTCCGATTTGGCTTGAAATTATTTAATTTTTTCGGTAACAAAGTTTAGATTTGTTTCAATTGTGTCTTTTAAATTAAATTTAATATACATTTTTTTTTTAATTTCGGCCCATATATTTTTAATCTTTGATTTTATCTTAATTCTTTTATATATATATATTTCTGAAATAGTTGCTATTTTTGTCCATGCTTATATGTACATGCTTTTGGGTTTTGTTCTTAATTTTTACGATTTCCTCTATTATTAAGGTTGTTTTTTAAATTTAATGTTTAAATTTTAATTTGTGTTGGTGATTATTTGAAAATTGATATTTAATGTTTTTCCTTTTTTATTTACGCTTAAAGCCAAATAATATTTTTAAATGTAATGATTTTTTTTTGTCATTAATTTTTTTTAATTGCTTTTTTTAATATTTTTAGTTGTGAAAATTTCTAATTATTATAGGTAAGACATTCAAAATCATGATAATGAGTATTTATATGTTTTTTTCTTATAAATATATGAGGCTAAGTATATTTCCTCTGTTATTAAGGTTTTTTTAAAATTTAATTTTTAAATTTTAATTTGTGTTGGTGATCATTCGAAAATTGATATTTTTTATTTTTTCCCTTCTTGAAATTTTTTATTTATTTATTCTTCAAGTCAAATAATATTTTAGAATGTAATCAATTTTTTTTTTGTTTTTTTTGGTAATTGCTTTTTTGTTAATATTTTTAGTTCTGAAAATTTCTAATTATTATCGGTAAAGTATTCAAAATAGTGATAATGATTATTTATATATTTTTTCTTATAAATATATAAGGCTAAGTATATATTTTTATATTTGTTTAATATTAAAGCCTTAATATATATATATATATATATATATATATATGGCCTATTTGTTTTCTTAAAATAAAATAATAATTTACTATCAGTGTTCTAAAATACTTTTAATATAATATGACAAGTAAATCTTATAAAATAAAAAAAAATTCTTTTTTTAACAAAAAAAGATGGTGTCATCGATAGTATGATCAATAATAATTAAAATATTAATTATGTATATAATATTTATAATGACAACTATAAGAATTGTGACAGAAATTCATTGGTCAATATTTTTTTTGGAAAAGAACTTCTGTGTCTTTTTTTATGTATGATATTTCAGCTCTCGTATTACGTTAAATTTGTTTTATGAAACCGCACGTTGACAAGACATGTAGAAAAATATCTCAAATTATCTACAATAATAAAATAAAAATTTTCATGCATTTCGCCACAGCTAACACTAAATTTGTCAACATGTAATCAAATTGTTAATGGTTCTAAGTTTTTTTTTAAACGCTATACATCTGACTTAAATAATCAACTTAAAAATTTGAAATAACCAATTACAACACGTACAGAAACAATCAGTTTTCTATATAGAAAAAACTAACCATTTCTAACAAATTTTATCAAAATTTTTACCAATAGCAACATTCTATCACTTTTAAACAAAAAAAAATGTTTCTAATAGATTTTATCCATTATAATTTTATTAATTAAATATTAAATTAATCAATTACAATACACATATAATTAATCAATTTCATATATAGAAAAAATACCTAGCGCAGCAGTGCGCGGGTTAGATAGTGGGTTAGATAGTATAGGCATTATTTGCAAGCACGCCTATCTCCCTTCCCTCCAAAAAAACGATTTCGCTCCTTCAAATTCAAAATTAATCTCAGATTATATCCCCCACTCTTTCTCAAAATGAGAATCACCGAGACGTTCTCGCCGGATCTCGGGAAACCAAGCCACGACAACCAATTTATTCAGCCCAACCACCTCCACCAAGACTTCCTCTCTCAGATCGAGTCCCTGATCATACAAACCGAAAACCTCTCCCCTAACTACAATTCCTTACCGGAAAGTATCTCCTCAGATCTCCGCCAAACCCTAACTCACCTCACTCAACTCCTTCCATTCCCTAACTCACTCAAGCTCCATATTTGGAAGCTCGCCTACCGCCTCTGGAATGCCTGCATCGACATCTCCAACGCCGCCTCCATCCTCCCTTCCTCCTCCTGCTCCTCCTCCTCCGTTGTCCAAAACCACGCCAAGCTCCGTCACATTGCCGCAGATATGCTCTCCCTTGCCGGAGAAGCCACCGGCGTTCCCTCTCCTGCTGTCAAATCCGTCTCTTTCTACCTCAAGACCGGCCTCATCTGGCACGATCTGAGAAAATTTGATCTCGCGTCGTCCTGCTTCGAGAGAGCTACTGATATCGTTTCAAAGCTTGACATAGCCGCAATATCGGACACCGGAGAGAGAAAATTGCTGCTAGATTTAAATCTCGCGAGATCTCGAACTGCCTGGGAGTTATCGGACCGAAATCTCGCGATAACACTGTTAACTCGGGCGAAAACTCTCCTCTTTGGCTCATCAGATCACTACAAACAACTAGCCAATCAGTACTTGATATTTGGAAAGAGCGTGTTATCAAAAAACAACGAAACCGATAACAGTTTAAAAGAAGCTTTGAAGCTAATGAGCGAAGCTCTGGATTTAGGTGAGAAAGGATCCAGTGCAGCGAGAACAAGAGAGCAAATCATGGAACTCAATGAGTTAAGATCAAAATCACTCCGATTCATCTCCGCTGTTCATTTACAAAAAGGAGAGTACGAGAGTGTGATCAAATGCGTTAAGGTATTGAGGGAGGGAAATGACGGGGACCACCATGCTAGCCTCCCTGTTCTGGCAATGAAGGCGTGGTTGGGTTTGGGGAGGTATGGAGAGGCAGAGAAGGAACTGAGGGACATGGTTGTCAGTAAGGGAATTCCTGAGAGTGTTTGGGTATCTGCAGTAGAGGCGTACTTTGAGGCTGCGGGGACTGCAGGGGCGGAGACAGTGAAGGGAGTGTTTTTGGGGCTTTTAGGAAGGTGCCAGGTGAGTGCCAGAGCTGCTTTCAGGGTGGCGAATAGAGTGCTTGGGTGTGGTGGAGAAGGTTCGAGAGTAAGGACTAAAGTGGTGGCAGATTTGGTATGTGATGAGAGAGTGGTGGCTCTTTTTGCTAGCGAGGCGACTGCTAAGGAAAGGGCGGCAATGCATGCTGTTCTTTGGAACTGGTGAGTTTCAAAAGAATTTCCCGCCAAACTTGTGTCTGCTTTGAACGAAGAGTTGTTTATATTCTTTATTTATTTATTTATTTTTCTTTGTATTGCATTTTATTTTATGAACTATAAAACTTCGGTTTCTTTATCTGATTTTGTGATTTCTATGAAACATGAAAAATGATGGCTTGCATTCATTGTTTTGACATTGTATTGATCAAGGCCTGTGTTGCTTAGGCTTGTTGAAACTGGCTAGGATTGTCAAAAACATTAACGGGAATTGGGATGCCCATGGCATGTGCTTGGCTAATGTTTCTTGAAACTTGACTTCTAATTCCTTTTATCATGGGATTGCTTAATAGAAGGAAAAGAAAATAAAAATAAAACCTGAATCCCTTGAATTTCTTCTTATTATTCCGAGAAGGCTGTTTGAATTGCTTACAAAGAAAATGAGGTTTCCAGGAGTAAAATAAGTTGTTTACCAAGTATGGAAGCAATGAGATGGTACCTAGGATTGCTCAAATTTATTAAACCCATGTTAACACATTCGATGGAGTAAATAGAACTCTATATTTGGATACATCTTAGATACCGGGATATGTATGATATGATCCATGGTGCTGTGACCTCAGATGCTAGGCAGCTGAATGGATCATTATTCTGTAACCTTCACAATCTGTTGTTTTAAGTGGTGCCATGTAAATCGTTTCTGAAGCCCTTTACGGTAAACCCTGCCTACCGTCCACTTCTTTTCACTGATTCAATATTTTGTCTCACACCTTTGCTGAACAAAGAGCAATGCATGTCTGAACCTTCATTTGCTTCAAATTGACCTTGTCTTCCCAGACTTGATTCATCACATTGGATTTGTTCCATTAAGATTTCTCTTTTAACAGGCAAGTCAAAGGAAAGGAAATGATTTCTCTCCAAAATCTTTAAAAATGGAGAGTTTCATTAGACATGGAGACAAGCCCAGCATTTTTAGAAACTGGTATTCATTGGAAACATTCCTTGGAAAATCTGATCTTTTAACCACTCCTCTTTGTTTTTGCAGTGCTTCTGAACATTTTAGATCAAAAGATTATGAGACAAGTGCAGTGATGTTTGAGAAATCACTGCTTTATATATCACATGACATCGAGAACAGAATTCTCCGTGCAAAGGGCTTCAGAGTTTTGTGTCTATGCTATCTTGGCCTCTCTGAGCTTGATAGAGCTCAGGAATACATTAACGAAGCTGAAAAGGTATCTTAATCAACTAGCTGGTGTTTCGGTGTTTAAATTAGCTGATCTTATTACCTTTGGAAAAGCTAGGCTGGGTAGTAATTCCATTTCTTTGGGATGCTTTCCATTTGTGCAGCTTGAGCCCAACATCGCGTGTGCTTTTCTTAAGGTACTCTCTCTCTCTCTCTCATACACACACAAAAACACAAATACACACTGTATTTAACATATTGATCGCTGAAATTTGCTCCTGTCGAATCAGCACAAACCTTTGTTTCATCTGCGCAATACCTGGCCATCCTAAGATTATTTTATTGATGGTTACCACATCTTGATATTTCTTCGTGCTCATGCAGTTCAAAATCTATCTGCAAAACAACGACCATAATGGTGCTATCAATCAGGTCCAGGCAATGAAAACTTGCTACGATTTCACCCCAGACTTTCTCTCCCTGTCAGCTCATGAAGCTGTTGCTTGCCATGCTCTTCCTGTTGCTGTTTCCTCTCTATCCAATCTCCTGAGCTTCTACACCTTGGGAAGCCCCATGCCAACAACAGAAGTTGTAGTGCTACGCACTTTGATCACGATCCTCATTCAAGACCCTGGAAACGAGGTGGAAGCCCTCAAATTCATGAAAAGGGTTCATGACCGGGCATCTGAGCTTGGGACAGAGTGCTTTTTCGGAAAAGAGGAGACTGGCAGGCGAGAAAAAAATTGGTTTGCTGTGACGTCATGGAACATTGGGACTCAATGCGGAAAGGAGAAGAAATATGAATTATGTGCAGAATTTTTGAGACTGCTATCAGGATTTTATGGTCTGGCTGACTGTCAAGAGGAAGAAAACAGTATTATGGTCTGCAAGTCATTGATATTGTCTGTCTCAGCCATGGTGGCTTCAGAGAATCAAAAGAAGACTCCATTGACGGACTCTGAAGTGAAACAAGCTGTTGAAATGCTAGATAGAGCAGGGAAGGTATCCCCCCCCTCCCCTATTAGTTGTTTTCTCGATTATAATGCAATGAGTTGAAATAACAGAGTAGGTTGTTTGTTGGGAATTTCTTCACCCTCATTTATTAACATTTTGGTCCGTGGATCCAGATCCTAACTTCAATCTCAGCAGGAAACAAACTCGGTGGTGACAAAATCACCACCGTCGAGCCAGACCTCTACTTCATGCACACCTTCAACGCCTATGACATACACGGTAGACTTGATAATTGTGGGCCCCAGCAGCAGCTCCGCTTCGTAAAGAGTTTTGCCAGCTCAAAGGCTTGCGATCCAAAGCACCTTCTTCAAATCGGTCTCGGCGCCTCACAGGGTCCGCGGTCTAACCCTGAAGTAGCCACCTTTGCTCTGAACGAGTGTCTTTCAGCTCTCCTTTCTTCCCCCTCGCCGGACTACGCCGACATTGCTCTTATAGTTCGAAGACTGATTGCATTAGCAAGCATTCACAAAGGTGATTCAGATGATAATGCTGTGCACAATCTGTACAAGCAAGCACATGGGATGATGGTCGGGTTAAAAGACGGCGAGTATCCCGCCGAGGAAGGGAAATGGCTTGCAGTGACTGCGTGGAACCGGGCAGCAGTCCCAGTGAGGCTGGGGCAGGTCGATGCGGCACAGAAGTGGATGGATGCTGGGTTGGAGCTTGCAAGGAAGGTTTCAGGGATGGAGACTTACAGGGCATGCATGGAGGATTTTGCAATTGCTTTTAGTAAGAAATCCAATTGCACAATAATGGTTAAAACCACTCTCATCTAAGAGTGTGTGATGTACACGCATCTTGTACATTATACTATACTCTATATACTAATAGATATCGGATATTATACTATATACAACAGTTTCTTCCGGAGATGTCATGGTAATTTTACATTTCTATTGCACAGTAAAATAACATTTTTACTTTCAAATAAAACAAAAATAAAGGTTTGCCTGCAGAGGTGTTTCATACTTTTCACATTTCTTGAAAATGTACAAATATGGATGTCCCCCAATAAGACAAGATATAGGAGTTGGTTATAGGGGTGTTTTAGTAATTTATCATTTTTTAAAATTATTTCCTATGGACACTGCAGGCGTGTTTGACACACGCTGACGATTTTCTCCTTGATGCTCTATTCGGATGGCATGTGTGGTGTGTTTCGATGGTGAAAAATATTCATCCGATATCTTAGTTGATGCGTCGTCATATCCTCTTTCTCATGGTGTGGCGTGAGTCTGCAATTGGTGAGCAGAGATGTGACGGTGGTTGGTTGGACTTTTCGCCCTATTCTCTCTCCTAAATGCTAAATTACACGACAGACTCCTTTTTTTATGGTTGTTTCATTTCGGTCCCTGATTTTTTAATTGTGTCAAATTATTTTTTTAAAGCTAATAATATTTATTTTTATTGTCATTTATTTTATTTTTTCAATTGCTCTTTTGTTACAATTTTTAGGTTTTTTTTATTATTATTCTTTGAGGTAATTTTGATTTTTCAATTATTTATGAAATAATAATAATAATTTTAGTAAATCATGACAAGTTGTCAAATGATGCACCTGATTTTTAAATATAAATCAATCAATTGTTTAGTTGGTAATATAAAGAATATCAATAATGATAGCAACGACAATAGTATTTTCAGTAATAATTAGGATATTCATTATTTACAACAATACTTATAATGACAGCTATAATATTTGCGATAATTTAACAATTATGATAATAATAATTAAAATAATTCATCAATCAATATTGTTTTTATTAACAATTGACTTTTATGAATTTTTTTATGTATGGTATTTCATATCAAATATGACATAAACAAAAAAATATAGAAGCCACACGTAGACAAAACATGTGGAAAAATTGGGTCAAATTATCTACAGTGAAAAAATATACAAGCCACTTGCCCTGCACTTCGCTGCAACTAGAACCAAATTTTCAACATGTAAATAAATGTTAGTGGTCTTCTATTTATATCAAACCACACATGTAGACTAATGGTAACATAAAGGTTGATGCAACTATTGGGGAAAAAACTATGTTTTCCCACACCTTTGTGTTGAAAATATTTTGAAGCAATTATCCATTTTCATATATTTGCTGATAAAGTTTTATGGTAATGTTGTTGTACTTGGTTGTGTTGATGTGTTTTATTATATCAAATCTTTTTTATGTAAATATTATATTTTATTTTGATTGCTTCAAAAATTAATTGCTTCAATCTTACCAGTTATAAAATTATTTGCTAAGCCCACAACGTAATGCAGGCAATCTAACTCATAGTTGTTAAATCCGTTCCATTCCGGCCGGAACGTTCTGTTCCGTTCATAAAATCGGGACAAAACGGCGTCGTTTTCGTCCTGGTTTTTTAATTCCGGTCCGTTTCGGAAATTCTGGCCCAATTCCGGCCGGAACGCCTTGGTTCCGTTCCGGTCGTTCCGTTCCGGGTTCATCAAAACAACGTCGTTTAATGTATCCTTACAAAACACACAGAAACATCCCCGGTTCAACAATTCCCAAATCAATTTCCTTTCCCAAATCAATTCCCCATCAGCTGCTCGTGCTGCTCAACTCAAATCTCAACTCAAATCTCAAGTTTTCGATACCTAATCCAGTAATCTTCACCTGAAAATCACAATTCGTAATTACTCAGCTCAAAATCTCAATCCCTAACTCAAAATCGCAAGCCCGAACTTGTTCTTCCACACGGCGGCACCACCAAATCTTCATTTCTTCCCCAAATCTCAATTCATCACTTCTTCCCCAAATCTTCTCACGGCAGCAACTAAAAGTGAAAGGTACACATTCCAGTGCCCAAATCCTTGAATTTATTGAAACTGATGAAACTGGGCATGAATAATAAAACTGGGCATTTATGTATGGAATGTGTGAATAATTGATATTGATATTGTTGTGTTGCTGATGGATTGATATTACAGTCCCCAAATCATCCCAAAACTCATGTTTGATAAGTGGGCGTAGATGAAAAATATTAAAATTAAGTCTACTACTGTTTCTTTTTAGTATGTTAAACTTTATGCCTTCTTTATTTTCAGTTGAGAAGAACCTTTTTTTTTTGTATGCAGATGTTCATTCTTGTTATGTTCCTGTATCATAACTCTATGCTGGTTAAGATGAGTATAAAAAATTGGGGATTTTAGGGGAATGTTAGTTAAATGAAAACAAATGCCCTGGATGTGTTCGTTGGGTAATCCTTGATAGATTTTTCACAGCTTACGCCCTCCCAAAACCTGTTCCTATTTTCATACTCTTGTTATAAATGATATGCTAATCAGGACTATGCTATCAGCCAGGTTTTCTTGTCTAATTTATATCAAATTCCTTCAGTGAATAATTTAATAAACTGACTATTAAGTTTCATGCCTGTATATAATTCGTGGTTGCTCAAAATAAAGTAGAAGCTAGCTTTCCATTTAAGAGGATATGAGAAATTAGGTATACAAATATGACCTATAAAATTTTGAGATACTGAGCAGTGATGACTGTTAACCATGTTTTGATTAACTTTGGAAAGCTCAATGTGGTAAACTCTTGCTATTGGGAACTGAATTCTCACATGGAAAAGTATCATAAGGATCTGGAAAATGTTTGAAGAACTTTTGCTTAATGTTAACGCTAATGAATATATATGTATAGCTTCCTATCTGATCTAGCATTGAGAGACATGAATTCAGCCCCTACCTCTCCTTTTCATAATATTTTGGAGTTTTAGAGATGTTTCTAATTTTGAGATTATATTTGTTTGACTTTGTGTTTGTATTGTATAATTTAAAGTTAATTCATCTTGAATTTTAATTATACTTGTTAAATTAATATTTTATTTTTTTTCATATATATATATATATATATATATATATTATATATGAACAGTACGATACCGAAACGGCATGCCGGAACGCTTCAAAACCGGAACGTTCCGTTCCAATTAAAAAACCGGAACGGCGACCGGAACGGCGACCGGAACGGCGACCGGAACGGCGACCGGAACGGTATTAACAACTATGATCTAACTAGTAATAGACTATACCTGATACAAATTGTTGGCACAATATTTTCTTGTGTCAATGTGATAATTCAATACTACAATATAAAATAATTTTCTTGGAGGTAAAATAATTTTTAATTTATTTCTTAAAAAAATATCAAAGAGTATTGATAATTTTTTCTTTGCTTGTCATCAAACCTCATTGAGTAAATTTAAAAAAAATGTTCTAATTTTGTGCTAACTCGAGCTTTCAATTAAATAGTTTGAAAGCTAACCCAACTTAAATCTATTAATTTTATAGATTTAAAAATAATTTAAATAACATGTAAAAACATGATTTTTTTTTAAATTATAATTATATTTTTTTTTTGAAAAAATATTAAGACAATGAAAAATTGAATTAACTTTTTTTAATTAGTTTTTATTCAATTATATAATAAAAATAGATGCTAGAAAAACTAAATATCAAGTTTAAAATAGATATTTATTTAAAATTATGATAATCATTTAAAAAAAATAAAAATAAATTAAGTGTGATGAAACCTAACCTATGGGAGAAATCTTGAAAACTTGGGGGACCGATCGAGACAAAAGTTTTGGGTGCATGGACCTAGTCAAGATTTTAATTATAGTTTGAGGGTTAATTTGGAATTTGCAAAAAGAAAAGAAAAATCCGTTATTATGGTTGGAACTTGGAAGTCATTAATTTTGTTGAACATTAACAAATTATTATTATTATTATTATTATTATTATTATTATTATTATTATTATTAAAACAAAGAGCTCGAAGAAATAAATAAACTCAAAAAAAAAATCAAGTCTTTGATTGATTGTCGGTTTCCGATCAGAGCCAACGGGCGTTTGTTTATATCTCGCAGTGGCTTGCAACAACATCTTCCCAAGTGGGCAAAACCATGGGTTGTTTTTCTCCATCTTGGGATGGAACCCTCTCGCCGAAAGATTTCTCTGTAGCTGCTCACGTTTTTACCGAGAGATGGGAGAGGAATAAGTCTGTTTCCCCTTCATGGTTCTGGGTTAATTCTCCAAAAGGACCTCCGTTGCTTGCTTCTTCTCAACGTGTTGCTACTTTCCCCCCTCCTTTCTTATCAATTTCTTTTTAACCTTCAATTCTTCGTTTGATTTTCTTAATTCCTGTTTGTTTGATCTTTCCTTTCTTTTCCCAGGTGGAGGGATACTTGTCTTTGGAGAGCATGTGTGTTCTTGTCTCAGCTGAGGTCTGCTCTGCTCTTCATAATACCTTACGTTTAAACCCCATAATTTTTTGTTGATTTTTTTTGCCCACAGGATAGTAATGAAGAAGAAAGCTGCGCTGTGGAAGAGGAGGCTGGTTTCTGTGAGATAGAAGGGGCAGCTGATAATGCCACACTTGTATTTCCTTCCTCCTTCCTCAGATAGCCATTGTTTTATGTTACTGTTTCTTCATACAGGCTAAGCTTGGGCAACTAGAAACTTGCTCTTGTGGGAGTTGCGCGTTACAATTATCCCTTTTTCACTCTCTTCTTCTTGCTATTATCGATGTTGTTCCTGTCCTTTTCACTCAATCATACAGGCTAAGATTGCTTTAACTCATATAAAGATTTTTGTAATTTAATAGAATAAACACTTCTGAGTTTATTATAAAAAGCTTTAGACATTGTAAACCCTTCAAGAATTTTCATATGGCTGTCTTTATCTAATGATCCATATAGATATGTTGTAACTACATTCATTAAATGCATATCTAACATTTCTAAAACCACTAAACCAATTAAAAATCTGAAAGTGATTGCATCCATCATTGGAGAATAAGTTTCATCATAATCAATGTCGGGTCTCTGCGAGAAATCTTGTGCAACAAGTCGTGCCTTATATCACACAATTTCATTGTTCTCATTGTGTTTTCTAACAAAAATCCACTTATATCCAATTGGTATAACACCTTTAGGTGTATGGACTACAGGTCTAAATACTTCATGTTTTGCAAGTGAGTTCAACTCTGTTTGGATTGCTTCTTTCCATATTGGCCAATCATTTCTATGTCGACATTCTTCAACAGTTTGTGGTTCAAATTCATCATCACTTCTGGTGATGCCAAAAGCAACCTTAAATGCAAATACATCATCTATGATAATTTTATCTCGTTCCAAAATATCTCTGTATGAACATAGTTTATGGAGATCTCATTATTTCCAAGCACCTGGCTCTCTTCAAGAGATCTCTCTTCAGGAGGATCAATATTAGGAGATGATTTGGACATAAGATTTGATGTTTGTTTCATGGATGAGGACTCTCTAAGAGTACCATCATCTATTCGTTGGAGTTTTTATTTTCTAAGATTTTTGTCTTTGGCTCCAATAGGTCTTCCGCGCTTCAGGCGTGGTATAAATTCATTTGCTGCTATGTTGACCTTTTTCTCTTCAGGAATTTCAATTCTAAATGGAGCGTTTGCAGCAGGAATATGAGATTTAACTACCTTTTTACTACTAGTGAAAATATCCAGTAATTGATTTGCAATATTTTGTAAATGTATTATTCTTTGAACTTCAAGTTCACATTGATTTGTCCTTGGATTAAAAAGAGATAACTTCGGGTTACTCCAAGTAATTTCTTCTCGTGCTTCAGGCACTGAAGTTGCTTTCTCTAATGATGGGAAAATGTTCTCATTAAAATGGCAGTCTTTATCATACCTTAAAAACATCATCAGTCAAAGGTTCAAGAAATCTAATAATAGATGGAGAATCAAAACCAACATAAATTTTTATTCTTCTTTGTGGACCCATTTTAGTCCTTTATGAGGGTGCTATAGGCATATATACTGCACAATCAAAAGTTCGTAGATGAAATATATTTGGTGGTATACCATAAACAAGTTGTAAAGGAGAATAATTATGGTAAGCACTTGGTCTAAATCTGGCTAGCGATGTAGCATGTAATATTGCATGTCCCAAACATATGTAGGCAATTTTGATTTCATAAATAATGATCTTGCACTTAATTGAAGTCACTTTAGAACTGATTCTGCTAGACCATTTTGAGTATGTACATGAGCAACAAGATGTTCAACATCAATTATAATAAAAGTTCAAAAACTATCAAATGCTTGAGAAATAAACTCACCAGCATTGTCCAGTCGAATTTTCTCGATAAGATAACTAGGAAATTGCAATCATAGTTTGATAATTTGTGCTATTAATAACAAATGCAATATTTTGACTGAAAAGTAAACAAACATGTGACCATTTACTTGATGCATCAATCAATACCATAAAATATCTAAAAGATTCTCATGGTATATGAATAAGCTCACATGTATCTCCTTTATTTTTTTTTATAGAAAAGATGATGATTTTATAAGAATCTTTGATGGATATGGTATGGTAATTAATTTACCTTGAGAACATGCATCACATGGATTTCACTTGGTAAAAGAATCTTCAGGTTCTTTAAAGGATGCCCATATGTATTCTCAATAATTCATCTCATCATTATTGATCCTGGATGTCCAAGTCGATCATGCCAAAGCATAAATTGTTTTGGGTCGGAACACTTCTGGTGTATCACAATGTTTGATTTAGTAGATTTCATGATCGTATAATAAATTCCAGAAGAGAAAGCATGTAGTTTCTCAAGTACAAGCTTCTAGCCTAAAATACGTGTAGTAATATAAAGATATTCTTTTCTATCTTCATCTGTTGTTTCAATATGATAACCATTAGCATGTATATCCTTAAAACTGAGTAAATTTCTTCTGGACTCAGGTGAATATAATGCATCTTTGATGCTCAATCTTGTGTTATTTGGTAACAATATTAACTTTTCCAAAACCTTTAATCATGTCTACTGGACCTGATATTGTAATGACATTAGCTTATGTCAAATACTCAAAGTATTTATTTTCCTTAAGAATTGTGTGCGTTGTTGCACTGTCTACTAGACATAAATTCCCATCATAAAAAGTCATATCACTATTCATTATGTCTCCACTTCTGGTGGTATGATGGTTTATTTTTAGAAGGATAATCTTTTCTCCTTTTCCATTTATTTCTTTCATACTTATATCCTCGGTTCTTTCTTGTCTTCTAGACAAAATTTTCATTCACTTCAGGGAATAGTATAAAACATTTTGAAATTATGCACTCTAAATTGTTGCTGCAGGACACTGTTTGAGGCATGAAAAGTAGAGAATATTTTCTCTAACATTTGATCATATGTGTATCTTTACCATATAATTTCATCTTTGAGGTAATTTGAAAAAGGAGTAGAATTATATTCACTAATCAATTTAAAATCTTGCAACTTCAGGTGCAACCAATCATATCGACCTTGAGGAAGTATGATAAATTTTGGTGATCATATCTTTCATTTATATTTTGCCACATTATTTCCTTCTTTGATGGTCTTTTAAATATTCATAGCTTCCAGATGAATCTCGACATCAATATTTCATGACAAATAATTATTTCTAAAAATATCAAGAGCGATAAATTCAAGTTTTGTCATATTTGACATTATTTTTATCTATAAAAACAAGAAATAACTTATTAAATAAAATCATGAAGATATACAAAAAAATCAGTCCTTCAAGACTATTATTTATTCAGCTTTAGAAATACTAGTTCTTCAGGAACTGCATTTAATTTATTTAATTTTTTAGGAAAAATATTAGTTCTTCAGTAATTGTTTTTAATTTGTTTAATTCTTCAGGAACATCAAACCTTTAAGACTATTATTTATTTAGCTTTAAAATACTAGATCGTCAGGAACTATATTTAATTCTTCAGGAGCTTGTGATACTAGTTCTTCAAGAACTGTTGATAATTTATTAATTCTTCAGGAGCTTGTGATACTAGTTCTTCAAGAACTGTTGATAATTTATTAATTCTTCAGGAACTTGTGATACTAGTTCTTCAGGAACTTGTGAACTCGTTCTTCAGGAACTTGTCATATTAGTTCTTGAGGAACTGTATTTAATTTATTTAATTCTTCAGGAACTTATAATACTCGTTATTCAGGAACTATAAATCTTTTTCTATGAATAATAGTGAAGAAAATTTGCCAAAAATAAATTACAATAATAAAAAAGTGAAGATATTAAAATTGATATAAGTTAGTTAGAGCATCGTGCTAATAACGTGTTATAAAAAGAATAGATAATTAACATAGAAGAACATAAACATCAAAACATAAGCAAACGAGTCAAGAGAGAAATATCTTGCTTAATATGAATTTTTCTATTATTCCAAAGTGTAAAGAGTACAAGAGAAGTGGTCTATTTATAGGGGAAGAAAATGAACTCAAGGGTTATGGAAATTCAAGAGACTAAACTCAAAGAGTAATGAACATTCAATACATATAAATATAATTTATTATGAATTTATATCATTATTACTACTATTACTGGTTAATAAATAAAAAAAACTCGAAGAAATAAATTAATTAAAAAAAATCAAAGTCCTTAGATTGATTGTCGGTTTCCGATCAGAGCCAACGGGCGTTTGTTTATATCTCGCAGTGGCTTGCAACGACATCTTCCCAAGTGGGCAAAACCATGGGTTGTTTTTCTCCATCTTGGGATGGAACCCTCTCGCCGAAAGATTTCTCTGTAGCTGCTCACGTTTTTACCGAGAGATGGGAGAGGAATAAGTCTGCTTCCCCTTCATGGTTCTGGGTTAATTCTCCAAAAGGACCTCCGTTGCTTGCTTCTTCTCAACATGTTGCTACTTTCACCCCTCCTTTCTTATCAATTTCTTTTTAACCTTCAATTCTTCGTTTGATTTTCTTAATTCCTGTTTGTTTGATCTTTCCTTTCTTTTCCCAGGTGGAGGGATACTTGTCTTTGGAGAGCATGTGTGTTCTTGTCTCAGCTGAGGTCTGCTCTGCTCTTCATAATACCTTACGTTTAAACCCCATAATTTTTTGTTGATTTTTTTTGCCCACAGGATAGTAATGAAGAAGAAAGCTGCGCTGTGGAAGAGGAGGCTGGTTTCTGTGAGATAGAAGGGGCAGCTGATAATGCCACACTTGTATTTCCTTCCTCCTTCCTCAGATAGCCATTGTTTTATGTTACTGTTTCTTCATACAGGCTAAGCTTGGGCAACTAGAAACTTGCTCTTGTGGGAGTTGCGCGTTACAATTATCCCTTTTTCACTCTCTTCTTCTTGCTATTATCGATGTTGTTCTTGTCCTTTGCTGCCAGGTTCAAAGCAAACATCATGAAGCGCATTACTATGATTTTCATATAGTCTATAGCTCTTCATTCAGGGTTCCTGTGCTATATTTCCGTGCATACTGCAGTGGTAAGTGCTTCTCTCTTTCACTTTGCTGATGGATATACGTGCCTGTATTTGCACGCACCCTTCTTAAATTCTGTGAACATTTTGGTTTCTGGGAGTTATGTCTTCCATCTGACTTTTACCAGACTATTTTTACAGTCACTTATCTTGAATGATCAATGTAGCTAAAAATAATTCAACGAATTGATCAAGTTTAAATGTTGGGCTGATATTATTCTAGGCTAGTAGTTGTAAACAACAGAGGAATTGTTTTCACAGTGATGTGAATGAGTCGCTTGAACATACTGGTTTATGTTGAGTGTATAGATGGAAGGCCGTTGCTGTTGAATGACATTGAGAAGGACCTTCCAGCTTGCTCCTCGAAGGTGTTGCTGGAAACGAAGTGGAGTTTCATAACTCTGGAGGTGCATTTTTCTTTTTTCTTCTCAGTTATCTGCATTTGTTTTCTGATTTGCTCTATCGTTGCTTGTTTGTTAAACTGCAACAAAACCATTAGATAGATATGATCAGGGAAACCGATTTTTAAGAGGGAGTCCATGTTTGCACGGGTTGGGACAGAAATCTTTGAATTTTTTGAGCACTATCAAAATGGCAACATTTTTATGTCATGAATATAACTCAAGTGTTTATGTGATGAAATCTACACTTGTCTGGTGTTGGTGTCTGGCAATGCAAACCTTGAACGAATAATACACATGGATTTGACGACTCTGGGCACTGACTGAATACAGTTACCCACTCCAGATAATGAAAAATAACATACTAATTTTACTCAGTAACTGCTTTTGTATGTATTTTGGATATTGATCGAATATTTCTTGTCGATTTTTCTTGAGAAAGACTTGTGTCTAATTGTCGAATTCATGCACGGAACATGGAGATGGTAACTGATTGAATATTACCACTTCAGGAGCATCCATTCTTGAACAGGCCATGGTACAAATTACATCCATGCGGGACCAGTGAATGGATGAAGTTGCTTTGCCTCGGCGATGAGGTTGTAGCTAAGAATGGACTGGCCATTGAACTATATCTGGTGTCATGGTTCTCGGTCGTTGGGCAGGTGGTTGGTCTCAAGACCCCCCTAGAAATGGTGAAAAGTCAGTGTAATTGATTGCAATGCTTTGAACAAGAATGAACTCATCGATATAGGGCTTAAAGAAGTGGATTATGTAATGTTCCAATCGAATTGAGAAAATAAATATGGATTTTCGAGGAATCCAAAACCTCCAATTGATTAATTCAGAAAGATGAAAGTTGTTCAATACATTTTAATAAGACTCCTGCCACTAAATACTAAAAGAAAATAACAAATTACCGGGTTCCAAGGACCCCAGTATCACAACTTAAATACCAGCTGATTTCTAGCTTATTGACTTATTCAAAGACACGTAATCTGACTCAATAAAAACAACCCAAATTGAATAACCCGAAACCCAATTAACTCAACCCGAACTCGCTCAATTTATTAACGCAACCTGTAACTGGACCAACGAATTACCCAACTAATTACCCAAGACTCTTCACCCAAGGACCTGCCGAATTGTCCCTTCTCTGCATAGACTTGACCTTCAGCCTGCATTGATCACCACGTGGACGGCTGGATCTCCCTACGTGGACGGCTGATATCCAAAGCAGGACAGCAATCACGTGGCACGTAACAGATTACTACTTTTGCAATGAGCTTTGATGCGTGCGTATTGATTTGTGTTGCTCTCTGATGTACGAAGATTAAGGGCCTGGATGAATAATCAGCAGGGAAGCATCCTGGATCCATTTTTGACGATTCCGATGTCCTGTGTCAGGCTGTTTTTCTAGTTGTGTTCCATATTTTAAATTCTTCATCAATGATGTATAAATCCTTTCTTATTGCATAAGCGTTTTATACCCTTTTGATTGCCATAAATTTTGAATCAATAATCCACACCTGGCTTGTCTATCTTCATGACTACTATGGATGATTGAAGATGGCACACCTGAAAACCTCAATTCATAAACAGAATATTTCTGTAAAAGGTTTATTCAAGATTTGTCCTTTACAACTGTAAGGCTGTGGTTTTTCTACAAGAGATCACATTAAGAAGTTAATTGAACACAGGGCCAGTTGTCTCCAAAGCAGGAGAACGAGATTTACATCAGAAAGTTGGAGAATGCATTGAGCTTTACAAACTGGACTCCTCACCAGCGAAAGGCAAAAAACAAATCAACTGTACCATTTTAAAAAAAATCACATAATTAAGGTCATAGGAGATGGGAGTAATTGCATCGCGTCTTGCATTTTTTGTGCTTTCAATTCTACCACAAAAAAGAGAGTTGGATGTAATTTACATACATTAGAAGCCATGGATTCTTGTTTCTGCAAGGTGCGTGTGAATTTCACATGGAAAATAATTCATCCATGGGATCCTGGCATAATGGGAAGTCTTTCTTTTCATGCTAGTGGCGATCATTCTGCACTATTTCATTTATTCGACTGAAGTGCACAAGAAATTCTATGTTACCCTCAGCACCCTTTAGAGGAGACTCAATCCAACCATTGCTGCGGAATCCAAAGCCCTCCACGCCTTTTGTTATCTTCTCAAGAACCTACACATTAGAAGCAAATTCATTCCATATTTTCGCTTAGCACTATCAAGTAGCTTCTACTCCTGTTTATTAATTATCTCAATTGTCCAGTGAGTCTAGAAGCAAATTTATTGCATTTTTGGCCTTATAAATCATAAATAATATCATATAAGATGTTACTCCAATAAATACATTCTGCAAAGTGCAGACCAACTTTTGCCAAATATATATTGTGAATTGAAAATCTTGAGAATCATGTTGTCGAGACCCAAGATAATACAACATTCAGAGATGTTCGGGGGATGCATACCTCTTGGTGGACTTGGGAATCTCTTACTATCCCGCCACTTCCTACCTGAGAAGGGACTATGAATTATTTATTCTGATGATGATAATTAAACTGTGTTCCCCCAAGAAAGAACAAAGGCTAACTTGCAAATTACAATGAAAAGACCATTTGTATCAACTCAAGCCTAAGAAAAAGACATTATGAGTCCACATATAGGCATTCGTAAGAGAAACTAAAGTTATTGGAAAGTGTTTTTCAAACACAAAATGGCCAGCTCATTGTATATCTATCATCATGTACACTACTTGTAGCCGATGCATACCAATGGTCATGACATACAAAAAAACTGACATAAAAAATTATGGATAAACTACCTACTCCACCACCAAGGCATGTTTAACACTTTCTTCCACTCAAGTCTGCTGTAATGTTTATTACATGATGTGGCAAATTCTAGTAATAGAAAAAGAAAAAGAAAAAAAAGTGCATAAATTGGGCTATGCAAAAGGCTGCTACGCTAATGCTCTTGCTTGACTGAAATCTGAAATCTTAAGCCAAAGCCTAAACTTTTCACCTTTTTGTAAGTGGTTCTGCATGAAAAAATAATCAGATTTAACTAATTTGAAACATCTTTCTTTAGCAATAATAGAATGGTGAAGACAATCCTAAGCAAATGTAAAACTAACGAAGTCTTTAAAAGCATTTTTAGAGAAAAAAGGTAAACCTGAAGTATTTTACCAAAAAATAGAAGTTTTGTCATAGACACTTCATGGATTCAATTTTCAACAATAATCTGGATTACAACTGGATAGCAGTTAAAATTTGAAAGACTGGAATATTAAAATTCTACTTTCTTACTTGAGATCTGCGAGCTTCAAACTGTGGTTTCACCAGGGTAACTAACGTTGCCTCTTCCTTCATAACATTGACTACAGCAGGCATGACCTGCCAAAATAACTTAAGTCTTTGAAACAACACAAAAGGTATAACACAACCTTGGATTAAAGAGGCCTCTCCCATGAATGGAGTGGCTGAATAAAACCAGTCAAAAATCTGTAAATATAGCAAGAAAATAGTTTACCAGTGTTTGAAGGCTTACCATGAGAATAGAGATGAATGAGAGGTCCAGAGTCACCAAATCAACTTTTTGGGGGAGTTCAGAGAGGTATCTTAAGTTTGTTCTTTCTATCACACAAACACGTTCATCTCGACGTATCTTGTCTGCCACCTGATGAGAATTCACTGTAAATATTTTTATCAACAGCCACTAAGAAACCAATACCAAGACTTTGATGTCTAAAGGTTGCATACACCATCATTTATAGAGCAACAAAATTCATGTTCTCACCAGTAAGAGTTTCCTGTTTATAGGTTGGATACGCCACATTTCTAGAGCAAAAGTCCACATAAGTTTGCTATAATTAAAAATAAAGATTTCCATACCTGTCCATAACCTACATCAACTCCATACACAAATGATGCACCATTCTGAAGCAAGCAATCAGTAAATCCTCCAGTAGACAATCCTGAATCCAGAGCTACTTTGCCAGCTACATCAACATCCAGTTGTTCAATGGCAGCTTCTAGTTTATATCCTGCCCTGGATTAGCAAACACAAAAGTACATTTCAACACTTCAAGCATCACAACCCTGATAAAATTTACTGCAGGCTGGAATTTCATGTATTCAAATTGCATTACAAGTTGTTTCAGGGGGGGTAATCACCTACATACATATTTTGGAACTTCAGCAATTATCTCAACAACAGATTTCTCAGACACAGGTGTGCCAGCTTTGTTCACCACCTTTCCATCCACAAATACTTTACCTACTCCAAAATATATCAAACTATTAAACTCAAACTCCCAACATCAACTATGCTTAATATTATGACGATAAATGAAAATTGAGAGTTTACAAAGCAGGCTCTCTCAGATCTGACACTGTTACATAGTAGCAGTTTATGAGCAAACTAAGCTATTAAGCAACACAAATGTCCATGCTCATACAGAGGAAACTAGTACTGTGCAACAATAACAACACTTTGCTGCAGACTTACACATTAGCTAAAATCCATACCAGTTATTTGTTTCCCATAATGTTCATGGGAGAGAAACTGGATTTATAGGGCTAGAGAATGTTGATAATACAATCAAGTTCTTTCACCAGTTATTGGAAAAGGTTATTCGATTTCTTAGCTTGCAGCGGACTAAAAAATAGAGGTGATCACCGATTCAAGAATTTTGCTAACCTTGTAAAATCCATGATTGTATAAATGTTCGACTGTATTGCTGGAACCTTTCAAGACATATTTCATCCAGCCTCCGTTTCCTGAAATTATCAATAGTAAAAAAGTGAAACAATGAAAAGAATATATAAAAGAAGATCAAAGATCTTTCGAGACAAGTTCCGACACTAATTGCACAGCTTAGCCTTCTTTCTTGATTCCTAAATACATGGCGTTTAGATTAGAAAGAATCCTAGTTAATGCTATTTCCTGTTTCTTATAAGCGCTTAGTATGGTAAATAATTGCATGAATAAAATTAACAAACTGAGCAAGCGAAAGCAATGGGAAGTAAGCAAGGAAATATATGTATGGTGTAACAAGGGAAACACACTGAGAAGAGGAAGAATAGCTTGGCTTACCTTTTAGGAAGTTGAAACTTTCCTGCCTTAGCAGAAGCAGCAGCAAAGCTTCTAACTGAACCACATTGCATTTCTGATTTGAACCTTCTAACTGAAAGTTCAGGGAAGTAAATAACAACAACAATAATGATAATGCATGCTAAGAAGTTGCAGCCCAGAAATTAACAAGTCTGCTATTTTAGTTTTCTTTTCGTCAATTGGCATAAGCAATTTGAAGAAAATCAAACACCCACCCACCCCATAAATAATAATAATAATCAACAGCAACAACATTATGGAAAAGAAATCCCTTAAAGACTAATGGTTCATCATGATAAAAGAAAAACACCCTGTTTTATGAGGTTAATTCATGAAGCCTCCATGTGTTTGTGAAAATTACTGAGCGAATGAAAAATTACTAATGAGTAATGCATTGGGAAAGAGAAGAGCACCTGGAGGAAGATTAGAAGTGTAGTAGTGGTGACAGTGGTAGGATTTGGATAAGAAAAGCAAGCTTGAATTTTTAGCACTGAAGGCGGAGCGTGAGAAAATAATGGGAAGCTTGAGATACTGCGCCATTTTTTGCCTTCGCTACTCCTGTCCAGCTCCAGCCACCCTCCAATATCTGCGTCCTATTTTACAGTCAGAGATGACATGTCGTAAATATTTATAAACGACGTGTAGTCTTGTAGGTTGTTTTCAAAAACCCAATAGTCCCAAAATCCACCTTCAAATCTACAGGGATTCATCCGCTTAAAATATCTCAAGCAAAGCCCAAAATTTTATTTTTTATTTGGAAACAAACGCCACAAGGACAAAATGTTACCGCTAAAATTCATCTGAGTTATCTAATTCCAAAAACTCTTGTAAAAGTTTTGCCAACATAAAAAATGAATTTTATTGTGATATTCGTATTTCAATAATATGTATTTTATTTCAGGATCAACGCATGCACAACAAGAATGGATCCTAGTTTCTGTTCATCTTTTTTTTGTTATTTAATTCCAGGGAGAATATCCTTGTATTTTGTAACATTAAAACATTTATATAATTTAATTTGTATAGTTAGTGTTTAAACTTGAATAGTTGAACTTAACTCTGAAATTCATATAATCATGTTCCATTTATGCATGTTTATCTCATTTATTTCTTTATAAAAAGAATTGTTGTTCATTGTATGTTACAAAGATTGTTGTTGTGATGATGATGATGATGTTTGTGGGAATGAGATCCAGGATGATTGGTTCGTGAATGAGTTATGAGATGTGGAATATTAAAAGTGTAAAGAAGTTATATGTTTACAACTTGGGACCTCCAGGTATTAGGGAGATGACTGAAATTTTGATAGATTTTAATATGTAAACTATATATATATATATATATATATTAAAAAAATCCTAATTTTTTTCCTAACTTGATAAGGAATATTAAACGTATTAGATGAAATTTTAGGGATGCTAAAACTCTCATCTTTAACAAGAACTAAAATTTAATAAAAGTTTGACCAACCTGAAATCTTTCTCTGACAATTTTCTTTAACTAGAACTAAAATAGTTTTGATCAACCTGAGATCCCATCTATCAATCTTCTTTAACCATAACTAAAAATGTGCCTCTAGTTGGGTTAACCTGATTTCTTAATGTAGAGATTCTCTTTAACCACAACCTTGGTTTTTGTCTTTAGCTCGATTCATCTGAGATCCCACTTGTAAATCCTTTTTATGTTTGCCTTTGATTGAGTGAACATTAGATCTAAATTTGGAGACCCCTTTTAACCAAAAACTTGATCTTTGTTTTTGGTTGGTTAAATCTGAAATCTCAATCTAAATACCTTTTTCAACTAGAACCTTGATCTTTATTTTTTGTTGGGTTAACCCGAGATTTCATCTGGCTATCTCTTTTAACCAAAACCTTAATGTTACCCTGGTTGGATTAACCTGAAATCTCAATCTAGAGACTTCCTTTAACTAGAACCTTAGTTTTTGTTTTTGGTTGGGTAAACCCGAGTTCTTATTCGTCGATCTTTTTTAACTAGAACCTTAATATTGTTTTCTTTTATTTTTGATCGAATCCAAAACAATTTAATTGTAGAATTAAAAATTGAGATTCTAATGGTAAAGATCCCAAATTTCAAATTCTTGATGGTAAATGTTTTTTTTTCTTCCTAATGAAAAGGTTTGATTTTTTTTCATTTCTTGAGAATTTCCTAACAATATGATTCTTTTTTATTGCTTTTATTTTATTTATTATTTTTCACATGGTTGAAAACTAGGATTTTTGAAAAAGATTTTCTTTTTTTTCCTTTCTTGATGATAATGTTTGATCAATTTTTTTAAAATGAATTTTCTTAGTTTTTGCAGGGTTGATATCTATCCTTTTTAATGACTAGATTGAACTGGGTTTATTGATGATAGGGTTGAAAACTTGATGCTTCTTGATAGAAAAACTAACCAAAAATTTCCCAATGTTTCCTGATTACATGATTTGAAAAGTTAGATACCTTTCTATCACAGATTAATGATTCTTTTTTTGTCAACTCTAATTCATCAAAATCTTGTTGGATTGATCTTTCTGGAAAATTCAAGAACATATAAGCACCATTTTGGGATTAGATGACATGCATGGATCCTTATTTTGTTTGAAATATAGTTCTCTTTATTTCTTTAATTCTCTATCATCATATGATGCATTTACTCGCTCTCTATTGCTTCGTTAGTTCTTTGATTTTTTAAAATTTATTATACGTCAATCATCCACTCAAATATAAATGTAGTGTCAATCATGACCTGCCTGTGATGATCATCACTCTCGTCATTTATCAAGCTTGACCATTCCCCAAGTGTGATGTTTTTTGATCCATCATGAAGAAGTTTAAGGATTCTTTTAAGAATTGTTCTTTGATTAGTTGTGTACATGCCGCAAAAAAATGCTAAAAGATTTTATAGTATTGACTTCATCCTGGAATGTCAATCACCCACAAATTGATCTTCAATTGGAACATAACTCTTTAAGTATATGTTATCATCAACCATCATGAAGCTGCTAATTCATCAAAACATGTATCCCATAGCTTATAGTAAAGGCTCCTAATTGTATATATTAAAAATAAAAAAATATTTTAGTATATTTTTAAATAAAAAATAATCTAAATATCATCAACCACCGCGCTAAAAAAACACCAGCCTTACGTTTTCCAATTGTAGATAGGGCTATGGATAAGGTTGCGAATGGAATCCCTCCAATGGAAATTAAACAAGTGTGACACCTCACCAGTATCAGCCACTAGTTTGTAAGCAATAGATGCTGTTTTAGCTGGAGTCAGAAAATCAGACACCTTCCTTCCTCGTGTTGCATACATACTCGGACACTCTATAGTATAATCCAAGCTGATTTAGCAAAAGAAAAAGAAGAAGAAAAAAGGCAATAGCATGGCTACTACTGCTTCTCCAATGGCTAGCCAGCTCAAAAGCAGCCTTGCCTCGTCTCTAGCAAGGAGGCTTGTTATTCCCAGAGGCATTTCTGCAGCTCCATTTAGAGTTTCACCCAGCAAGAGAAGCTTCACTGTCAAAGCCGTTCAAGCAGACAAGGTAAGAAATTCTTCTTCCCTGCCCATGTCTAGCCATTACTATTGTTGTTTAGATGCCTCCAAGCACAATCAATTAGGTACTGATGACCATTTACTTCTGTTGTGTCAAATGTTATAAGTTGCAGTAGAAAATTGAGTTGGATAAAAAGGGTTCATATGAAATCATAATTAGGATACAAGAGAATAATATAAATCATATTTTAGGAACTCACATAACAGTTTATAAGTTTTTAGGTGAGATGGTTCTTTAACATGGTATTAGAGCCTTGTTGACCCAACAGTTACGAATTCGAATCTCATCACCTCCATTCTATTTAATAAAAATCAAGCACAAGGTGATATGAGCCTGTGCAAATTTTAAGCCTAAAGAGCTTTCAATTGAGGGGGGTGTTAGAGAATAATATAATCATATTCTAGGACCTCACATAACAGCTTAAGCTTTTAGATGAGATGGTTACTTAGCATAGGACCTCCTTAATTTGTTCAAATCTTGCAGCCAACTTACCAAGTGATTCAACCAATCAATGGCGATCCCTTCATTGGAAGTCTCGAGACTCCAGTTACATCAAGCCCACTGATTGCATGGTACCTGTCCAACCTGCCCGCCTACAGGACAGCAGTGAGTCCACTTCTCCGAGGAATCGAGGTCGGACTGGCTCATGGCTTCCTCCTCGTCGGTCCATTTGTCAAGGCCGGTCCACTGAGGAACACAGAGTATGCAGGTGCTGCTGGATCTTTGGCCGCAGGTGGTCTGGTTGTAATCCTGAGCATTTGCTTGACCATGTATGGAGCTGCATCCTTCGCTGAAGGAGAGCCATCTATTGCCCCGAGTCTAACCTTGACTGGAAGGAAGAAGAAGCCTGACCAGCTGCAAACTTCAGATGGCTGGGCCAAGTTCACTGGAGGATTCTTCTTTGGTGGGATTTCTGGTGTCATCTGGGCATATTTCCTTCTCTATGTCATTAACCTTCCTTACTATGTCAAGTAGAGAAAATCTACATTTTTCTTAATTTGTTTGTTGCAACTCTGTACTGTCAATGTATATTTACGTATTTGGGATAGTTATTTGCAAGTGGAAACTGCATGTTTGTCTCGATCGGTGAACGTCATGTATGGAGAAATTGGAATTGTTTGCTTGTTGCATGTGTTTAACTGATCAATGAACTCTACTGCCACTAATGCACGCTCCATAGCTACAAGCTAGCTCACAAGCAAGAGCCTAATTAAGTGAAGTAAATAAAAAAAAAACCCCAACAAAGTGTTCGGCATGCCCATTAGTTTCTCGTAAAATTAACAAAATGCTGTCCTAAAGTGGCTATCTGAAAAGCAAATTTTGTGCACTAGATAAACGATTAAAATTTTAATTGTTTCAGGATTTATTTTATAAGGACTACATATTTTAATTCGAATTCAAAATTTATTGTAAACATCATCGCAAACCTCATATCCATTTGTATACAAATGCCGTCCTCTGTGATCTTCACGTTTGAGGATCGTTTTCCTTTCACAAATTTTCTATTTTTTTCGATCTTCATAAATATGTGAGATTGAGGTCATGAAATTAATGGGAATTTGCATTAACATGGGGTGGAGAAAATGGAGTATATAGAATGCCAAAAGCAAGGACAGTGATAAATGTTTATAACTCGAGCATTAATAGCAAACAGGAACCCTAAACAAACCCAGGAAAAAAGAATAGCAAACATTTACTATACCTTGAAGTTGTTAAAACCTTGTATATGAAGTGGTCTATGCAAATGTGTTTGGAAAATATTTTTGAAATTTTTTATTTTATTTTTATATTATATTTTAAATTAAGATATTTTGATGTTTTTAAATTATTTTGATGTGATAATATCAAAAATAATTATTAAAAAAAAATATTATTTTGTTGCATTTCTAAGCGAAAAACATTTTAAAAAACAACTTAAACTATTGTACAAACAGTCACTTAGTGCAGAAACACTGAAAAATCACAACTACTTAAGCAGAAAAAGTAACTAATTATAACAACACATGCATACTGGTTGATGATTAGAATTGAGTTTGAAGAGTGATCATCAATAACCATGACTCCCTTTTTTTAGAATTTTAGTATCGTGCATGTGATGTGATTGTTCCAACCAAAAACAAATATGAGAGCCAGAGAATACCTATCCTCTCACTGAAACTTTATATTTTCTTTTTGGAAAAAAAAGTCCAGCTAATCCTACTTACGTGCCATTAAAGGTTCTCTTTTCTTCTGCTCGCACTTGCATAAGCGTAACTCACTCAACAATGGCAATTCTTCAACCAAAAATCCCCCTGTCTCTTTACTCCCATCATTTCCATTTCCCTCTCCACTCTCCTACTGCGGCACCTTTTCTTTGCAAACCCTTCAGAACACCAAGAAAACCACTCAATCTCACCTCCTCGTCCAATGGCCAAGATGTACGCTTCTTTTTTACCTTTTCTTTTCTTTTGAATAATTTGGTTGTCATATACAAGTAATTCTTTTCTTTTCTTTTCTCCCTTGAATTGAAAGCAGGATTATCTGATAGATGCTCCTGTTTCTGCTGGAGATGGGTTTTCTTTCTCTGGAGGTGCCCTCCGATTCTTGCTTTTTTCCTTATAAACATAATGAACTTGATAAGACATTGATAAGTCGTGTGTTTTTGTAACAGGGAAATATTCAGACGGGCCTAGCCCGTCCGATGAATGGTTTAAGCAAGGAAAGATTGTATGTTTTGGAGTCCTCATTTTAATATTTTTTTTATTCTGCAGTGTTTTTTATATTCACCATGTCTATTGCCTGGCATGGAAAAAGGGAATAGTTGTTTGATCGTAGAGAGTTCTCTTTTGCAGGTGAAAGCTCATCCTGTTTCTGGCTCTGGAGATAAGGCGAAAGATCCTATATTTGGACTTAAAATGGGTGCTGCTTCTCAGGCCTCAAATGATCTTTTCAGGTGTTGAAAATCTCGAACTACGATCGTAAAAGTTATACTAGCTTGTTTTTATAGGGGTTTATGTCATAGGTTGAGCTATATAAAATCAAGAAATTGAGATTGGATTATTTGCAGGGCTTACCGATTGAAACATGCTCTCTCTCTATATGATTTTGTGCAATAGATGGTTTTGCGTGGAAAGCGGAAATGCTGACAATCCTACTGTTATATTAATTCATGGTTTCCCTTCACAGGTGAGTTCTTTCTTCAACGAGTGTGGGGGGGATTCGGCCATATCTTAATGTTTTGGATTGTTATAATTATCATTCCATAACCTATGCCATGTAATTTTCAATGTGTATTTTCTTGACTTTCGTTTTTCTTTTCACTTATCTATATATTTATTGAAAAACAGTCATCAAACCATCAAGAGGGATCTCATAACCATGCTCAAATTTGATATAGAATAGTTCAGTTAATGGTGTTTGATGCCGGTTAAATATCTGCATTTGTTCATGGTCTTATCTGCATTTTCTCTTTTCATCTGATTTCAAACCCCCCATTCATTGGCATATTGTCCTTGATATGCATGTCTGTCATTGTCGGGTTTTTTTTACTTGTACGAGAGTTTGATGCACAGTCTTAATATATAAGAATCGGTTTTTATTCTGTCACAGGCATATTCATACCGCAAAGTTCTTCCCACTCTGTCCAAAAACTATCATGCTATTGCTTTTGACTGGTTAGGTAAGATCGTAATTCTTCTTGCACTGTGAATTGTTTGTTTTCAGATTATTGTGTTGATTTTACGACGACGTATGGAAGCTTGAATCAAAACGAGCTGAATTATCGGAAATTAAATGCATGAGTGTGTGTGGCAATGAAGCTTGCAATAGCTTATAGACAATACAAAGAGCTTTCTCAATGTCTTAACCACTTGCATCACAGTTACAGTATAGTGGTTAGAAGAGTATTCTTCAACTTCAACGGTTAATCGCTTTCATGAAAATCATTTTAATTTAATTTGCCTGAAGTGACCTACTTTTTGGGAATTTACTCTGCAGTTTGCTTTAGGCTAGAATTGCTCGTGACATCTGTTTTCTCCATCTTCACTTAACTAGCTACTACTAGCTTGAACTTCTGTTTTTGGCTTGAAAAGGAGCATCCGTTTTGATTCATAAGCAGTGGCTAAAATAGAAATTCTAAAAAGTTTTATCTGAATTTTTCAACTGGGCATAGGGTGATCGTGTTTAGGAGGTTCAGCATCTAACAAGAAAAGGGTGTCATTAGCAACGGAATTTGAAACGACTTTTTTCTAACGGATTGTGTCCGTTGCAAATGCCGTTGCTAATTAATATTAGCAACGGTTTTCTTTGTTATTTGCAACGGATCAGTCCGTTGCAAATTGGCCTGTTTTTTAGTAGTGTGGGCATAGGGTGATCGTGTTTAGGAGGTGCAGCATCTAACTTCTGATAGGAAATGGAGTAGAAATTCCAATGATAAAAGTATATAGTGAAAAACCACCATTTGGTTTTACTGTGAATCCACTGTAATAGAACAGTAACTTCATCCCTAGGTGAAGTACAGAATCAGAACTAATGGTAACATGAACAGCCAACTCTATTTGCTTCTCTTCTCTTATTTAGTTTTCTCGCAGTCTCTTCGAAGCATCTCAGTTTGGCTTTCTATATATGCATATCCATTCATATACAATGCAATTAGCCTATCTATTTCTAAAGCAGATTGCAGTTTTGCATCTTTCTTAGCTGATTTTTTCTTACATTCTCGAGTAATACATGCATTTCTTACTTGTCACAACGCATCTTCTCAGCTAATAAAGAGAGTTTTCTGAGTCTTTTCACTTCTTTTACAGGATTTGGATTTTCAGATAAGCCTCAACCCAGATATGGATTTGACTACACTATGGATGGTATTTAGTTGCATTTGCTTTATCAGCCTTAACAGTGGCAGGGGGGAGGGTTAAAGATCAGGTCTTCTGCCATTGTTTCATTCTCCAATGGGGAAAGAAACGATGTTCGTATAGTAAATTTATTTTATTTTATTGTTATGAATTTGCAGAATTTGTAGCATCCTTGGAGTCCTTAATCAATGAAATTGCCACTGAGAAGGTATCACTTGTTGTGCAGGTGTGTTCTCCTAACTTTCCATCCAAAAGCATTGATGCACAGGTTAAATCTATTTATCATGTAATATGCAACTGAAGAACTTCTAACTTTTGATGAACCTCTCAGGGATACTTTTCACCAATTGCTGTCAAATATGCTAGTAATCTTCAGGGAAAGCTTAATGATCTGATACTCCTCAATCCCCCAGTACGTGTTTCTTAAACCTCACCATTTAGTTCTCGCTTCTTTTCATCACTTTAAGCATCATTTTCTTCATCCTAAAACTTTTAAGATCAACCATGTACATAACTAAATTCCTTGATCTTTAAAATTGTTATCTTTTCTCTTTATGGATTCGACAATTGGCCAATTGGCCCCCACAACAAGTGTAGCCTTATCTATACCATAAAAAAACCATTTTAGAGCAGCAGTGTGCAAGAGTAACCCGGCCTCCTTATTACATTGTTTATATACACGCTGCAGTCTACTGCCACCCTACTAACCTTCACCAATAGATTCTAACTAGCAATCAGTCAATCACATGCTTAATCTTCATTAATAGATAATTGCTTCCTGTAACTAAAAGCTCCCCCATATGGAACACGTGCTCTTCTCCTTTCCCAGACACTAACCACATTTTCCACGTTCTCTTTCCATCCACAGCTAACTTCATAGTGACACATTTTTGTTTTCTTCACTTGAAAACGGAGAGTATGTAAGGCTAGGTGTCTTCCAGTGTATATCTATCATTAGAATCATGGATTTTTTTTTATTGTTTTCTTGAATCTTTATTTGAGGATAATTACTGAAAGCTGCTGTTTTTCTTGGTTTATAAGCTAACTGCCACACATGCCAATCTTCCATCAGCCTTGTCCATTTTCAGCAACTTCTTACTGGGTGAAATCTTTTGTCAGGTAAGAAACTTAATTTTGTGTTCCTGAGGCTTGTGCTTCTATTTCTATCTTTGTGAGCTTATGCAATCTATTCATCAGCTTTTTCCATCTATTGGTAATGATTTCATGTTAAGGAACCATCTCACCTAAAAGCTCAAGCTTGTAGGTGAGGCTCCAGAATATGATTTATATTATTCTCTAACACACCCCCTCAAGTGAAAGCCCTTTGGGCTTGAAACTTGCACACAAGCCCACCTTGCCTTGTGTTTGATTTTTATCAAATAGAATGGGGGTGGTGAGATTCGAACTCATGACCGCTGGGTCAATAAGGCTCTGATACCATGTTAAGGAACCATCTTACCTAAAAGCTCAAGCTTGTAGGTGAGGCCCCAGAATATGATTTATATTATTCTCTAACACTTCACACCTATGCCGAAACAGGATCCTTTAAGGGCCAGTGACAAAACCTTGACCAGCTCTGGACCCTATAAAATGAAAGAAGATGATGCAATGGTATATAGAAGACCTTATCTCACATCTGGGTCTGCAGGGTTTGCATTGAACGTGATTAGTAAGGCCATGAAGAAGGATCTAAAGGTAAGCTCAATATACTTATAAGATCTCCATTTTCCTCATCATCCAAGAGCTTGTTAAAATACGACTTGACCCTTTCCTTTTTGAGTCTCAAGGCCCACTTCAATCGAGTCAGCACTTTACCATTACATCTGGCGTCTATCTATGCATCTGTTGCTTCCTTGAGCAGTCAATTAATCTCATCAGTGTTCTTTCTTCTACTACTCTACCTGTGGTTTTCTGAGTTTCTTTAGTTTTTTCGAGAAAAAGAAAGAGAACATAATAGCATTTGCAGTATCAGTATCATCTTAACCAAGAAAGTGGCTTGAATTAATCCAACCGAATGATTTTTTCTGTCTGTATTTCTGTAGTGTTAAAATGTGCTCCTGGGGTTTGTGGAAACCTGAAAGCAAACTAACTTGCAGATTGTTGCTGTGAAATAACTTAATCACATTTTAATGGTTGTCCTATTCATCCTAGTATTCTTCTTTCTTTACCTCATAGGCCTATGTGGAAGAAACAAGGAAAACACTCTTGGATGAAAATTGGAAAGTCAAAACCACAGTGTGTTGGGGCCGGAGAGATCGTTGGTTGAGCTATGATGGAGTTGAGGACTTCTTGAACAATTCCAAACATAAACTAATCGAGCTTCCAATGGTAGAAACTCTTCTCTTCTCTGGAAAATCTCAAAATTCATTTCTCTTAGGAGAGGAAGCAGCAGCATATTTTTTACCGTTTACTTTTGCACCCACAATTTTGATTTACAAAGCGTACACATCAATCATTATTGATATAAAGTGCCTTCTCTGCCATCTTTTCTTTTCTTTTCTTTTCTTTTCCTGGACTAGTAATTTGCAATTTGTTTTGTCAAAAATTCGGGAGACATGGGTTATAATGTGCCCTGACAAGGCACTAAAATTATGCTTCTGCCACTAACTTCTCTTGCATTTTGAAGGCTGGTCATCATGTACAGGAGGATTGTGGTGAAGAACTTGGAGGAATCATTTCTGGAATTCTAGGCAGAAGGAGTAGAATTTGATTCTGTCCTACAATCATCTGTGGTACTGTTAGTTACATGTTCAAAGAAATTATGCAGTTTCTTTGAGGTAAAAAGCTAGTCTTTTACACGTTATGTTACATTTTCAGCATAGATTCAGGATAGAGACACGCAGGCGGAGCATCACTCGATCAGAGTCTGGATATGCTGCTATCTTTTCAGAGTTAAACGCTCCTATTTGTTGCAAGTACCAAAAATTTATCAAAACATTTTTTTTTTCCATAGTAGCACTCTCAAATCAGCGTGTATCGAAGTAAACACATCTTATTGTCTGCAGAAAAATTTAATGATAATACCCCTTTCAATCTTCTTCAAGAATATATATTTTTCTTCAATCGCGATCCATTTCTAAAAGAATTGTTGCTTTTATCGTTTAAAAGAATCGACAGAATAGACTATGATCTCAAGATTTAGTAAAATGGAGACAATACAATTCAAGCTTTAATCACAGCAGCTACACATTGATAAGATCTGGTAGGTGTTGTGTATTGAAGAACACAGTTTTGTTCTCCTCCCTCACACCTGGACGAGTTCATTATCAAAAAATAATGCGCTAGTATTTCATCGGCACCAGTTATTATTGAAACGTATCAGTCCAACATTCATCATCCTTGACAGCCTTCTTCCATCTATTTTTGAACCTCTCTAGCTCAACAAATGACCATTTTTTTACCTGCAAAAGACAGTTTGTGGAATGATGAACAGGACATTGTAAAATACTTAACAAATCCTATAAAGGGCATCTTTCTGCTTTTGGTGATAATATTGACACAGTTTTGGCTCCTTTCTGCGCCAATTACCAGCGGGAAACTGACAGGGAAAAGTTTCTACGCTTCAGGAACCGGAGCTTACCGAAAGTCTGACAGCAGATTGATTGGACGATGATTGTGCCTGCAAAATCAATCATTATTAATTATAACAATGGATTTATAAGGAAAATTCAAAATACTGATGATGGATGGAAAAAATGTGATATAGATGAGGCTAGCTGTTAGTTTTTTTGCCTCTTGCAAAGAACAAAGAGCACACGGATAAAGGTTTCTACGAGACATGGCATTAAGGAGCATATCATCAATAGAAGATAGGACCGATAAACTGCTGAGCTCATTTAGATTACTGTCAGAACTGAAAAGGAGTGCCAGGTGCTTTGCTGAGTGAACAAATTGCAGTACAAATTAACTATGTCTAACCTTTTCTGATGCAGAGCCTCCGAGTGTAGGGAGACCATAATGAACTATGAACTCGGAGTCAACAATCCCAACGTTTTTGGTTCGATCACCCTGATAAGAGATAACATTTTTTATATAAAAAAAGTAGATATATTTTTCTTCTCTACCAAATAAAGAAATGTAATTTTAGAATAGGTAAGTTGCCTGTGCACAGTAACCGAGCTGAAAATCTAAGCCCCACCCATGAACCAAGTCATTCTGACAAAAATAAGAAAGAAAAGGAGTTAGGACACAGTTGTTAGATCAATGCAAGAAATCTATGAAGAATTACCAACCATAAGAGACAATATTTAAATTTCTTCAGTACTAATCATCTAAAGCTTAAGTTTTATGAAGATGCCAAACCTGAATCATATGCCATGTGCAGCGCCAGGAAGCTTTTGAGAAAACCGGAGCCATCATTTCTACAAATCTGCACACAAAATTCTTATTTCTTTTCACAACCCATGAGAACTTCAACCTGTGTCTCCCGAAACCAGAAACTACCAAATGAGGAAGCAATGAATGCAAAATTTCTACCCTGTGCATGGAGGGCCTTTGCTGTTTTCATCACACCTTGTCTGACCGATTTTCTTCACTACCTTCCTGTTAACACAGTATTTGTCCTAAAATTAAAAATTATTAACGATAAAGAACAGACCTTGATGTCAAAAGAAGAACAATATTGAAGCCTCCAAAAGAAAGTTTTTTCTTTCCTTGCTGTCGTTGTTTGAACAAATCCAAAAGCAAAATTTCTTGCAGAAAAAGTTAAACCTGTGTATTCTTGATCCATGTTTTCTCGTCGTAAGATGATGGTGCACCTCTGAACTTTCTGGATCAAGTGCCGGCTGTGATATGTCAAGCCCTTCTTCTTTAATGATTGAAAGATATCTGTGTTTCAGTAATTGAAGGACGGATTAATTTGGCAACTACAGGGAGTATTTACCTAGGGGGCAGCTAAAACAAAGGTTTATAATACACATGTCAGTACCTTCCAGCATGAAAATCGTCAACTCCAAGGTCTTCATCCCACAGGAAGATGTAGTCGTACTCCGAAACAATATCCGGGTGTAAGAATCGCTTTGCAAACCACCTAACTCATGTAAAATATGGCAAAATTTGTACCATCATCGAGAATTGAATGAACATATATAAAGCCAGGTATAGAATGTAGCTCAATTCTTAAAAGGATATAGCTTGCTACCACTTAGTTTGATTCATGGCAGATATATGAATAGCCCGATGATACCATTCCATATCTCTCCATTCATCTATGATGCCATCATAATGGAAAAGAATCAGAACAAAATCAGTTGATGGAAACTGTAACAGATCAACAGAGAGGCAGGTTAGCATTTGTAGAGACGAAAGAGGCAATGACAAAGAATGCAATTAAGCAGTGTGTAAAATTAAACCTTCTGGACAATTTTCTTGACGCTCAGTTTCTGCTTTATTCCGACTGCCATGGCCAGCACATGTTTTGGTTTCTCTGTTTTCTGCGCCGAAAATCGCAAATGATGATATACCATGTCAGATTATCTAGTTTTATCCAAATCAAAACAGACTACGCATACGGTGTCTCATAAATAAGTCTGGTTTAATAACTGTTTCATCTAAAAATTAAAACTATTTGATGAAATTATAGAATATAATTTATATTATTTTCTAATACTCGGCAGCACCAAGTAGTCATTTTTCTGGTGCAGGACAAAATCCTATCTATACAGAAGAAATGAAATGTAACTGGTGATATGAGATGCACCTTTTTGTCGTCTCCCAATAACGATCGCATTTCCATGTCTGACAATGGAGACACGATGCCTTTAGGGAGTGTCTCCGTTCCTTTAGGCCTCTTTTCAGTCTATTAAATGTACATACGAAGGAGATTAATAGAGTACTTAGAGTTAATCATTACATACAGGAAAAGGGGCCAGAGTCTGGATCGACAAACCTCGCAAGTTTCAGGTCTTGTGTCCCTTACAACAACTTTCACTGATGTCCATCCTGAAATCATCTGTCCACAAAAGGAAAAGTAAAAAGTCTCAATGTTTTCCACATGTATCAATCAAATGTTAGTGACTGAAGTGTTATGCAGGTACCTGCTTATAATCTGCGAACAAAAGCACACTCCCAGTGAAAAAACCTGCTGAAAGGAGGAACAATACAGGGAGAACTCGGCGAAGACATGATTTGTGGTTTCTAGACTCGATCATCAAAGATTTCTGAGAGCAAAGAAGCAAGTAAATATATATGTGGAAACTCAAATTCAACCAAGCAAAGATGGCTAATCCACATCGCCTTATACAGAACTAAGGCTCATTCACACTACCCTCATTATTATTCTGGTGCAAACTGAAAACAGCAAATTAGAGCTACAAGAGAGCTCTTGGGAGGCTTACGGAAGTTGACATCTTCATCTTCATGCAATGAGCTTGTGAAAGAGTACAAGGGTCTAGTACTGTTTCACATGACAATAAATGAAAGCAGAAGAAAAAAAAGTAGACAAAAAAGAGTGCAGATGCAGCCAGAAAAGACTTTTTTATTTTTTTCATATATATATATATATATTAAGTTACTTGGGTCTGCAAAAGTTCCATTAGAAAAGGGAAGACAGATATGGATTTTCATCTTTTAAAATATGTTCATCTAACACGCTTTGCTTGATAGTGTTTGACTAAATCACGTGGGAAGACCCAAAATATTACAGAAATTAAGAAAAGGGGGTCAAAGTTCCCTGCTTTAGAAGCAACAATCCTCATCCTTTCTATCAGTTATTGTAACACGTCATTTTCAATAAAATTCGCATTTTCCCAGTCTTTTTATCCGCGAAAAACGACACCACATCGGAAATCTACAATAAAAAATAATAAGAATTATTTAATAAATAATATAAATTTTATTATAGAGATTCACCTAATAATTCAAACTAGATAATTATTTGATATGATATTAAAAATTTAAAGGGAAATGATTATTTACCATGATATAAAAATAAAGGACAATTTATTAGCTACAAAAAGAGCACAAGAATTAATAAGAGTAGAGCAGTGATCTCGAAAACAAATGGTTTTATATTTATTTTTAAATTATTTATTATTGATATAAAAAATAATTATATTTTTTATAAAAAAAATACTTAGCTGGCAATGAAAATTGCATGTTCCTAACATTAAGCACCTTCAAGTCTAGACATCATGTAACAAAGGACATAACTATGATAAGCAAACCAGCTTACCTGGCAAACTAAATAATACTTCTTAGAACTATGAACATATTTAAGGTCAAATTTTATATGAAATCTACTCGCTTATAAAGTTAATTTCTTTATTGAAAATTATTCTCCAACAAATTTAAAATGAAACATTAATATGATTAAAATAAATTATAGATAAATAAAACTGATCTAAAAACCTTTGATTGACATGTTTTTGTAAGACCTAGAACCATTTATCCCATATTGGATAAATAAAAGATTTTCTTATAGTTTATATAAAAACTGTTTGCAATTGCATTCCAAACAATGTTTCACCGAATCTTGATTTTTGTTCTGCTTCATTTTTTTTTATATTTTTGGATTATTTTAATGTATTGATGTTAAAATATTATTTTAAAAAATAAATAAAAATTTATTTTAATGTATTTAAAAAAAAATAATACTACGAAGTTTGAAGAGTCACAAATAAGCCTAACAGCGATGGAAAATTACAAAATAGCATAGGCAACGATGAATTTAGGCGGCAGCGCACAATGATTTATGTGAGTTAGTGGGTTCTTGACTAGGCATGGATATGGGTTGGTAGGTTCTGGTTCTGGTAGATGCAAAACCACTGGGAGATGGAAGATGAGTCGGTCCAGAGAGACGTGTGGAAGATTAGCCATCAAGCCGTCGATCTTGACCATTGTGGTGTCTGTTTTTTATAAGAAGACCATTTCATGGTGGAGCTGTAACTGCATTCAAAATAAAAAAAATTATTGGATATGAGTAACAGGAAAGTTCTTATTTTATAGATTTATATGAATGAGTAAAATTTTGGCTGCTCTAAATTTTTATAAAATATACATGTCTTAACTTGAATTTAAAATTTATTGTGCAGATCACAAGATTGTCTCTAAAACTTGAAATGGACCATCACCACGAGACTGTAATTTTGATTTCCTTTGGTTAGGAAATCGTTCCTTGCACATGTACACCCAAACCCAATCACCTGGTTGGAAAACAACCAGTTTGCGTCCCTTATTTGCTTTAGAAATGTAAAGTCTGTTCTTTTTCTCTATTTGTAGTCGAACTCCCTCATGGAGTTGACTCACCTTCTTTGCCTTCTCTCGAACTCCCTCATGGAGTTGACTCACCTTCTTTGCCTTCTCTTTACCATTTAAACTTACCATTTCTTCACAAGGTAAAGGAATTAAGTCCATAGGAGTTAGTGGATTAAAACCATAAACAATTTCAAAAGGAGAAAAAACAGTGGTTGAATGCATAGTTCTATTATAAGCAAACTCAATAAAAGGCAAATATTCTTCCCAACTTTTCAATTCTTTTGTATTATAACACGCAAAAATTGAGATAATGTTTTATTGACTACCTTAGTTTGTTCATTTGTTTGAGGATGACATGTTGTTGAAAATAAAATTTTGGTTCCCAACTTTTCCTATAAGTTCTTCCAAAAGTAGCTAAGGAACTTGACATCACAATCTGACACTATTCTCTTAGGAATGTCATGCAAGCGTACAATCTCCCTATAGAACAAGTCTGTGATATGAGATATATCATCTGTTTTATGGCATGCAATAAAATGTGCCATTTTAGAAAACCTATCAACCATAATGAAAATAGTGTCTCTACCTTTCTTTGACCTAGGTAGACCTAAAACAAAGTCCATAGAGATATCTACCCAAGGTTTAGTAGGCACAAGTAATGGTGTATATAGTCCATGCGGTTGTACTCTAGATTTTGCCTTTTGACAAGCGATGCACTATTCACCAATTCATTGCACATCTCTTTTCATCTTTGGCCAATAGAAATGCTCATGCATTACATCCAAGGTTGTAAATGCCATTTATAAGAGATAACATTTTTTATATAAAAAATGTAGATATATTTTTCTTCTCTACCAAATAAAGAAATGTAATTTTAGAATAGGTAAGTTGCCTGTGCACAGTAACCGAGCTGAAAATCTAAGCCCCACCCATGAACCAAGTCATTCTGACAAAAATAAGAAAGAAAAGGAGTTAGGACACAGTTGTTAGATCAATGCAAGAAATCTATGAAGAATTACCAACCATAAGAGACAATATTTAAATTTCTTCAGTACTAATCATCTAAAGCTTAAGTTTTATGAAGATGCCAAACCTGAATCATATGCCATGTGCAGCGCCAGGAAGCTTTTGAGAAAACCGGAGCCATCATTTCTACAAATCTGCACACAAAATTCTTATTTCTTTTCACAACCCATGAGAACTTCAACCTGTGTCTCCCGAAACCAGAAACTACCAAATGAGGAAGCAATGAATGCAAAATTTCTACCCTGTGCATGGAGGGCCTTTGCTGTTTTCATCACACCTTGTCTGACCGATTTTCTTCACTACCTTCCTGTTAACACAGTATTTGTCCTAAAATTAAAAATTATTAACGATAAAGAACAGACCTTGATGTCAAAAGAAGAACAATATTGAAGCCTCCAAAAGAAAGTTTTTTCTTTCCTTGCTGTCGTTGTTTGAACAAATCCAAAAGCAAAATTTCTTGCAGAAAAAGTTAAACCTGTGTATTCTTGATCCATGTTTTCTCGTCGTAAGATGATGGTGCACCTCTGAACTTTCTGGATCAAGTGCCGGCTGTGATATGTCAAGCCCTTCTTCTTTAATGATTGAAAGATATCTGTGTTTCAGTAATTGAAGGACGGATTAATTTGGCAACTACAGGGAGTATTTACCTAGGGGGCAGCTAAAACAAAGGTTTATAATACACATGTCAGTACCTTCCAGCATGAAAATCGTCAACTCCAAGGTCTTCATCCCACAGGAAGATGTAGTCGTACTCCGAAACAATATCCGGGTGTAAGAATCGCTTTGCAAACCACCTAACTCATGTAAAATATGGCAAAATTTGTACCATCATCGAGAATTGAATGAACATATATAAAGCCAGGTATAGAATGTAGCTTAATTCTTAAAAGGATATAGCTTGCTACCACTTAGTTTGATTTATGGCAGATATATGAATAGCCCGATGATACCATTCCATATCTCTCCATTCATCTATGATGCCATCATAATGGAAAAGAATCAGAACAAAATCAGTTGATGGAAACTGTAACAGATCAACAGAGAGGCAGGTTAGCATTTGTAGAGACGAAAGAGGCAATGACAAAGAATGCAATTAAGCAGTGTGTAAAATTAAACCTTCTGGACAATTTTCTTGACGCTCAGTTTCTGCTTTATTCCGACTGCCATGGCCAGCACATGTTTTGGTTTCTCTGTTTTCTGCGCCGAAAATCGCAAATGATGATATACCATGTCAGATTATCTAGTTTTATCCAAATCAAAACAGACTACGCATACGGTGTCTCATAAATAAGTCTGGTTTAATAACTGTTTCATCTAAAAATTAAAACTATTTGATGAAATTATAGAATATAATTTATATTATTTTCTAATACTCGGCAGCACCAAGTAGTCATTTTTCTGGTGCAGGACAAAATCCTATCTATACAGAAGAAATGAAATGTAACTGGTGATATGAGATGCACCTTTTTGTCGTCTCCCAATAACGATCGCATTTCCATGTCTGACAATGGAGACACGATGCCTTTAGGGAGTGTCTCCGTTCCTTTAGGCCTCTTTTCAGTCTATTAAATGTACATACGAAGGAGATTAATAGAGTACTTAGAGTTAATCATTACATACAGGAAAAGGGGCCAGAGTCTGGATCGACAAACCTCGCAAGTTTCAGGTCTTGTGTCCCTTACAACAACTTTCACTGATGTCCATCCTGAAATCATCTGTCCACAAAAGGAAAAGTAGAAACTCTCAGTGTTTTCCATTTACTGGATTTTAATGGCACCAATACTTGTATCAATCAAATGTGAGTGACTGAAGTGAATATGCAGGTACCTGCTTATAATCTGCGAACAAAAGCACACTCCCAGTGAAAAAACCTGCTGAAAGGAGGAACAATACAGGGAGAACTCGGCGAAGACATGATTTGTGGTTTCTAGACTCGATCATCAAAGATTTCTGAGAGCAAAGAAGCAAGTAAATATATATGTGGAAACTCAAATTCAACCAAGCAAAGATGGCTAATCCACATCGCCTTATACAGAACTAAGGCTCATTCACACTACCCTCATTATTATTCTGGTGCAAACTGAAAACAGCAAATTAGAGCTACAAGAGAGCTCTTGGGAGGCTTACGGAAGTTGACATCTTCATCTTCATGCAATGAGCTTGTGAAAGAGTACAAGGGTCTAGTACTGTTTCACATGACAATAAATGAAAGCAGAAGAAAAAAAAGTAGACAAAAAAGAGTGCAGATGCAGCCAGAAAAGACTTTTTTATTTTTTTCATATATATATATTAAGTTACTTGGGTCTGCAAAAGTTCCATTAGAAAAGGGAAGACAGATATGGATTTTCATCTTTTAAAATATGTTCATCTAACACGCTTTGCTTGATAGTGTTTGACTAAATCACGTGGGAAGACCCAAAATATTACAGAAATTAAGAAAAGGGGGTCAAAGTTCCCTGCTTTAGAAGCAACAATCCTCATCCTTTCTATCAGTTATTGTAACACGTCATTTTCAATAAAATTCGCATTTTCCCAGTCTTTTTATCCGCGAAAAACGACACCACATCGGAAATCTACAATAAAAAATAATAAGAATTATTTAATAAATAATATAAATTTTATTATAGAGATTCACCTAATAATTCAAACTAGATAATTATTTGATATGATATTAAAAATTTAAAGGGAAATGATTATTTACCATGATATAAAAATAAAGGACAATTTATTAGCTACAAAAAGAGCACAAGAATTAATAAGAGTAGAGCAGTGATCTCGAAAACAAATGGTTTTATATTTATTTTTAAATTATTTATTATTGATATAAAAAATAATTATATTTTTTATAAAAAAAATACTTAGCTGGCAATGAAAATTGCATGTTCCTAACATTAAGCACCTTCAAGTCTAGACATCATGTAACAAAGGACATAACTATGATAAGCAAACCAGCTTACCTGGCAAACTAAATAATACTTCTTAGAACTATGAACATATTTAAGGTCAAATTTTATATGAAATCTACTCGCTTATAAAGTTAATTTCTTTATTGAAAATTATTCTCCAACAAATTTAAAATGAAACATTAATATGATTAAAATAAATTATAGATAAATAAAACTGATCTAAAAACCTTTGATTGACATGTTTTTGTAAGACCTAGAACCATTTATCCCATATTGGATAAATAAAAGATTTTCTTATAGTTTATATAAAAACTGTTTGCAATTGCATTCCAAACAATGTTTCACCGAATCTTGATTTTTGTTCTGCTTCATTTTTTTTTATATTTTTGGATTATTTTAATGTATTGATGTTAAAATATTATTTTAAAAAATAAATAAAAATTTATTTTAATGTATTTAAAAAAAAATAATACTACGAAGTTTGAAGAGTCACAAATAAGCCTAACAGCGATGGAAAATTACAAAATAGCATAGGCAACGATGAATTTAGGCGGCAGCGCACAATGATTTATGTGAGTTAGTGGGTTCTTGACTAGGCATGGATATGGGTTGGTAGGTTCTGGTTCTGGTAGATGCAAAACCACTGGGAGATGGAAGATGAGTCGGTCCAGAGAGACGTGTGGAAGATTAGCCATCAAGCCGTCGATCTTGACCATTGTGGTGTCTGTTTTTTATAAGAAGACCATTTCATGGTGGAGCTGTAACTGCATTCAAAATAAAAAAAATTATTGGATATGAGTAACAGGAAAGTTCTTATTTTATAGATTTATATGAATGAGTAAAATTTTGGCTGCTCTAAATTTTTATAAAATATACATGTCTTAACTTGAATTTAAAATTTATTGTGCAGATCACAAGATTGTCTCTAAAACTTGAAATGGACCATCACCACGAGACTGTAATTTTGATTTCCTTTGGTTAGGAAATCGTTCCTTGCACATGTACACCCAAACCCAATCACCTGGTTGGAAAACAACCAGTTTGCGTCCCTTATTTGCTTTAGAAATGTAAAGTCTGTTCTTTTTCTCTATTTGTAGTCGAACTCCCTCATGGAGTTGACTCACCTTCTTTGCCTTCTCTCGAACTCCCTCATGGAGTTGACTCACCTTCTTTGCCTTCTCTTTACCATTTAAACTTACCATTTCTTCACAAGGTAAAGGAATTAAGTCCATAGGAGTTAGTGGATTAAAACCATAAACAATTTCAAAAGGAGAAAAAACAGTGGTTGAATGCATAGTTCTATTATAAGCAAACTCAATAAAAGGCAAATATTCTTCCCAACTTTTCAATTCTTTTGTATTATAACACGCAAAAATTGAGATAATGTTTTATTGACTACCTTAGTTTGTTCATTTGTTTGAGGATGACATGTTGTTGAAAATAAAATTTTGGTTCCCAACTTTTCCTATAAGTTCTTCCAAAAGTAGCTAAGGAACTTGACATCACAATCTGACACTATTCTCTTAGGAATGTCATGCAAGCGTACAATCTCCCTATAGAACAAGTCTGTGATATGAGATATATCATCTGTTTTATGGCATGCAATAAAATGTGCCATTTTAGAAAACCTATCAACCATAATGAAAATAGTGTCTCTACCTTTCTTTGACCTAGGTAGACCTAAAACAAAGTCCATAGAGATATCTACCCAAGGTTTAGTAGGCACAAGTAATGGTGTATATAGTCCATGCGGTTGTACTCTAGATTTTGCCTTTTGACAAGCGATGCACTATTCACCAATTCATTGCACATCTCTTTTCATCTTTGGCCAATAGAAATGCTCATGCATTACATCCAAGGTTTTTGCAACCCCAAAGTGACCCATTAAACCACCCCTATGTGCTTACCAAAAACCGAACATCCACATGCATTGTAAATCTCATCAAAGTCAGAATCGTTATCATACAATTCATTCCCATATTGAAAGCCTAGAAATCTAGTATTCATGGTGTGCAAAAGAACATACATGCGTGAAAGTGCATCGACTACGATGTTCTCTTTGCCTTGCTTATACTTGATTATGTAAGGAAAAGTTTGAGTGAATTCAACTTATTTTGCATGTCTCCTATTCAACTTACCTTGTCCTTTCAGATATGCCAAGGACTCATGATATGAATGGATTACAAACTCTTTTGGCCACAAGTAATGTTGTCATGTCTCAAGTGCTCTTACCAAGGCATAAAGTTCTTTGTCGTAAGTGGGATAGTTCAAGGTCACTCCACTTAACTTCTCACTGAAATATGCAATAGGTCTCTGATTCTACATCAAAACAGCACCTATTCCCATTCCAGGTGCATCACATTTTATTTCAAATGCTTTCGTAAAGTCAGGTAAAGCCAAAACAGGTGCATAACATAATTTGTCTTTCAGAAGAACAAAAGCCAATTCTTGTTCCTCCTCCCATTTAAACCCAACTGACTTTTTAACAACTTTATTCAAGGGTCCAGCTATTGTATTGAAATCTTTCACAAAACACTTGTAAAAACTAGCTAACCCATGAAAACTCCTTATCTCACTTACCGATTTGGGTGTAGGCCACTCCCGGATGACCTTAACTTTCTCCTTGTCCATCTCGATACCCTGTGGCAGTTACAACATAGCCAAGAAACACAATTTTTGTAAAACCTCCAGGCGAGAAAAATAATAAATTGACTAGTTTTATGTAAAACAAAACAATTCATAACTCTTGATTGGGTTATCAAAAAATTCTTAAATTTTGCGTGAAGCCTTCTAATATGATACCTTAGCTTGGGTTAAAATTTCAGATTTTTTAGATAAATTTGAAAATTTGACGAAAAATCACAATTCGACTAGTTTTACGTTATTGGATGAAATTTTCAATCCGACCATGGGATTGAGCTGAAATTTTCTGAAGAACCTTAAAATATATTGAATAAAATCTGGTTAAAATTTTAAGATGAATGGATCTCGGTAGTGCTAGCAAAAAATAAAGAAATAAAGACTGTCAAAGAGGAAAAAAATATTCATTAAGGGTATAATATAAATTTGCCATTGAAAACAAAACATATAAGCTCTCCTTCTCTTCTATTAAGTGCCGAATGGGCAGAAACAAAAAGGTGAAAAGATAAACAGAGCATAACGTGAGAGAAAGAGAGAAAAGTACGGAAAAACAATAAGGAAATTGAGAAAATACCTTTATAAGCTTGCAAGTTCAACCTATAAAACACTAAAGCAAGTGAAGGAAGGAGGATTTGAGAAGGGGAATTCAGCTAACTTTGGAAGAGAAGAGAAATTGGAAGAAAAGCAATAGGTAAGCATGAGAAGTTTGGATTTCATGTTTGATTTAGATGTGTTCTTAAGCTTATTTGATTAAGTTGGGAAGTAATTTCATGGAATTTTACCTTAGTTTCCCTTAAATCCTAGATTTTGAACTTAGGGTTCTTATGTGAATTTGGGGGCATTAGGAGGGGAAGGAAAAATGATGAAATAGAATGAAAATAAGTTGAAATAACAAGTAAATGAAGAAGAATTTGGGGGAGGAAAAAGAAACACCACATTTGGCCAAATGAAGGAAAAAGTGGGAGAATGAGTTTTGATGTTAATGTTTAGAAACAAACCATGCTTAATCATGATAATTGAAAATGTAAGAAAGACTAAATGAAGAGATAACATTTAAATTGAGATAATAATAATAATAATAATAATAAGTAAATTCAAATTAAAAGAGAAATAAACTAGTTAAAAGAAAATATGAAGACAAGATGTCTAGATTGTGTTTGAATATAGTATTTAGATAAAATGAATAATATGATGTGAGGGTATAAAGAATAGAAGAATTATTTGATGGAGGAATTATGAACATAGAGTAAGCAAAGAAGTAACTTGAGTTAAATATGAGGCTGTATGTAAAATAATGATGTTATATTTGAGAATGAATTTTTATTAGAACAAATTACAAATAAAAATATTACGTGCTTTGTGTTTCGGCACGTAAGAAAAATATTGATGGACTAATGATATAATGACAATTGATTGATTTAAGAGTTGTGTCTGGAGCTGATTATTAGACAGGAGGAGCTGGGTCATCCCGAGCAGAAGGTAGGTGATTCGTCACCTTATTTTATAATTTTTAGTTTCCCTAATAATCTATGTTGCTTATTTAATTGATATTAAACGAATGGAGCAAATGAATAAATTGAGTTATGATTATGTGAATTACCGGTAAATTATGTGAAATTACCGGTTTTGTTGGTTAACAAAGAGGTTAACCGGATATGGGGTAATTCGTATGGAAGTACCAGATTGTTTGGCTAATATAAGAGGTTAGCTGGATGCTGGGTAATTCAAATGGAATTACAGGATTGTTTGGCTAATAAAAGAGGTTAGCCGGATGCTGGGAATTTAAATGGAATTACTGGATTGATTGGCTAATAAAAAAGGTTAGCCGGATGCTGGGTAATTCAAATGGAATTACCGGATTGATTGGCTGACAAAAAAGGTTAGCAGGATGATGGGGAATTCGAATGGAAGTACTGGATTTATTGGTGATTGAGGAAGGAAACTAAATTTCTGAGTAATTATATGGAAGTGTTAGATTTATCTGGTAAATAAGATGAGTTAGCTGGATTTGTAAATTTTGAAAAGATTATGTAAAATTAAGGGATTGAGTTAGATTGAAGTAGAAGTATTAAATTTCAAAGGTTAAGAGTAATTAATTAATATTAGAATAATATAATGAGTAAGTTACTTAATATTGTTATTGTTGAAACAGGTACACCGCGAGGTGATGCAGATCGTTAGATGTAGGAATACTCCCGTTTATGAATTACTATTTTGGAATGTAAGATTCATGTCTTTACTTTGAGTGTAAATCCTTTTGTGTTGTAAAAATTAAGTAGAAGGTGTAATATGTAGTGAATGTATTATATATGTATAGTTGTTAGTATGACCAAATCATTTTCAAAATGATAAGATAAGTATTATTATAAATATAATATGACTCTTAATCTTAATGTTGTATTTATGTAGTTTAAAGGCTTATATGTAGTTAGTTAGCATTTATTACGTTTAATGATGAATTTGTTTATCTTTTGAGTTGTTTTGGTAGTACATTTATGTTGATTTACTAATTGATATTATGAGACTTGCATATATTGATAAGTATGAATATTGAGTTATTGTTTGATGAATGGAATGTGATCCAGGATGATTGGATCTAGATGGAAGTCGTAATGACATATAATAGAAGTGTTGTCGATAACTTGGTACCAACAAAAATAGAGGAAACTCTGCCGAAATTTCAAAAAAAAAATCCCATAATTTTAGACATATTACCCAATACTTGACATTGGTAAAGAAATGTTGGGAGATTTCATGATATTATAATTTGAGGGTGTTACAATTTTCTCCATGCAAAAGGCACTCTTCTTAAGATTAGCATATAATTTTTCACTATGCAAGACACTAACTACATTACGCAAATGATCAAGATGCTTAGTTAAGTTCTTGCTATAGATCAGAATGTCATTAAAATACACAACCACAAACTTATCTATGAATGCATGCAACACATGATTTATTAAAAGCATAAATGTACTAGGTGCGTTTGTAAGTCCAAATGGCATTACTAACCATTCATATAAACCATGTTTAGTCTTAAATGCATTTTTCCACTCACCACCCTCTTTCATTCTAATATGATGGTACCCACTTTTCAAGTCAATTTTAGAGAAAATGTAAGATCCATGTAACTCATCTAACATGTCATCAACCCTAGGAATGAGGTGTCTATACTTTACCATTATGTTGTTGATGGCTCGACAATCAATACACATCCTCCATGTTCTATCCTTCTTAGGCACAAGTAGCACATGTATGATACACAAGCTCATATTCTCACGAACATAGCCCTTTTCCATTAGGTCATCAACTTGCCTTTAAAGCTCTTTTGTCTTCTCGGGATTGCTTTTATAGGCTGGTCGATTAGGAATTGAAGCTCGTGGTACGTAATCAATTTGATTCTCTATCCCCCTCAATGCTGGTAATCTGTTAGGAGTATCGTCGGGGAACACATCATCAAACTCTTGCAACAATGAAATAGCAACACTAGACACAATATGATCAAGATCATTAGTATTAAAGTAAGTCTCCTTGTACAAAAGTAAAATCATTGGGTTGTTTCTTTAATTTTTCCATACAGTTCTCACCACCCTTCCAGACTTTCTTCTCTGCTCTTATCTTACCTCCACTCTCGATTAGATTTGTGTGTTTTTGAGCAGTGGTCGAATGGTTTGATTTGCTTGGAGTGTTGGCCGAATATTTGTTTGTGTTTGGATGGGTGGTTGAATGGGTTGTAATGGTTTTGGTTCTGGCTGAATCTGATGGTCTTCTCTCCCCATGTTCCTCACCTTGATTTTCTCTCCCCATCGCCTCATGTTCACTTTTTAACTTTTTTTTATCATCATACACCTGTTTGGGTGTAAGAGGTACAAGAGTGATGGTTTTACCATTTTTTATAATGATATACCTATTTTTAACCCCATTATGAATTGCCTTCGTATCATATTGCCATGGTCTCCCCAACAAGATGTGACTTGTTTGCATTGGTACCACGTCGCACAGAACTTCATCAACGTATTTCCTAATCAAAAATGGAACCACGACCTATTTAGTCAGTTTAACTTCACCACTATCATCCAGCCATTGCAATCTATATGGTTTAACATACTTAACAATACTTAAATTCAATTTATTAACAAGGGTGGTACTACAAACATTGACACAACTTCCACTATCTATAATTAAAGCACAAACCTTGCTTTGTACATAACATCGCGTATGGAAGGTGTTCTCCCTTTGTTGATTAGATTCATCTTCCTTGACCTAAACCTGAAGTGTGTGCCTGTAACCGGTATTGCTAACTCATCCCCATCACTATCCTCCAATGGTGGCGTGCCTTCACAATCAAATCTGTCACTTTTAGATTCTATATCACCATCATCTCTAATCATCATGATTCTCTTGTTTTGACACTCCGAAACATAATGTCTGTGTCCTTGACACCTGAAACATTAACATCACGAGTACGTTTAGGGTTGAGTTTCAGTTTTACTCTGAAGCATAATGTTTGTGCCCTTGACACCTGAAACATTAACATCACGAGTACGTTTAGGTTGAGTTTCAGATTTACTCTAAAGCATAATGTCTGTGCCCTTGATACCAGACTTATCGAAGATTAGCTAGGTTCGTGACGTCATTCTACTCATTCCAATAGTGTTGGTGCCTTGAGATATGTTTCCATTGTGTCACACTCCTATCAGACCTATTTCGGCATTCCAGGATCAGATTTCATTCTTGGTTGTGGGTTGCGTGACCACGTGATCACGAGGTTCGCATCACACTTGCCCTGCGCTTCACTACAGGCAAAACCAAATTTTTTAACATATGAGCATATGTTGATGGTCCTAGATTTTTTTTAATACTGTACATCTAAGCAAAAAAAAATTCCAGCGGCGGAGCGCGGGTAATAGCACGTAATTGTTTATATTGAGTCATGTTAAATCATTTGGCTAATTAACTTTCAATTCTATATAAAGTCCTAATTCCAAAATCTTGCTCCACGACTTGAATTATTGCATTCTAAATTAGAACTCCTGAAGAAGCATCGATACATTAAAATGTCAAAATTACTTATACTGTATTTCTTTTAATAAAAGGGCTGCATACTTAAATAATAAAATTACTTCAACATTGATATTAGAGTAGCAGCTCTTCTAAAATATCGTATAAATTATAGTTGTACAATAGATGTTGGCAAAAAAATCAAATATTTTGACCACTTTTGGGGAAAAACCTCGAAATTGTTCTTGGATATATCAGATGATGAGGTAATTCTGCGAACAACTGCAGTCACTAAACTGACCCTCTCACTCCATTTTAGAGAATTTCAAGCCCATTCAAGCTGCGATTACGAAAAATAAAAAAGAAATAAACAATTTCTATGTCTGCTTAACACATTACATACAAGTTGATGTTCCATTAAACAAAGGCCGCGAGGATCAATCTCTCAAATCGAAATGCGCATACAGTTATTTCAATTGAAAAACCCAGTTCCACTCAAAGAGAACAAACTTGATCTTAATTGCTTGCTAACCTTACCACCATTGGAAGTATCCTAATTGCCCTGACCCCTCATTGGAATGACTAGATCATACGATTAGTCCCAACCAGCCATATCCTTCTGGCTCAACAAACTCAGTCCTCCAGGCAAGTACAAGACCAAAACGTTTCTTCTCAATCAACACTAAGGTTCCTTCATTAGCCAAGTCAAGCAATTCCGGTGTAGGTTCTTGCAATTGTGGCTCTAGATTCTTGCAAAATCTCTTACCTGAAATCAAAGTCTGGTGGCGGAGTTTTGATTGAAACTTCTGAGGCTTGGTGGGTTAATTTTGTTGTGAGGATATTGGGGTCTTCGATAAGACTGGGAATGGAGGTCTTAGCATAGTTTACACGAGCGGTTTTGCCCTCGCGATGCGCTGAGCTTTTTTATTTATGTAGAAAACTAATTGATTTTATACGTGTTGTATTTTATTATTTTAATAGTTAATTAGTAAAATTATAATTGATAAAATCTATTAAAAATGTTTTTTTCCACCAAAAAATGATTGAATGTTGCTATTGTTAAAATATTTTTGATAAAATTTGTTAGAAAATTTGCTAAGAAAATGAAATGATTTATTACAAATTTGTTGCCACGGATACCCTGGTTAAAAAAATACAAAAAAAGAAACCTGGTAAAAAAAAAAAGCTGACTTGGATACCTTGGTTATAAATTTTTTTAAAAAATATGAAAAAAAGGTCCCCATTCATTAAAAGAAAAAAAAAGGAAGCCAGTCATAAAAAAAATGCATTTTTTTTAAGAAAATTATTTGACTTGAAAATTTAAAAACTATACCGCACTATGCTGCGGGCTGAGTGAACAATTTTTATAATTGTTTGGATTAAAGAAATCAATAGGATTTGCCAATCCAAAATTAAAATATAATATCTATATATGCAAAATTAAATATAATAAAACAGATCACCACACCTTATTATAAAAATAGCAACATCGAAGTTTTAACATCTAAAACTATCATTGCTATTACTATCAAAATAATAAAAATTATCAAATTATCTCGAGGAAAAAAACTGAAAAACAATTAAAAAAAGAAAGCAAGAAAAATAATAAAAATTCTTCCTCTTCCTCTTCCTCTTCTTCTTCTTCTTCTTCTTCTTCTTCTTCTTCCTCTTCTTCTTCCTCTTCTTCTTCGTCTTCTTCCTCTTCTTCTTCCTCTTCTTCTTCGTCTTCTTCCTCTTCCTCTTCCTCTTCCTCTTCCTCTTCCTCTTCCTCTTCCTCTTCTTCTTCTTCTTCCTCTTCTTCTTCCTCTTCTTCTTCCTCTTCTTCCTCGTCTTCTTCCTCTTCTTCTTCCTCTTCTTCCTCTTCTTCTTCGTCTTCTTCTTCTTCCTCCTCCTCCTCCTCCTCTTTTTCTTCTTCTTCTTCTTCTTCTTCTTCTTCTTCTTCTTCTTCTTCTTCTTCTTCTTCTTCTTATTGTGTTAATAATGAAAAGAAGAAAACAAAAATAAATGAAAGATTAAAAAAATCTAAATAAATTTAACAAAAGATAAAACAAAAAAATAAAATAAAAATTATCAAGTAAAAAAAATTCATTTGACTGGAAACAAAAACAACCAACAAAAAAATAACAGAAAGAGAAAAAAAACATAAAATAAAAATTATTAACAGAAAAAAAATCATTTGACTTGAAAATTAAAAAAATTGACCACACCACATTGCGGGCTGAGCAAACAATTTTTATAATTGTTGGGATTAAAAAAATTAACAGGATTCGTTGGTTCAAAATTAAAATATAATATTTATATATGCAAGATTTAATATAATAAAACAGATCATCACAACCTATTATAAAAACAATAACATCGAAGTCTTAACATCTAAAATTATCATTGCTAATACTGTCAAAACAATAAAATCTATCAAATTATCCTTAGAGAAAAGAACTCAAAAACATTAAAAAAAAAGTAAGCAAGAAAAATAACTAAAATTATTATTATTATTATTATTATTATTATTATTGTTATTATTATTATTATTATTATTATTACTGTGTCAATGATGAAAAAAATAAAAATAAATAGAAGGTTAAAAAAATATTTAAAACTTTAACAAAAGATAAAAGAAAAAAAATGATTACGTAAAAAAATTTAACCTGACTTGAAAATAGAAAAAAACCAATAAAAAACTAAAAGAAAGAACATAGGGAGAAAAAAAAAGAAATATCAATTTTCAAATGATTAACATAAAATTTAAGAGCCAATTTAAAAGAAAAAATATCATCTCAATAAATAAGAACATAACAAAAATTAAAAATCAAAGATAAGAGCACACTTATATATACATGGACAAAAGAGGGATTATTCCATAAATAAAAGAAATAAAAGGATTAAAATAAAAAATTAAAAGTATAAGGGTCGACATGAAAATCAAATGTCTAGGGATTAAAATCAAAAATTAAAAGTATAAGGGCCAAAATGAAAATCAAATATATTATCAATTTAAATCAAAGGATAAAATTGAAAAAATCAAAACTTGTGTACCAAATTTATAGAGTTATTTAAACCTAAGCCGGAAATTAAAAGAATGAGGACCGAAGTGCAACATTAACATTTAATTAATTTCAATCGAAAGACCCAATCAAATTAAATCAAAACTTATATAACAGAAATCAGGACCAAACACAAAATTGAAAGTTGAGGGCCCGAAGTGAAAAAGACAAAAACTCGAGGGCCTCTTCTGCACTTTTAAGTGCAGGAGAGAGAGAAACGTGGCCAGCGGGTTTAACCGGCCACCGCCGCGTCCACGACCATCCTTCGCCAAAACGCTCCGCACCGGGAGGAAGAACACATGGAGGCGCATCGATTGAGACGGCGGTAGCCCTTCTCCGGTGACGGGATCATACCTCACGCTCCACCTGAACAGGGCGTGAGGCGGAATACCGTGGGCGCGTGCACCGTAGGCGCCGACCGTAAACCGAAAATAATAATAATTTAATAAGGTCAATTACCGGTATGCCCCTGTTCCCAAGTCATCAATTTTGTCTTAATAGGGGCTAAATCAGTATTTAGCCAATTTCAGAAAATAATAAAAAAATGCAAAAGTGCGGCGAACCGGACCGGACTGGCATGTGCAATGACCACGAAGCCCCTCAGTCTGGCGGCGTTTTTTGTCGTTTTCGGGGGGGGGGGGTTTCGTTAATACACTGTTCAGTGGCGAAAAAAAAAGATAGACGTGCGCGCGCGATGCACCGGAATAAATTGCCAGTGAACAATGCGTATGGGTCTGGAGCTACAGTGAAACGCCGAGCTCTTTTAGTTTTTTTGTTAATGATGCATATCCATGGTTATTAAACCGGATCTAAATTAATATTAAAATAAAATAAATAATACTTTATCCAATAAACTTGATTAATTTAAGTAGTTAATATATGATATAGTTGATCCGGTCAAGATTTTACTTTTAAAAAAATTAAAATAATATTATTTTATTTTTTTTAAAAATAATATCATTCCAAATTTATTAATTAATTTGGATTAATTTCTCCAATTTAGTACTCTATTACTCGAGCTTTGGCCAGGTTTTATTCCATAATGTTGGATTTGAGTCAAATTTCATGGATCTAAATATGGGTTTAAAAAAAAGAAAACGTTGCTTGTCTCCTAAGCTTGTAAAAAAAGAATGAACATTGCTTAAATCCTAATCTAGCTAGTTTATTTATATAATACATCACTACTTAAATATAACTTTTTTTCCTTGTCTCTTTTATTTCCGTTCTTTTTCCATGAGATATAAACCACAAGCTGGAAGAGAAGACTTTTCCCGCCCTGGAGCCGAGGATTCGAAATAGAGAAAACGGTAAAATCGAGAGAGTGCCGTTGGCACTTGCGAATCAATCAGTTACATAGAGCAGAAATCAGTTCTTGTTCTTGTTATTCTAGAACTAATGAAAACAACAAACAGCTCTAATGTTATCTTCAAGATACAGATCTCCAATCCTCCTCTACACAATCTGTCTTTTCGATTTTCTTCTTCTTTTCTTACTCTTCTCTCTCTCTACCCGTCACCCTTCACCCTCTCCATCACAAATACCCAATAGCGAAGAGGATGTGTTAAGGATTCGACGGTCAATTGGTTGATTCAGTTCTCCTTGTACTCATTAGTTTGTTGTTGTTTGCAGATAACACAGTTCTTAGAGTCCCATGGTTTCTTGGATTATCTGGAGAGAGGTATTGATTCTGATGGAAACAATAATAATCTGCCTGACAAGTTACAGGACACAATTGGAAGGGGTCAGAATCCTATTTCAATTCGTCGCACTGCGAGAGGAGCTTCGGGATACATTAAGCACGCTCCTAGGTATCTGTGTGATTGCCAAGTCCATGGGTTTTCTATGTCACTTTAATCTAATTTCATTGTGTTAGCTTGATTCCTAATTGAACAATTCCTAATTTCTCTCGTATCCTCACCAGTTCACCTTCTGTGCATGAGGGAAAGGACTCTCTGAGTCCGATGGAAAGGGCTGCAGGTTCTTTATTCCATGATTGGTGCAACAGTAATTCTGTCTTAGAAATTGGAAACTATCTGAATTATGAACATATATGTTTTGCAGGCAGAATGGGAGCGCATGGTTTTGGACATTAAAGTTAAGCTGCAGGTAAAACTTCGTTTCCTTTTAGAATACTAATTAGTTATCTGGGTATTTCTAGTATTTTACACATGTAGTGGTGCCTGTTATTACGTTGCTGGATTTGATGTTAATGCTGATTTCTTAGAGACTTGTTCATTCTCGGAGATTCTTATATTTCAAACCATATATCATATTATAATTTTAAAACATAATAACCTTTATTAGATAGCCTTAACCTTTAAGCATTCCATTCTTAGATTCAGGGAGAAGGTTTTGTTCCTAACTAGAGTTTCCCTTCTCATTCTTGGTTTGACAAATATAATCAAACAGAATATCAAGAATAGCTCTAGGCGGCAGTGTATCATCTCAGCCTCTTGAATGCTTGTTTATAATGGGGACAAACTTCACCTGCAAAGATTTGTTTTTCATGGTCTTTATTTTGCTCCCGTATTCAGGGGTTAGTGATGGGTGTTGTTACTGCTGTATTATCTGGTTGGAAGACAAAGATCCTACATGTAATTCAACTTGTTATGCAACTGATTAAGTTCATAGAGGCTTGGAAGTATTATTTAACTTTTCAAAGATGCAACTTTCATTTGTTCAGTATTATTATTACCTTCAGAATATGCAACAACAGGTAATATTTACGTGTGAATCTTATATCTATTTCTGTGATTCTCTGATGTGGGAAACCAAATGTAATTTTTTTTTTAAATTTCTAGTTGATTGACAATTCTCAACTTGCTACTTTCCATAATGGCATATTGTTTGAAGTATTATTTCTACTTTTATGCAGGGATTGTGGCTTCATCTTCTTAAACTGGGAGCTACTGCCGATCCATTTCCATCATTTGAATATGGCACTATCCTTGTTATCCTTCTACAAGGGGATAAACCTCTCACTGACACTTTTAGGCGGCTATTTTATGCCTTTCAATTCTCAATTTCATTTGATTTATAGTTTTTAAGAGTGCTGCTAACTGATAGGCATTTTATTTACTGGCTTTGCAGCACTCATTGAGTCTGACGCGGAGGGGATTGGTGGTAGTGGATTTGTTGAATGTATAAGGGGGCATATACACTCAGTATGTTGGAGGGCAAAAACTGATTGAATGTTTTCTGTGTTCATGATTAAGCTGACATTTGGCTGCATACATTGTTGCAGGGATGGCATTGTGAATTGACCTATGAACAGTTTATTCTTGCTTATGTCCCCAATGTGAGTTTGTGTGACACCAAATGCATATCAGGAAGTGAATCTAAGAGAAGCACTTTGCTTTACATTCTCCTCGATTTAACATCATAAAAGCCAAGACAGGGACTCATGTCCTGTCGCCTCTCTGCCCCTCACGCTTCATTGGACACGGCATCTCTCTGTATCTCTTTCTCCACTCTGCATATCTATCTCTCCCAAATGTACCCAAAATACACTTGCTACAAAGGAAAGGGGAAGAAAAGGTGCGAAGATAGATCCCACACCAGACATTCTCTTCTTTTTTTTCCTCATTGCATTTAATTAATTTGAAACTTTCCTACAGTGATCTCCTTCAAATTAATTTCATGAAGCTCATTTTTCTAGGAAAACACTCTGACTCATGCCTTCAACACCCAAGCATTTTTGAAGAAACGGTCTGGGTTAACAAACCAACCACCGGATCCCATGGTTATGTTGTTTTCCATGATCCTTTACCAACTGGATATTTTGGGAATTGAAATCCATTTCTAATTTTTGTAGCCATTTTTTCTATTGTTTGATTCAGTTCTCCTTGTACTAATTAGTTTGTTGTTGTTTGCAGATAACACAGTTCTTAGAGTCCCATGGTTTCTTGGATTATCTGGAGAGAGGTATTGATTCTGATGGAAACAATAATAATCTTCCTGACAAGTTACAGGACACAATTGGAAGGGGTCAGAATCGTATTTCAATTCTTCCCACTGCGTTGGCAGAGACTGAGATTATAACCATATCAGATCCAGATGTTGGAATATTGGGTAAATATGAGGTCTCAATTTTGCTCATTATGTATATTAATCTTTAAAACTGATACAAACATGTCTCAAATGATTTTCTAATGTTTTAAACACCAATGTCCTTTTTATTTCAGGATCAGGTGCTAAATATACTTATGATGCGTTTCCCTCAAACAGCAGGTCAGAAGAACAAGAAGAGAAGTGGAAACAAATTCTTGCATCAGCAAGAGGAGCTTCGGGATACATTAAGCATGCCCCTAGTAATCTGTGTGTTTGCCAAGTCCATGGGTTTTCTACGTCACTTTATTCTAATTTTCATTGTGTTAGCTTGATTCCTAATTGCACAGTTCCTAATTTCTCTCGTATCCTCACCAGTTCACCTTCTGTGCAAGAGGGCAAGGACTGTCTCAGTCCGATGGAATGGGCTGTAAGTTCTTTAATCCATGATTGGTGCAACAGTAATGCTGTCTTAGAAATTGGAAACTATCTGAATGATGAACATATATGTTTTGCAGGCAGAATGGGAGCGCATGTTTTTGGACATTAAAGTTAAGCTGCAGGTAAAACTTCGTTTCCTTTTAGAATAATAATGAGTTATCTGGGTATTTCAAGTATTTTACACATGTAGTGGTGCCTGTTATTACGTTGCTGGATTTGATGTTAATGCTGATTTCTTAGAGACTTGTTCATTCTCGGAGATTCTATATTTCAAACCATATATCATATTATAATCTTAAAACATAATAACCTTTATTAGATAGCCTTAACCTTTAAGCATTCCATTCTTAGATTCAGGGAGAAGGTTTTGTTCCTAACTAGAGTTTCCGTTCTCATTCTTGATTTGACAAATATAATCAAACAGAATATCAAGAATAGCTCTAGGCGGCAGTGTATCATCTCAGCCTCTTGAATGCTTGTTTATAATGGGGACAAACTTCACCTGCATAGATTTCCTTTTCATGGTCTTTATTTTGCTCCGGTATTCATGGGTTAGTGATGGGTGTTGTTACTGCTGTATTATCTGGTTGGAAGACAAAGATCCTACATGTAATTCAACTTGTTATGCAACTGATTAAGTTCATAGAGGCTAGGAAGTATTATTTAACTTTTCAAAGATGCAACTTTCATTTGTGCAATATTATTAATACCTTAAGAATATGCAACAGGAGGTAATATTTAGGTGTGAATCTGATTTCTATTTCTGTGCATCTCTGATGTTGGAAACGAAATGTAATTTTTTTTAAAAAAAAATTCAAGTTGATTAACATTGCTCAAATTGCTACCTTCCATAATAACATATTATTTACAGTATTATTTTTACTTTTATGCAGGGATTGTGGCCTCGTCTTCTTAAACTGGGAGATACTGCCGATCCACTTTCATCATTTGAATATTGCACTATCCTTGTTGTCCTTCTACAAGGGGAAAAACCTCTCGCTGACACTTTTAGGCGGCTATTTTATGCCTTTCAATTCTCAATTTCATTCGCTTTATAGTTTTGAAGAGTATTGCCAACTGATAGGCATTTTGTTTACTGGCTTTGCAGCACTGATTGAGTCTGACACGGAGGGGATCGGTGGTAGTGGATTTGTTGAATGTATAAGGGAGCATATACACTCAGTATGTTGGAGGGCATAAGTGATTGAATGTTTTCGGTGCTCATGATTAAGCTGACATTTGGCTGCATACATTGTTGCAGGGTTGGCATTGTCAATTGACCGATGGACAGTTTATTCTTGCTTAATTCTTGCTTATGTCCCAATGTGAGTTGGTGTGACATCAAATGCATATCAGAAAGTGATCTAAGAGAAGCACCTTGCTTACTTTTGTGGGAGGCTTAAAAGAAATGCTGTAAGTTTTTTGTTCAACTAGTGAAATTCAAAAGGTGGTTAAGGCCGTATGAGTTCCTTTAAGTTAATTTGAGTCTTTGCTGGTCTAAATTAATATATCAATGTTTGTTCAGTATTAGCTGCTACATAAGTGTTGTTCTAATGTGAGCTGTTCATTATTTCTTTAATTTCCATGTTGTGGTAGAAATAACAAGTAACAAGGTTGCAGGTTTGTCCGTGTATGGTTCAGTTTTTCTGTTGGTTATCAATAATTTTCTTTGTTGCTTTCTTTTTCTGAAGTACTGAAATTTATGTCTTATTTTACACTCTAATTTCAAATAGGTGGACTTAGCAATACTTAGAGCTTATATGTACACATGTTATAGTCCTGGTTTTCCTCATATAAATAAATAATATCATAGAACTTAAGATTTTCTTTCAACTTAATTTTTTTATAGATTCACATTTACTCCTTTGTGTGCTTTTAATGTTCCATTTATTTTAACTGTCATGTGATATCTCATCTTATTTTCTGGAAGTCTATGGAATTAATTTTTCCCCATTTTCCTCCTCTTCATTTTATAAATTTCTTTTAATATAGTTTTAAAAAGTTCCTAGTGGGAAATAACATTGATGATTTTTTTAAAAAACTTTAGAAACAGTGCTTTAAAAATGATTTTTTTCCTCTCCAATCTAAGCTAGATATATATGTGATATCCAACCTGGCTTAGATTGGATAGTTTAGTTGCCTGTGACAACTCTGTAGGATTTAGCTTATGCGTTAAAATTCTTACAAGGGCTGAACGCCATTGTTTTAAAACTCGGACTAGCTAGCGAGTCGACCCTTTCATTTTCCTTGTTCCTGCTTTTTTAGTTTAGTTTTTAATTATCGCTTCTCCTATCGTTTTTATTAAAACTATTAATGATTGTTTGTTTTTCCAATTTCTAGGATGGCGAAGGATCTTGCCTCACCATCTTAGTGTCAGGTGCCTCTATTTATTCTCTTGTTGCATGATTGGTTTTCATTCATTCACATTTAGAGACTGACAACTTTTCATTTCATTTCCTTTGAGTTGCCTTTGCTCGCTATTTTTTTAGGCTTGGCTCAATGCATTTTGTGCTACCTGCAGAAGTTTTTTTTCTTTCAATGTAAATTCAGTTGCGTGCACTTGTTCTACTTTTCTACATTCATCATTGTAGCTTTCTTTTTCATTAGTGTTGCACCTTCACTGCATGATTGTTATCCAGGGCACTTGGTCCTTTGTTTAATATATTTTAAGTTGAAATTGCGGAGTTGTGTCATTTGTAATCGAGAATTTATTTTGGTTTGATTGTTTCTCACCTTTTATTTTGTCTGTTTTTGTTATTCATGAAGCTTGCTACGAGTTTTTCAGTTTTCATACGTCAACTCTGTTGTGTTGCTTTCTGTTTTTAGATTGTTGGTCCGATCTTGGACGGGTGTTTGCTAGAGTTTGCTGTAAGAGTTTTTTCTTTCATATTTTCCTTTTCCATAACCTTAAATTCTTTTTTGCGTAGGTCTGCTTCGTTAAACACTATCCACTGTGATTCGTTTGTTAACAATGATTTTTGAGTTTAGATTTATGTTTACTAACTGGCTATTTCAATGTTTTTCTTTAAAAAAGTAACTTAATTGCTAAGGTCAAAAAATCATGATTTACCATGTTGTCCATGGCGACTCAGTTGGATTTAGATTGTGTGTTCAAATTCTGACAAGCGCTGCAGGTCATCGTTTCAAAACTCGTACTGGCTGGCGAGTGGACCCTTTCATTTTCCTTGTTCCTACTTTTTTAGTTTTGTTTTCGATTGTTGCTTCTCGTATATTTTTTATTAAAATTATTAGCGATTGTTTTTTTTTCCAATTTCAAGGATAGCAAAAGATGTTGCCTCACCATCTTAGTATCAGGTGCCTCCATTTATTCTCTTGTTGCTTGATTGGTTTATATTCATTAAAACTTAGAGACTGACAACTTTTCTTTTCATTTCCTTTGAGTTGCCTTTACTCGCTTTTTTTTTAGGCTTGGCTTAATGTATTTTGTGCTTTCTGCAGAAGTTTTTTTTCTTCCAAGGTAAATTCAGTTGCGTGCACCTGTTTTGCTTTTCTACTTTCATCATTGTTGCTTTCTCTTTCATTGGTGCTGCATCTTCATTGCATGATTATTATCTAGGTCATTTGATCATTAGACACTTTTAGGCGGCTATTTTATGCCTTTCAATTCTCAATTTCATTTGCTTTATAGTTTTGAAGGGTACTGCTAACTGATAGGAACTTTTTTTACTAGCTTTGCAGCACTGATTGAGTCTGACACGGAGGGGATCGGTGGTAGTGGATTTGTTGAATGTATAAGGGAGCATATACACTCAGTATGTTGGAGGGCAAAAACTGATTGAATGTTTTCTGTGTTCATGATTAAGCTGACATTTGGCTGCATACATTGTTGCAGGGATGGCATTGTCAATTGACCGATGAACAGTTTATTCTTGCTTAATTCTTGCTTATGTCCCCAATGTGAGTTTGTGTGACACCAAATGCATAGCAGAAAGTGAATCTAAGAGAAGCCCCTTGCTTTACATTCTCCTCGATTTAACATCATAAAAGCCAAGACAGGGACTCATGTGCTGTCGTCTCTCTGCTCCTCACGCTTCAGTGGACTCTGCATCTCTCTCTATCTCTATCTCCACTCTGCATCTCTATCTCTCCCAAATGTACCCAAAATACACTTGCTATAAACGAAAGGGGAAGAAAAGATGGGAAGATAGATCCCGCACCAGAACAAGTTTTTTTGTTGCGTTCTTTTCTTGAATGACATTCTTTTTTTTTCTCGCATTGCATTTAATTAATTTGAAACTTACCTACAGTGAGCTCCTTCAAATTAATTTCATGAAGTTCATTTTGCTAGGAAACCACAGTTACTCATGCCTTCAACACCCAAGCATTTTTGAAGAAACACTCTAGGTTAAACAACCAACCACCGGATCCCATGGTGATGTTGTTTTCCATGATACTTTACCAACATGATATTTTGGGAAATGAAATCCATTTTTAATCTCTGTAGCCATTTTTTCTATTGGTTGATTCAGTTCTCCTTGTACTAATTAGTTTGTTGTTGTTTGCAGATAACACAGTTCTTAGAGTCCCATGGTTTCTTGGATTATCTGGAGAGGTATTGATTCTGATGGAAACAATAATAATCTTCCTGACAAGTTACAGGACACAATTGGAAGGGGTCAGAATCCTATTTCAATTCTTCCTACTACGGTGGCAGAGACTAAGAGTACAACCATATCAGATCCAGATGTTGGAATATTGGGTAAATTTGAGGTCTCAATTTTTCCGATTATGTATATTAATCATTAAAACTGATACGAACTTGTCTCAAATAATTTTCTAATGTTATAAACACCAATGTCCTTTAAATTTCAGGATCAGGTGCTAAACATACTTATGATAGGTTTCCCTCAAACATCAGGCCAATGTCCTTTATATTTCAGGATCAGGTGCTAAACATACTTATGATAGGTTTCCCTCAAACATCAGGTCAGAAGAACAAGAAGAGAAGACGAAACAAATTCTTGCAGCAGCAAGAGGAGCTTTTGGATACATTAAGCATGCTCCTAGGTATCTGTGTGTTTGCCAAGTCCTTGGGTTTTCTACAATTTATTCTAATTCTCAGTGTTAGCTTGATTCCTAATTGCACAATTCCTAATTTCTCTCATATCCTCACTAGTTCAACTTCTGTACAAGTGGGCAAGGACTCTCTTAGTCCGATGGAAAGGGCTGTAAGTTCTTTATTCCATGATTGGTGCAACAGTAATGCTGTCGTAGTAATTGGAAACTATCTGAATGATGAACATATATGTTTTGCAGGCAGAAAGGGAGCGCATGGTTTTGGACATTAAAGTTAAGCTGCAGGTAATACTTCATTTTCCTTTTAGAATACTAATGAGTTATCTGGGTATTTCTAGTATTTTACACATGTAGTGGTGCCTGTTATTACGTTGCTGGATTTGATGGTAATGCTGATTTCTTAGAGACTTGTTCATTCTTGGAGATTCTTATATTTCAAACCATATATCATATTATAATCTTAAAACATAATAACCTTTATTAAATAGCCTTAACCTCTAAGCATTCCATTCTTAGATTCAGGGAGAAGGTTTTGTTCCTAACTAGAGTTTCCCTTCTCATTCTTGGTTTGACAAATATAATCAAACAGAATATGAAGCATAGCTCTAGGCTGCAGTCTATCATCTCAGCCTCTTGAATGCTAGTTTATAATGGGGACAAACTTCACCTGCAAAGATTTCTCTTTCATAGTCTTTATTTTGCTCCTGTATTCATGGGTTAGTGATGGGTGTTGTTACTGCTGTATTATCTGGTTGGAAGACAAAGGTCCTACATGTAATTCAACCTGTTATGCGACTGATTAAGTTCATCGAGGCTAGGAAGTATTATTGAACTTTTCAAAGATGCAACTTTCATTTGTGCAATATTATTATTGCCTTCAGAATATGCAACAAGAGGTATTATTTAGATGCACATCAGAATGTGGGAAACCAAATGTAATTTCTTTTTTTTTTAAATTTCAAGTTGATTAACATTGCTCAAATTGCTACCTTGCATAATGACATGTTGTTTGCAGTATTATTTTTACTTCTATGCAGGGATTGTGGCTTCGTTTTCTTAGACTGTGAGATACCACCGATCTACTTTCATCATTTGAATAGGGCACTATCCTTTGTATCCTTCTACAAGGGTGTAAACCTCTCGCTTACACTTTTAGGCCGGTATTTTATGCCTTTCAAATCTCAATTTCATTTGCTTTATAGTTTTGAAGAGCACTGCTAACAGATAGGCATTTTGTCTACTGGCTTTGAAGCACTGATTGAGTCTGACGCGGAGAGGATGGGTGTTAGTGGATTTGTTGAATGTATAAGGGAGCATATACACTCAGTATGTTGGAGGGAATAAACTGATTGAATGTTTTCTTTGTTCATGATTCAGCTGACATTTGGTTGCAGACATGTTGCAGGGATGGCATTGTCAGTTGACTGATGAACAGTGTATTCTTGCTTAATTCTTCCTTAATTCTTGCTTATGTCCCCAATGTGAGTTTGTGTGACACCAAATGAATATCAGCAAGTGAATCTAAGAGAAGCACCTTGCTTTACTTTTGTGGGAGGCTTAAAAGAAATGCTGTAAGTTTTTTGTTCAACTAGTTAAATTCGAACGGTGGTTAAGGCCATATGAGTTCCTTAAACTTAATGTGAGTTGTTCAGTATTTCTTCAATTTCCATGTTTTGGTAGAAATAGCAAGTAAAAAGGGTACAGGTTTTTCAGTGCATGGTTCAGATTTTCTGTTGGCTATCAATAATTTTCTTTGTTTTCTTTTTCTGAAGTACTCAAATTTATGTCTTATTTTACTCTCTAATTTCAAATAGGTGGACTTAGCAATACTTAGAGCTTATATGTACACATGTTATAGTCCTGGTTTTCCTCATATAAATAAATAATATCATAGAACTTAAGATTTTCTTTCAACTTAAAATTTTTATAGATTCACATTTACTAATTTGTGTGCTTTTAGTGTTCCATTTATTTTAACTGTCATGTGATATCTCATCTTATTTTCTGGAAGTCTATGGAATTAATTTTTCCCCATTTTACTCCTCTTCATTTTTTTTTTAAATTTCTTTTAACATAGTTGTAGAAAGTTCCTAGTGGGAAATAACATTGATGATTTTTTTAAAAAACTTTAGAAAGAGTGCTCTAAACATGATTTTTTTCCCTCTCCAATCTAAGCTAGATATATATGTGATATCCAACCTAGCTTGGATTGGATAGTTTAGTTGCCCGTGGCGACTAGGTTGGATTTAGCTTGTGCGTTAAAATTCTGACAAGGGGGGAACGCTATTGTTTTAAAACTCGGTCTGGCTATGAGTCGACCCTTTCGATTTCCTTGTTCTTGCTTTTTTAGTTTAGTTTTTGATTGTTGCTTCTCCTATCGTTTTTATTAAAACTATTAATGATTGTTTGTTTTTGCAATTTCTAGGGTGTCGAAGGATCTTGCCTCACCATCTTAGTGTCAGGTGCCTCCATTTTTTCTTTTGTTGCGTGATTGGTTCTTATTCATTCACATATAGAGATTGACAACTTTTCTTTTCATTTCATTTGAGTTGGCTTTGCTCACTATTTTTTTAGGCTTGATTAAATGCATTTTGTGCTACCTGTAGAAGTTTCTTTTCTTGCAATGTAAATTCAGTTGCGTGCACCTATTCTACTTTTCTATATTCATCATGTTCACCTTTTCTTTTCTTGTGGGAAATAAGATTGATGATTTTTTTAAAAAACTTTAGAAATAGTGCTCTAAATATGATTTTTTCCCTCTCCAATCTGGTTTTCCTCATAGATAAATAATATCATAGAACTTAAGATTTTCCTATAAATGAAGATCTTTCAACTCATAATTTTTATAGATTCACATTTACTCCTATGTATGCTTTTAATTTTCATGTGATATCTCATCTTATTTTCTAGAAGTCTATGGAATTAATTTTTACCCATTTTCCTCCTCTTATTTTTTTTTTTAAATTTCTTTTAATATAGTTTTAAAAAGTTACTAGTGGGAAATAAGATTGATGATTTTTTTAAAAAACTTTAGAAATAGTGCTCTAAATATGATTTTTTCCCTCTCCAATCTGGTTTTCCTCATAAATAAATAATATCATAGAACTTAAGATTTTCCTATAAATGAAGATCTTTCAACTCATAATTTTTATAGATTCACATTTACTCCTATGTATGCTTTTAATTTTCATGTGATATCTCATCTTATTTTCTAGAAGTCTATGGAATTAATTTTTACCCATTTTCCTCCTCTTATTTTTTTTTTAAATTTCTTTTAATATAGTTTTAAAAAGTTACTAGTGGGAAATAAGATTGATGATTTTTTAAAAAAACTTTAGAAATAGTGCTCTAAATATGATTTTTTTTCCTCTCGAATCTGGTTTTCCTCATATAAATAATTAATATCATAGAACTTAAGATTTTCCTATAAATGAAGATCTTTCAACTCATAATTTTTATAGATTCACATTTACTCCTATGTATGCTTTTAATTTTCATGTGATATCTCATCTTATTTTCTAGAAGTCTATGGAATTAATTTTTATCCATTTTCCTCTTAATTGTTTTTAAATTTCTTTTAATATAGTTTTAAGAAGTTCCTAGTGGGAAATAAGATTGATGATTTTTTAAAAAAACTTTAGAAATAGTGCTCTAAATATGATTTTTTTCCTGTCCAATCTAAGCTAGATATATATGTGATATCCAACCTAGCTTAGATTGGATAGTTTAGTTGCCCATGGTGACTCGGTAGGATTTAGCTTGCGCGTTCAAATTATGACAAGCGCTGCAGGTCATTGTTTTAAAACTCGGACTGGCTAGCGAGTCAACCCTTTCATTTTCTTTGTTCTTGCTTTTTTAGTTTAGTTTTTGATTGTTGCTTCTCTTATCTTTTTTTATTAAAACTATTAGCTATTGTTTTTTTTCCAATTTCTAGGATGGCGAAAGATCTTGCCTCACCATCTTAGTGTCAGGTGCCTCCATTTATTCTCTTGTTGCTTGATTGATTTTTATTCATTCAAACTTAGAGACTGACAACTCTCCTTTTCATTTCCTTTGAGTTGCCTTTGCTCGCTATTTTTTAGGCTTGGCTCAATGCATTTTGTGCTACCTGCAGAAGTGTTTTTTCTTCCGAGGTAAATTTAGTTGCGTGCACCTGTTTTACTTTTCCACTTTCATCATTGTTGCTTTCTCTTTCATTGGTGCTGCATCTTCACTGAATGATTATGATCTAGGGCACTTTGTTCTTTGTTTAATATGTTTTAAGTTGAAATTGCGGAGTGGTGTCATTAGTAATCGAGAATTTATTTTGGTTGGCTTGTTTGTTTCTTACTTCTTATTTTGTCCGTTTCTATTACTCATGAACCTTGCTACGAGTTTTTCAGTTTTGTTACGTTAACTCTTTTTTGTTGCTTTTAGTTTTTAGATTATTGCTCCGATCATGGACGGGTATCTGCTAGAGTTTGTTGTAAGAGTTTTTTCTTTCAGGTTTTACTCTTCCGTAACCTTAATTTTTTTTTTGCGTAGGTCTGATTCGTTAAATACTATCCACTGTGATTCGTTTGTTAACAATGATTTTTGAGTTTAGATCTATGTTTACCAACTTGCTATTTTGATGTTTTTCTAATAAAAAGTATCTTAATTGCTAACGTCATAAAATCATGATTTCCCATGTTGTCCATGGCGACTCGGTAGGATTTAGCTTGCGCGTTCAAATTCTGACAAGAGCTGCAGGTCATTGTTTTAAAACTCGGACTAGCTGACAAGTCGACCCTTTCATTTTCCTTGTTCTTGCTTTTCTAGTTTAGTTTTCGATTGTTGCTTCTCCTATCTTTTTTATTAAAACTATTAGCGATTGTTTTTTTTTTCAATTTCTAGGATGGGGAAAGATCTTGCCTCACCGTCTTAGTATCACATGCCTCCATTTATTCTCTTGTTGCTTGATTGGTTTTTATTCATTCAAACTTAGAGACTGAAACTCTTCTTTTAATTTCCTTTGAGTTGCCTTTGCTCGCTATTTTTGTAGGCTTGGCTTAATGTATTTTGTGCTACATACAGATTTCATTTCCTATATTAAATAGCCTTAACCTCTAAGCATTCCATTCTTAGATTCAGGGAGAAGGTTTTGTTCCTAAGTAGAGTTTCCCTTCTCATTCTTGGTTTGACAAATATAATCAAACAGAATATCAAGCATAGCTCTAGGCAGCAGTCTATCATCTCAGCCTCTTGAATGCTTGTTTATAATGGGGACAAACTTCACCTGCAAAGATTTGTTTTTCATGGTCTTTATTTTGCTCCCGTATTCAGGGGTTAGTGATGGGTGTTGTTACTGCTGTATTATCTGGTTGGAAGACAAAGATCCTACATGTAATTCAACTTGTTATGCAACTGATTAAGTTCATAGAGGCTAGGAAGTATTATTTAACTTTTCAAAGATGCAACTTTCATTTCTGCAATATTATTATTACCTTCATAATATGCAACAAGAGGCAGTATTTCAATTGGAAGGGGTCAGAATCGTATTTCAATTCTTCCCACTGCGTTGGCAGAGACTGAGATTATAACCATATCAGATCCAGATGTTGGAATATTGGGTAAATATGAGGTCTCAATTTTGCTCATTATGTATATTAATCTTTAAAACTGATACAAACATGTCTCAAATGATTTTCTAATGTTTTAAACACCAATGTCCTTTTTATTTCAGGATCAGGTGCTAAATATACTTATGATGCGTTTCCCTCAAACAGCAGGTCAGAAGAACAAGAAGAGAAGTGGAAACAAATTCTTGCATCAGCAAGAGGAGCTTCGGGATACATTAAGCATGCCCCTAGTAATCTGTGTGTTTGCCAAGTCCATGGGTTTTCTACGTCACTTTATTCTAATTTTCATTGTGTTAGCTTGATTCCTAATTGCACAGTTCCTAATTTCTCTCGTATCCTCACAAGTTCACCTTCTGTGCAAGAGGGCAAGGACTGTCTCAGTCCGATGGAATGGGCTGTAAGTTCTTTAATCCATGATTGGTGCAACAGTAATGCTGTCTTAGAAATTGGAAACTATCTGAATGATGAACATATATGTTTTGCAGGCAGAATGGGAGCGCATGTTTTTGGACATTAAAGTTAAGCTGCAGGTAAAACTTCGTTTCCTTTTAGAATAATAATGAGTTATCTGGGTATTTCAAGTATTTTACACATGTAGTGGTGCCTGTTATTACGTTGCTGGATTTGATGTTAATGCTGATTTCTTAGAGACTTGTTCATTCTCGGAGATTCTATATTTCAAACCATATATCATATTATAATCTTAAAACATAATAACCTTTATTAGATAGCGTTAACCTTTAAGCATTCCATTCTTAGATTCAGGGAGAAGGTTTTGTTCCTAACTAGAGTTTCCCTTCTCATTCTTGGTTTGACAAATATAATCAAACAGAATATCAAGAATAGCTCTAGGCGGCAGTGTATCATCTCAGCCTCTTGAATGCTTGTTTATAATGGGGACAAACTTCACCTGCAAAGATTTGTTTTTCATGGTCTTTATTTTGCTCCCGTATTCAGGGGTTAGTGATGGGTGTTGTTACTGCTGTATTATCTGGTTGGAAGACAAAGATCCTACATGTAATTCAACTTGTTATGCAACTGATTAAGTTCATAGAGGCTTGGAAGTATTATTTAACTTTTCAAAGATGCAACTTTCATTTGTTCAGTATTATTATTACCTTCAGAATATGCAACAACAGGTAATATTTACGTGTGAATCTTATATCTATTTCTGTGATTCTCTGATGTGGGAAACCAAATGTAATTTTTTTTTTAAATTTCTAGTTGATTGACAATTCTCAACTTGCTACTTTCCATAATGGCATATTGTTTGAAGTATTATTTCTACTTTTATGCAGGGATTGTGGCTTCATCTTCTTAAACTGGGAGCTACTGCCGATCCATTTCCATCATTTGAATATGGCACTATCCTTGTTATCCTTCTACAAGGGGATAAACCTCTCACTGACACTTTTAGGCGGCTATTTTATGCCTTTCAATTCTCAATTTCATTTGATTTATAGTTTTTAAGAGTGCTGCTAACTGATAGGCATTTTATTTACTGGCTTTGCAGCACTCATTGAGTCTGACGCGGAGGGGATTGGTGGTAGTGGATTTGTTGAATGTATAAGGGAGCATATACACTCAGTATGTTGGAGGGCAAAAACTGATTGAATGTTTTCTGTGTTCATGATTAAGCTGACATTTGGCTGCATACATTGTTGCAGGGATGGCATTGTGAATTGACCTATGAACAGTTTATTCTTGCTTATGTCCCCAATGTGAGTTTGTGTGACACCAAATGCATATCAGGAAGTGAATCTAAGAGAAGCACTTTGCTTTACATTCTCCTCGATTTAACATCATAAAAGCCAAGACAGGGACTCATGTCCTGTCGCCTCTCTGCCCCTCACGCTTCAGTGGACACGGCATCTCTCTGTATCTCTTTCTCCACTCTGCATATCTATCTCTCCCAAATGTACCCAAAATACACTTGCTACAAAGGAAAGGGGAAGAAAAGGTGCGAAGATAGATCCCACACCAGACATTCTCTTCTTTTTTTTCCTCATTGCATTTAATTAATTTGAAACTTTCCTACAGTGATCTCCTTCAAATTAATTTCATGAAGCTCATTTTTCTAGGAAAACACTCTGACTCATGCCTTCAACACCCAAGCATTTTTGAAGAAACGGTCTGGGTTAACAAACCAACCACCGGATCCCATGGTTATGTTGTTTTCCATGATCCTTTACCAACTGGATATTTTGGGAATTGAAATCCATTTCTAATTTTTGTAGCCATTTTTTCTATTGTTTGATTCAGTTCTCCTTGTACTAATTAGTTTGTTGTTGTTTGCAGATAACACAGTTCTTAGAGTCCCATGGTTTCTTGGATTATCTGGAGAGAGGTATTGATTCTGATGGAAACAATAATAATCTTCCTGACAAGTTACAGGACACAATTGGAAGGGGTCAGAATCGTATTTCAATTCTTCCCACTGCGTTGGCAGAGACTGAGATTATAACCATATCAGATCCAGATGTTGGAATATTGGGTAAATATGAGGTCTCAATTTTGCTCATTATGTATATTAATCTTTAAAACTGATACAAACATGTCTCAAATGATTTTCTAATGTTTTAAACACCAATGTCCTTTTTATTTCAGGATCAGGTGCTAAATATACTTATGATACGTTTCCCTCAAACAGCAGGTCAGAAGAACATGAAGAGAAGAGGAAACTAATTCTTGCAGCAGCGAGAGGAGCTTCGGGATACATTAAGCATGCCCCTAGTAATCTGTGTGTTTGCCAAGTCCATGGGTTTTCTACGTCACTTTATTCTAATTTTCATTGTGTTAGCTTGATTCCTAATTGAACAATTCCTAATTTCTCTCATATCCTCACCAGTTCACCTTCTGTGCATGAGGGAAAGGACTCTCTGAGTCCGATGGAAAGGGCTGCAGGTTCTTTATTCCATGATTGGTGCAACAGTAATGCTGTCTTAGAAATTGGAAACTATCTGAATGATGAACATATATGTTTTGCAGGCAGAAAGGGAGCGCATGGTTTTGGACATTAAAGTTAAGCTGCAGGTAAAACTTCCTTTCCTTTTAGAATACTAATTAGTTATCTGGGTATTTCTAGTATTTTACACATGTAGTGGTGCCTGTTATTACGTTGCTGGATTTGATGTTAATGCTGATTTCTTAGAGACTGTTCATTCTTGCAGATTCTTATATTTCAAACCATATATCATATTATAATCTTAAAACATAATAACCTTTATTAGATAGCCTAACCTTTAAGCATTCCATTCTTAGATTCAGGGAGAAGGTTTTGTTCCTAACTAGAGTTTCCCTTCTCATTCTTGGTTTGACAAATATAATCAAACAGAATACCAAGAATAGCTCTAGGCGGCAGTCTATCATCTCAGCCTCTTGAATGCTTGTTTATAATGGGGACAAACTTCACCTGCAAAGATTTGTTTTTCATGGTCTTTATTTTGCTCCCGTATTCAGGGGTTAGTGATGGGTGTTGTTACTGCTGTATTATCTGGTTGGAAGACAAAGATCCTACATGTAATTCAACTTGTTATGCAACTGATTAAGTTCATAGAGGCTAGGAAGTATTATTTAACTTTTCAAAGATGCAACTTTCATTTGTTCAGTATTATTATTACCTTCAGAATATGCAACAACAGGTAATATTTACGTGTGAATCTTATATCTATTTCTGTGATTCTCTGATGTGGGAAACCAAATGTAATTTTTTTTTTAAATTTCTAGTTGATTGACAATTCTCAACTTGCTACTTTCCATAATGGCATATTGTTTGAAGTATTATTTCTACTTTTATGCAGGGATTGTGGCTTCATCTTCTTAAACTGGGAGCTACTGCCGATCCATTTCCATCATTTGAATATGGCACTATCCTTGTTATCCTTCTACAAGGGGATAAACCTCTCACTGACACTTTTAGGCGGCTATTTTATGCCTTTCAATTCTCAATTTCATTTGATTTATAGTTTTTAAGAGTGCTGCTAACTGATAGGCATTTTATTTACTGGCTTTGCAGCACTCATTGAGTCTAACGCGGAGGGGATTGGTGGTAGTGGATTTGTTGAATGTATAAGGGAGCATATACACTCAGTATGTTGGAGGGCAAAAACTGATTGAATGTTTTCTGTGTTCATGATTAAGCTGACATTTGGCTGCATACATTGTTGCAGGGATGGCATTGTGAATTGACCTATGAACAGTTTATTCTTGCTTATGTCCCCAATGTGAGTTTGTGTGACACCAAATGCATATCAGGAAGTGAATCTAAGAGAAGCACTTTGCTTTACATTCTCCTCGATTTAACATCATAAAAGCCAAGACAGGGACTCATGTCCTGTCGCCTCTCTGCCCCTCACGCTTCAGTGGACACGGCATCTCTCTGTATCTCTTTCTCCACTCTGCATATCTATCTCTCCCAAATGTACCCAAAATACACTTGCTACAAAGGAAAGGGGAAGAAAAGGTGCGAAGATAGATCCCACACCAGACATTCTCTTCTTTTTTTTCCTCATTGCATTTAATTAATTTGAAACTTTCCTACAGTGATCTCCTTCAAATTAATTTCATGAAGCTCATTTTTCTAGGAAAACACTCTGACTCATGCCTTCAACACCCAAGCATTTTTGAAGAAACGGTCTGGGTTAACAAACCAACCACCGGATCCCATGGTTATGTTGTTTTCCATGATCCTTTACCAACTGGATATTTTGGGAATTGAAATCCATTTCTAATTTTTGTAGCCATTTTTTCTATTGTTTGATTCAGTTCTCCTTGTACTAATTAGTTTGTTGTTGTTTGCAGATAACACAGTTCTTAGAGTCCCATGGTTTCTTGGATTATCTGGAGAGAGGTATTGATTCTGATGGAAACAATAATAATCTTCCTGACAAGTTACAGGACACAATTGGAAGGGGTCAGAATCGTATTTCAATTCTTCCCACTGCGTTGGCAGAGACTGAGATTATAACCATATCAGATCCAGATGTTGGAATATTGGGTAAATATGAGGTCTCAATTTTGCTCATTATGTATATTAATCTTTAAAACTGATACAAACATGTCTCAAATGATTTTCTAATGTTTTAAACACCAATGTCCTTTTTATTTCAGGATCAGGTGCTAAATATACTTATGATACGTTTCCCTCAAACAGCAGGTCAGAAGAACAAGAAGAGAAGTGGAAACAAATTCTTGCATCAGCAAGAGGAGCTTCGGGATACATTAAGCATGCCCCTAGTAATCTGTGTGTTTGCCAAGTCCATGGGTTTTCTACGTCACTTTATTCTAATTTTCATTGTGTTAGCTTGATTCCTAATTGCACAGTTCCTAATTTCTCTCATATCCTCACCAGTTCACCTTCTGTGCAAGAGGGCAAGGACTGTCTCAGTCCGATGGAATGGGCTGTAAGTTCTTTAATCCATGATTGGTGCAACAGTAATGCTGTCTTAGAAATTGGAAACTATCTGAATGATGAACATATATGTTTTGCAGGCAGAATGGGAGCGCATGTTTTTGGACATTAAAGTTAAGCTGCAGGTAAAACTTCGTTTCCTTTTAGAATAATAATGAGTTATCTGGGTATTTCTAGTATTTTACACATGTAGTGGTGCCTGTTATTACGTTGCTGGATTTGATGTTAATGCTGATTTCTTAGAGACTTGTTCATTCTCGGAGATTCTATATTTCAAACCATATATCATATTATAATCTTAAAACATAATAACCTTTATTAGATAGCCTTAACCTTTAAGCATTCCATTCTTAGATTCAGGGAGAAGGTTTTGTTCCTAACTAGAGTTTCCCTTCTCATTCTTGGTTTGACAAATATAATCAAACAGAATATCAAGAATAGCTCTAGGCGGCAGTGTATCATCTCAGCCTCTTGAATGCTTGTTTATAATGGGGACAAACTTCACCTGCAAAGATTTCCTTTTCATGGTCTTTATTTTGCTCCCGTATTCATGGGTTAGTGATGGGTGTTGTTACTGCTGTATTATCTGGTTGGAAGACAAAGATCCTACATGTAATTCAACTTGTTATGCAACTGATTAAGTTCATAGAGGCTAGGAAGTATTATTTAACTTTTCAAAGATGCAACTTTCATTTGTGCAATATTATTAATACCTTAAGAATATGCAACAGGAGGTAATATTTAGGTGTGAATCTGATTTCTATTTCTGTGCATCTCTGATGTTGGAAACGAAATGTAATTTTTTTTAAAAAAAAATTCAAGTTGATTAACATTGCTCAAATTGCTACCTTCCATAATAACATATTATTTACAGTATTATTTTTACTTTTATGCAGGGATTGTGGCCTCGTCTTCTTAAACTGGGAGATACTGCCGATCCACTTTCATCATTTGAATATTGCACTATCCTTGTTGTCCTTCTACAAGGGGATAAACCTCTCGCTGACACTTTTAGGCGGCTATTTTATGCCTTTCAATTCTCAATTTCATTCGCTTTATAGTTTTGAAGAGTATTGCCAACTGATAGGCATTTTGTTTACTGGCTTTGCAGCACTGATTGAGTCTGACACGGAGGGGATCGGTGGTAGTGGATTTGTTGAATGTATAAGGGAGCATATACACTCAGTATGTTGGAGGGCATAAGTGATTGAATGTTTTCGGTGCTCATGATTAAGCTGACATTTGGCTGCATACATTGTTGCAGGAATGGCATTGTCAATTGACCGATGAACAGTTTATTCTTGCTTAATTCTTGCTTATGTCCCAATGTGAGTTGGTGTGACATCAAATGCATATCAGAAAGTGATCTAAGAGAAGCACCTTGCTTACTTTTGTGGGAGGCTTAAAAGAAATGCTGTAAGTTTTTTGTTCAACTAGTTAAATTCAAAAGGTGGTTAAGGCCGTATGAGTTCCTTTAAGTTAATTTGAGTCTATGCTGGTCTAAATTAATATATCAATGTTTGTTCAGTATTAGCTGCTACATAAGTGTTGTTCTAATGTGAGCTGTTCATTATTTCTTTAATTTCCATGTTGTGGTAGAAATAACAAGTAACAAGGTTGCAGGTTTGTCCGTGTATGGTTCAGTTTTTCTGTTGGTTATCAATAATTTTCTTTGTTGCTTTCTTTTTCTGAAGTACTGAAATTTATGTCTTATTTTACACTCTAATTTCAAATAGGTGGACTTAGCAATACTTAGAGCTTATATGTACACATGTTATAGTCCTGGTTTTCCTCATATAAATAAATAATATCATAGAACTTAAGATTTTCTTTCAACTCAAATTTTTTATAGATTCACATTTACTCCTTTGTGTGCTTTTAGTGTTCCATTTATTTTAACTGTCATGTGATATCTCATCTTATTTTCTGGAAGTCTATGGAATTAATTTTTCCCCATTTTCCTCCTCTTCATTTTATAAATTTCTTTTAATATAGTTTTAAAAAGTTCCTAGTGGGAAATAACATTGATGATTTTTTTAAAAAACTTTAGAAACAGTGCTTTAAAAATGATTTTTTTCCTCTCCAATCTAAGCTAGATATATATGTGATATCCAACCTGGCTTAGATTGGATAGTTTAGTTGCCTGTGACAACTCTGTAGGATTTAGCTTATGCGTTAAAATTCTTACAAGGGCTGAACGCCATTGTTTTAAAACTCGGACTAGCTAGCGAGTCGACCCTTTCATTTTCCTTGTTCCTGCTTTTTTAGTTTAGTTTTTAATTATCGCTTCTCCTATCGTTTTTATTAAAACTATTAATGATTGTTTGTTTTTCCAATTTCTAGGATGGCGAAGGATCTTGCCTCACCATCTTAGTGTCAGGTGCCTCTATTTATTCTCTTGTTGCATGATTGGTTTTCATTCATTCACATTTAGAGACTGACAACTTTTCATTTCATTTCCTTTGAGTTGCCTTTGCTCGCTATTTTTTTAGGCTTGGCTCAATGCATTTTGTGCTACCTGCAGAAGTTTTTTTTCTTTCAATGTAAATTCAGTTGCGTGCACTTGTTCTACTTTTCTACATTCATCATTGTAGCTTTCTTTTTCATTAGTGTTGCACCTTCACTGCATGATTGTTATCCAGGGCACTTGGTCCTTTGTTTAATATATTTTAAGTTGAAATTGCGGAGTTGTGTCATTTATAATCGAGAATTTATTTTGGTTTGATTGTTTCTCACCTTTTATTTTGTCTGTTTTTGTTATTCATGAAGCTTGCTACGAGTTTTTCAGTTTTCATACGTCAACTCTGTTGTGTTGCTTTCTGTTTTTAGATTGTTGGTCCGATCTTGGACGGGTGTTTGCTAGAGTTTGCTGTAAGAGTTTTTTCTTTCATGTTTTCCTTTTCCATAACCTTAAATTCTTTTTTGCGTAGGTTTGCTTCGTTAAACACTATCCACTGTGATTCGTTTGTTAACAATGATTTTTGAGTTTAGATTTATGTTTACTAACTGGCTATTTCAATGTTTTTCTTTAAAAAAGTAACTTAATTGCTAAGGTCAAAAAATCATGATTTACCATGTTGTCCGTGGCGACTCAGTTGGATTTAGATTGTGTGTTCAAATTCTGACAAGCGCTGCAGGTCATCGTTTCAAAACTCGTACTGGCTGGCGAGTGGACCCTTTCATTTTCCTTGTTCCTACTTTTTTAGTTTTGTTTTCGATTGTTGCTTCTCGTATATTTTTTATTAAAATTATTAGCGATTGTTTTTTTTTCCAATTTCAAGGATAGCAAAAGATGTTGCCTCACCATCTTAGTATCAGGTGCCTCCATTTATTCTCTTGTTGCTTGATTGGTTTATATTCATTAAAACTTAGAGACTGACAACTTTTCTTTTCATTTCCTTTGAGTTGCCTTTACTCGCTTTTTTTTTAGGCTTGGCTTAATGTATTTTGTGCTACCTGCAGAAGTTTTTTTTCTTCCAAGGTAAATTCAGTTGCGTGCACCTGTTTTGCTTTTCTACTTTCATCATTGTTGCTTTCTCTTTCATTGGTGCTGCATCTTCATTGCATGATTATTATCTAGGTCATTTGATCATTAGACACTTTTAGGCGGCTATTTTATGCCTTTCAATTCTCAATTTCATTTGCTTTATAGTTTTGAAGGGTACTGCTAACTGATAGGAACTTTTTTTACTAGCTTTGCAGCACTGATTGAGTCTGACACGGAGGGGATCGGTGGTAGTGGATTTGTTGAATGTATAAGGGAGCATATACACTCAGTATGTTGGAGGGCAAAAACTGATTGAATGTTTTCTGTGTTCATGATTAAGCTGACATTTGGCTGCATACATTGTTGCAGGGATGGCATTGTCAATTGACCGATGAACAGTTTATTCTTGCTTAATTCTTGCTTATGTCCCCAATGTGAGTTTGTGTGACACCAAATGCATAGCAGAAAGTGAATCTAAGAGAAGCCCCTTGCTTTACATTCTCCTCGATTTAACATCATAAAAGCCAAGACAGGGACTCATGTGCTGTCGTCTCTCTGCTCCTCACGCTTCAGTGGACTCTGCATCTCTCTCTATCTCTATCTCCACTCTGCATCTCTATCTCTCCCAAATGTACCCAAAATACACTTGCTATAAACGAAAGGGGAAGAAAAGATGGGAAGATAGATCCCACACCAGAACAAGTTTTTTTGTTGCGTTCTTTTCTTGAATGACATTCTTTTTTTTCTCGCATTGCATTTAATTAATTTGAAACTTACCTACAGTGAGCTCCTTCAAATTAATTTCATGAAGTTCATTTTGCTAGGAAACCACTGTTACTCATGCCTTCAACACCCAAGCATTTTTGAAGAAACACTCTAGGTTAAACAACCAACCACCGGATCCCATGGTGATGTTGTTTTCCATGATACTTTACCAACTTGATATTTTGGGAAATGAAATCCATTTTTAATCTCTGTAGCCATTTTTTCTATTGGTTGATTCAGTTCTCCTTGTACTAATTAGTTTGTTGTTGTTTGCAGATAACACAGTTCTTAGAGTCCCATGGTTTCTTGGATTATCTGGAGAGGTATTGATTCTGATGGAAACAATAATAATCTTCCTGACAAGTTACAGGACACAATTGGAAGGGGTCAGAATCCTATTTCAATTCTTCCTACTACGGTGGCAGAGACTAAGAGTACAACCATATCAGATCCAGATGTTGGAATATTGGGTAAATTTGAGGTCTCAATTTTTCCGATTATGTATATTAATCATTAAAACTGATACGAACTTGTCTCAAATAATTTTCTAATGTTATAAACACCAATGTCCTTTAAATTTCAGGATCAGGTGCTAAACATACTTATGATAGGTTTCCCTCAAACATCAGGCCAATGTCCTTTATATTTCAGGATCAGGTGCTAAACATACTTATGATAGGTTTCCCTCAAACATCAGGTCAGAAGAACAAGAAGAGAAGACGAAACAAATTCTTGCAGCAGCAAGAGGAGCTTTTGGATACATTAAGCATGCTCCTAGGTATCTGTGTGTTTGCCAAGTCCTTGGGTTTTCTACAATTTATTCTAATTCTCAGTGTTAGCTTGATTCCTAATTGCACAATTCCTAATTTCTCTCATATCCTCACTAGTTCAACTTCTGTACAAGTGGGCAAGGACTCTCTTAGTCCGATGGAAAGGGCTGCAGGTTCTTTATTCCATGATTGGTGCAACAGTAATGCTGTCGTAGTAATTGGAAACTATCTGAATGATGAACATATATGTTTTGCAGGCAGAAAGGGAGCGCATGGTTTTGGACATTAAAGTTAAGCTGCAGGTAATACTTCATTTTCCTTTTAGAATACTAATGAGTTATCTGGGTATTTCTAGTATTTTACACATGTAGTGGTGCCTGTTATTACGTTGCTGGATTTGATGGTAATGCTGATTTCTTAGAGACTTGTTCATTCTTGGAGATTCTTATATTTCAAACCATATATCATATTATAATCTTAAAACATAATAACCTTTATTAAATAGCCTTAACCTCTAAGCATTCCATTCTTAGATTCAGGGAGAAGGTTTTGTTCCTAACTAGAGTTTCCCTTCTCGTTCTTGGTTTGACAAATATAATCAAACAGAATATGAAGCATAGCTCTAGGCTGCAGTCTATCATCTCAGCCTCTTGAATGCTAGTTTATAATGGGGACAAACTTCACCTGCAAAGATTTCTCTTTCATGGTCTTTATTTTGCTCCTGTATTCATGGGTTAGTGATGGGTGTTGTTACTGCTGTATTATCTGGTTGGAAGACAAAGGTCCTACATGTAATTCAACCTGTTATGCAACTGATTAAGTTCATCGAGGCTAGGAAGTATTATTGAACTTTTCAAAGATGCAACTTTCATTTGTGCAATATTATTATTGCCTTCAGAATATGCAACAAGAGGTATTATTTAGATGCACATCAGAATGTGGGAAACCAAATGTAATTTCTTTTTTTTTAAATTTCAAGTTGATTAACATTGCTCAAATTGCTACCTTGCATAATGACATATTGTTTGCAGTATTATTTTTACTTCTATGCAGGGATTGTGGCTTCGTTTTCTTAGACTGTGAGATACCACCGATCTACTTTCATCATTTGAATAGGGCACTATCCTTTGTATCCTTCTACAAGGGTGTAAACCTCTCGCTTACACTTTTAGGCCGCTATTTTATGCCTTTCAAATCTCAATTTCATTTGCTTTATAGTTTTGAAGAGCACTGCTAACAGATAGGCATTTTGTCTACTGGCTTTGAAGCACTGATTGAGTCTGACGCGGAGAGGATTGGTGTTAGTGGATTTGTTGAATGTATAAGGGAGCATATACACTCAGTATGTTGGAGGGAATAAACTGATTGAATGTTTTCTTTGTTCATGATTCAGCTGACATTTGGTTGCAGACATGTTGCAGGGATGGCATTGTCAGTTGACTGATGAACAGTGTATTCTTGCTTAATTCTTCCTTAATTCTTGCTTATGTCCCCAATGTGAGTTTGTGTGACACCACATGAATATCAGCAAGTGAATCTAAGAGAAGCACCTTGCTTTACTTTTGTGGGAGGCTTAAAAGAAATGCTGTAAGTTTTTTGTTCAACTAGTTAAATTCGAACGGTGGTTAAGGCCATATGAGTTCCTTAAACTTAATGTGAGTTGTTCAGTATTTCTTCAATTTCCATGTTTTGGTAGAAATAGCAAGTAAAAAGGGTACAGGTTTTCAGTGCATGGTTCAGATTTTCTGTTGGCTATCAATAATTTTCTTTGTTTTCTCTTTCTGAAGTACTCAAATTTATGTCTTATTTTACACTCTAATTTCAAATAGGTGGACTTAGCAATACTTAGAGCTTATATGTACACATGTTATAGTCCTGGTTTTCCTCATATAAATAAATAATATCATAGAACTTAAGATTTTCTTTCAACTTAAAATTTTTATAGATTCACATTTACTAATTTGTGTGCTTTTAGTGTTCCATTTATTTTAACTGACATGTGATATCTCATCTTATTTTCTGGAAGTCTATGGAATTAATTTTTCCCCATTTTACTCCTCTTCATTTTTTTTTAAATTTCTTTTAACATAGTTGTAGAAAGTTCCTAGTGGGAAATAACATTGATGATTTTTTTTAAAAACTTTAGAAAGAGTGCTCTAAACATGATTTTTTTCCTCTCCAATCTAAGCTAGATATATATGTGATATCCAACCTAGCTTGGATTGGATAGTTTAGTTGCCCGTGGCGACTAGGTTGGATTTAGCTTGTGCGTTAAAATTCTGACAAGGGGGGAACGCTATTGTTTTAAAACTCGGACTGGCTATGAGTCGACCCTTTCGATTTCCTTGTTCTTGCTTTTTTAGTTTAGTTTTTGATTGTTGCTTCTCCTATCGTTTTTATTAAAACTATTAATGATTGTTTGTTTTTGCAATTTCTAGGGTGTCGAAGGATCTTGCCTCACCATCTTAGTGTCAGGTGCCTCCATTTTTTCTTTTGTTGCGTGATTGGTTCTTATTCATTCACATATAGAGATTGACAACTTTTCTTTTCATTTCATTTGAGTTGGCTTTGCTCACTATTTTTTTAGGCTTGATTAAATGCATTTTGTGCTACCTGTAGAAGTTTCTTTTCTTGCAATGTAAATTCAGTTGCGTGCACCTATTCTACTTTTCTATATTCATCATGTTCACCTTTTCTTTTCTTGTGGGAAATAAGATTGATGATTTTTTTTAAAAACTTTAGAAATAGTGCTCTAAATATGATTTTTTCCCTCTCCAATCTGGTTTTCCTCATAAATAAATAATATCATAGAACTTAAGATTTTCCTATAAATGAAGATCTTTCAACTCATAATTTTTATAGATTCACATTTACTCCTATGTATGCTTTTAATTTTCATGTGATATCTCATCTTATTTTCTAGAAGTCTATGGAATTAATTTTTACCCATTTTCCTCCTCTTATTTTTTTTTAAATTTCTTTTAATATAGTTTTAAAAAGTTACTAGTGGGAAATAAGATTGATGATTTTTTAAAAAAACTTTAGAAATAGTGCTCTAAATATGATTTTTTTTCCTCTCCAATCTGGTTTTCCTCATATAAATAATTAATATCATAGAACTTAAGATTTTCCTATAAATGAAGATCTTTCAACTCATAATTTTTATAGATTCACATTTACTCCTATGTATGCTTTTAATTTTCATGTGATATCTCATCTTATTTTCTAGAAGTCTATGGAATTAATTTTTATCCATTTTCCTCTTAATTTTTTTTAAATTTCTTTTAATATAGTTTTAAAAAGTTCCTAGTGGGAAATAAGATTGATGATTTTTTAAAAAAACTTTAGAAATAGTGCTCTAAATATGATTTTTTTCCTCTCCAATCTAAGCTAGATATATATGTGATATCCAACCTAGCTTAGATTGGATAGTTTAGTTGCCCATGGTGACTCGGTAGGATTTAGCTTGCGCGTTCAAATTATGACAAGCGCTGCAGGTCATTGTTTTAAAACTCGGACTGGCTAGCGAGTCAACCCTTTCATTTTCTTTGTTCTTGCTTTTTTAGTTTAGTTTTTGATTGTTGCTTCTCTTATCTTTTTTTATTAAAACTATTAGCTATTGTTTTTTTTCCAATTTCTAGGATGGCGAAAGATCTTGCCTCACCATCTTAGTGTTAGGTGCCTCCATTTATTCTCTTGTTGCTTGATTGATTTTTATTCATTCAAACTTAGAGACTGACAACTCTCCTTTTCATTTCCTTTGAGTTGCCTTCGCTCGCTATTTTTTAGGCTTGGCTCAATGCATTTTGTGCTACCTGCAAAAGTGTTTTTTCTTCCGAGGTAAATTTAGTTGCGTGCACCTGTTTTACTTTTCCACTTTCATCATTGTTGCTTTCTCTTTCATTGGTGTTGCATCTTCACTGAATGATTATGATCTAGGGCACTTTGTTCTTTGTTTACTATGTTTTAAGTTGAAATTGCGGAGTGGTGTCATTAGTAATCGAGAATTTATTTTGGTTGGCTTGTTTGTTTCTTCTTATTTTGTCCGTTTCTATTACTCATGAACCTTGCTACGAGTTTTTCAGTTTTGTTACGTTAACTCTTTTTTGTTGCTTTTAGTTTTTAGATTATTGCTCCGATCATGGACGGGTATCTGCTAGAGTTTGCTGTAAGAGTTTTTTCTTTCAGGTTTTACTCTTCCGTAACCTTAATTTTTTTTTTTGCATAGGTCTGATTCGTTAAATACTATCCACTGTGATTCGTTTGTTAACAATGATTTTTGAGTTTAGATCTATGTTTACCAACTTGCTATTTTGATGTTTTTCTAATAAAAAGTATCTTAATTGCTAACGTCATAAAATCATGATTTCCCATGTTGTCCATGGCGACTCGGTAGGATTTAGCTTGCGCGTTCAAATTCTGACAAGAGCTGCAGGTCATTGTTTTAAAACTCGGACTAGCTGACAAGTCGACCCTTTCATTTTCCTTGTTCTTGCTTTTCTAGTTTAGTTTTCGATTGTTGCTTCTCCTATCTTTTTTATTAAAACTATTAGCGATTGTTTTTTTTTCCAATTTCTAGGATGGGGAAAGATCTTGCCTCACCGTCTTAGTATCACATGCCTCCATTTATTCTCTTGTTGCTTGATTGGTTTTTATTCATTCAAACTTAGAGACTGAAACTCTTCTTTTAATTTCCTTTGAGTTGCCTTTGCTCGCTATTTTTGTAGGCTTGGCTTAATGTATTTTGTGCTACATACAGATTTCATTTCCTATATTAAATAGCCTTAACCTCTAAGCATTCCATTCTTAGATTCAGGGAGAAGGTTTTGTTCCTAAGTAGAGTCCCTTCTCATTCTTGGTTTGACAAATATAATCAAACAGAATATCAAGCATAGCTCTAGGCAGCAGTCTATCATCTCAGCCTCTTGAATGCTTGTTTATAATGGGGACAAACTTCACCTGCAAAGATTTGTTTTTCATGGTCTTTATTTTGCTCCCGTATTCAGGGGTTAGTGATGGGTGTTGTTACTGCTGTATTATCTGGTTGGAAGACAAAGATCCTACATGTAATTCAACTTGTTATGCAACTGATTAAGTTCATAGAGGCTAGGAAGTATTATTTAACTTTTCAAAGATGCAACTTTCATTTCTGCAATATTATTATTACCTTCATAATATGCAACAAGAGGCAATATTTATGTGTGAATCTTATTTCTATTTATGTGCATCTCAGATGTTGGAAACCAAATGTAATATTTTTTTTTAAAATTCAAAATGAGTAACATTGCTCAAATTGCTACCTTCCATAATGACATATTGTTTGCAGTATTATTTTTACTTTTATGCAGGGATTGTGGCCTCGTCATCTTAAACTGGGAGATACTGCCGATCCACTTTCATCATTTGAATATGGCACTATCCTTGTTGTCCTTCTTCAAGGGGATAAACCTCTCATTGACACTTTTAGGCGGCTATTTTATGCCTTTCAATTCTCAATTTCATTCGCTTTATAGTTTTGAAGAGTACTGCTAACTGATTGGCATTTTGTTTACTAGCTTTGCAGCACTGATTGAGTCTGACGAGGAGGGGATTGGTGTTAGTAGATTTGTTGAATGTATAAAGGAGCATATACACTCACTATGTTGGAGGGCATAAACTAATTGAATGTTTTATGTGTTCATGATTAAGCTGACATTTGGCTGCATACATTGTTGCAGGGATGACATTGTCAATTGACTGATGAACAGTGTATTTTTGCTTAATTCTTGCTTATGTCCCCAATGTGAGTTTGTGTGACATCAAATGCATATCAGAAAGTGAATCCAAGAGAAATGCTGAAAGTTTTTTTTCCGCTTTACTTTCGTGGGAGGCTTAAAAGAAATGCTGTAAGTTTTTTTTTCAACTAGTTAAATTCAAACGGTGGTAAAAGCCGTATGAGTTCCTTTAAGTTAATCTGAGTCTTTGCTTGTCCAAATTAATATATCAATGTTTGTTGAATGTATTAGCTGCTACATAAATGTTTCTCTAATATGAGTTGTTCATTATTTCTTTAATTTTCATGTTTTGGTAGAAGTAGCAAGTAACAAGGGTGCACGTTTTTCAGTGCATGGTTTAGTTTTTCTTTTGGCTATGAATAATTTTCTTTGTTTTTTTTCTGAAGTACTCACATTTATTTCTTATTTTACACTCTAATTTCAAATAGGTGGACTTAGCAATACTTAGAGCTTATATGTACACATGTTATAGTCCTGGTTTTCCTCATATAAATAAATAATATCATAGAACTTAAGATTTTCTTTCAACTTAAAATTTTTATAGATTCACATTTACTAATTTGTGTGCTTTTAGTGTTCCATTTATTTTAACTGTCATGTGATATCTCATCTTATTTTCTGGAAGTCTATGGAATTAATTTTTCCCCATTTTCCTCCTCTTCATTTTTTTTTTAAATTTCTTTTAACATAGTTGTAGAAAGTTCCTAGTGGGAAATAACATTGATGATTTTTTTAAAAAACTTTAGAAAGAGTGCTCTAAACATGATTTTTTTCCTCTCCAATCTAAGCTAGATATATATGTGATATCCAACCTAGCTTGGATTGGATAGTTTAGTTGCCCATGGTGACTAGGTTGGATTTAGCTTGTGCGTTAAAATTCTGACAAGGGGTGAACGCTATTGTTTTAAAACTCGGATTGGCTAGCGAGTCGACCCTTTCATTTTCCTTGTTCCTGCTTTTTTAGTTTAGTTTTTGATTGTTGCTTCTCCTATCGTTTTTATTAAAACTATTAATGATTGTTTGTGTTTGCAATTTCTAGGGTGTCGAAGGATCTTGCCTCACCATCTTAGTGTCAGGTGCCTCCATTTTTTCTTTTGTTGCGTGATTGGTTCTTATTCATTTACATATAGAAATTTGCAACTTTTCTTCTCATTTCATTTGAGTTGGCTTTGCTCACTATTTTTTTAGGCTTGATTAAATGCATTTTGTGGTACCTGTAGAAGTTTTTTTCTTGCGATGTAAATTCAGTTGCGTGCACCTGTTCTACTTTTCTACATTCATCATGTTCAATGCATTATTATTATCTAGGTCACTTGTTCCTTTGTTTAATATGTTTTAAGTTGAAATTGTGGAGTCGTGTCATTAGCAATCAAGAATTTATTTTGGTTGGTTTGTTTGTCTCACATCTTATTTTGTCTGTTTTTGTTACTCATGAAGCTTGCTATGAGTTTTTCAGTTTTCATACATCAACTCTGTGTGTTGCTTTTTGCTTTTGATTATAGGTCCAGTCTTGGATGGGTGTCTGTTATTGTTTGTTGTAAGAGTTTTCTTCTTTCATGTTTTACTATTTTGTAACCTTATATTCTTTTTTCCGTAGGTGTGCTTCATTAAACACTATCCACTGTGATTCGGTTGTTTACGATGATTTTTGAGTTTAGATTTATGCCTACTAACTACCTATTTCGATGTTTTCTTCTTAAAAAGTATCTTAATTGCTAAGGTCATAAAATCTTGATTTCCCATGTTGTTCGTCGCGACTCGGTAGGATTGGGCTGGGGCGTTCAATTGCATTTTGTGCATCTTTTCTACTTTTCTACTTTAACCATTGTCGCTTTCTCTTTCATTGGTGTTGCATCTTGACTGCATGATTATTATCTAAGGCACTTGATCCTTTCTTTAATATATTTTTAGTGGAAATTGTGTAGTCGTCTCATTTTTAATCGAGAATTTATTTTGGTTGGTTTGTATGTTCCTCACATCTTGTTTTTTCCGTTTCTGTTACTTATGAATTTTTAATCGAGAATTTATTCTGGTTGGTTTGTATGTTCCTCACATCTTGTTTTTTCCATTTTTGTTACTCATGAAACTTGCTACGAGTTTTTTAGTTTTCATATGTCAACTCTGTTGTATTGCTTTCTGTTTTTAGATTGATTCTCCAATCTTGGACGGGTATCTGCTAGAGTTTGCTGTAAGAGTTTTTTCTTTTAAGTTTTCCTTTTCCGTAACCTTATATTCTTTTTTGCGTAGGTCTGCTTCGTTAAACACTATCCACTGTGAATTGATGGTTTACAATGATTTTTTAGTTTAGATTTATTTTTATTAACTGACTATTTTGATGTTTTTTTTCCTTAAAAAGTATCTTAATTGCTAAGGTCATAAAAACATGATTTCCCATGTTGTCCGTGGTGCCTCAGTAGGATTTAGCTTGCATGTTCAAATTTTGACAAGTGATGTATGCCAAAGGTATAAAACTCGGACTGGCTGGCGAGTCGACCCTTTCATTTTCCTTGTTCCTACTTTTTTAGTTCAATTTTTGATTGTTGCTTCTCCTATCTTTTTTTATTAAAACTATTAGCAATTGTTTCTAGGATGGCGACAGATCTTGCCTCACCATCTTAGTGTCAGGTGCCTCCATTTATTCTCTTGTTGCTTGATTGGTTTATATTCATTCACATTTAGAGACTGAAAACTTTTTGTTTCATTTCCTTTGAGTTGCCTTTGCTACCTATTTTTTTAGGCTTGGCCTAATGCATTTTGTGCTACTTGCAGAATTTTTTTTTCTTCCGAGGTGAATTCAATTGCGTGCACTCTATATTATTTTGTTTATGTTTGCTGCATTTAAACAATAGCTACTGTGATTTGTTGGTTACAAGTTACTTTTGAGCTTAGATTTATGTTCTTCTGTCTCCGATGTCATTTGGTATCTTTTTTTCTTTTCTTTTTAGGTGTTATGTTTGGATATTGAGGTCCATAAGTCTTATCCATGTGTTTAACATTTCTTCTCTATTTGTTAGACAATCAAGATAAAGAATTGTTCCTCTTGTTACTTGTTCAAATTTTATTTGGTAATCTTCGGGTATATTGAGAATGTGTCTTGAAGTTCATCCAAATGTAGTAGTTTCTTTGAGGTTTAGCCTATTCAAATGATTATTCCTTGAAGTTCTTCTATCTCCGTCTCTTGTTGAATTATCTTCATCCATTTGTGTGGGTACTCCTTGTGATATGTCACTATGTTCTTCGGGTCACTTTGTTGAACATTCTAATGCTCTATCCATTCTAATATTTATTTTATAATCTAATTTACTGGTTATGTAATTGTCTTGTTTCTGTTTTATATTCTGATATTCATCTACACCATTAGAAGTTGTTGTACTTGTTCTTCTATGTCTATTATAGACATTTTTATAATCCACTCTTCTAATGGTGTACTCATATTTAGATTATATGTTTTCCTTTGTCTAAGGTCTTTTTCCCGTATCCTATTAGAGGTGGTCCTTGTAGATTACTATAATCTGGATGATTTGAATATTCAATATATTCATTTGTTTTGGTTGTCTTTTTAAGTGTATTCTTGTATATTTCAAAATATTGCAGTCAGAAAAGACTCTTTTTTAATTTTTTTACATATATATATATATATATATAAGTTACTTGGGTCTGCAAAAGTTCTATTAGAAAAGAGAACATAGAAATTGATTTTTAGCTTTAAAATATTCTAGTTTCTTTTAAAATGTTTGCCTAAATCTCGTGGGAAGACCCAAATTATTACAGAAATTAAGAAAAGGGGGTAAGAGTTCCTTGCTTTAGAAGCAACAATCCTCATCCTTTCTATCGGTTATTGTAACACGCTATTTTTAATAAAATTCACATTTCCCAGACTTTTTATCCGCTAAAAACGGCACCATTAATTGTCATTGGAAATCTCATAAAAATAATAAGAATTATCTAATAAATAATATAAATTATATTCTAGAGATTCATTTAATTAAATAAAAATAGTAATTTGACATGATATTAAAGATTTTAAGTTAGATGGTTATTTGAAATGATATCAGAGTTTTGTTGACTAAACAATCTTGAGTTTAAATCTCACTACCTCCATTATATTTGATAAAAATTAAGTTTAAGTTAGTATGAGTCTGTTCAAGTTTCAAGTCTAAAATCTCTTGGATACGTTAAAGAATAATATAAATCATATTTTGATGTTTCACTTAATAGTTTAAACTATCAGGTGGAGATAATTCTTTGACACCTATTAAGTTAGCATGATTGCACCAGATTTGTGCACCTGAGACTAAATCTCACACTCATGCCCTTCAAATATTCAAAAAAACATTTTTTTATGCTATACTTTTCTTCTCCTCTTGCTCTTGGTTTTTTCAAGGGAGAAAAATTCATGAAAAGGAAGAAATTAATGTCAAATTAACTGGTAATCTCACAGAAAAATAGTGTTTGTTGTCAATTAGGCTGAATCCCCTCTTCCTAGGGTTTCCCATACATTAAATAGGAAAACATATTTACATGCCCAGCTGTTATGCTACAATTCCGGGCTAAGTATAGAAATAGATAAGTCTCCTATTATTACCCAACTACCTACAGCTGTATGACTATACATATCATGCTAACATCCCCCCTCAAATTGATGCCGGGTGAGAACAAAGCATCAATTTGCTATCAAGAAACCGATGGCGTGGACCAGTCAAGGATTTGGTAAAAACATCAGCTATCTGAAGATCAGTGGAGATATGTGGAAGAGAAATGATGTGAGAATCGACGGCCTCTCGAATAGAATGACAATCTACTTCGATATATTTAGTACTCTCATGAAACACAGGATTCGAAGCAATCTGGATAGCACTCGTGTTGTCAGCATGAAGAAGAGTAGGAGAGGACTGAGAGAAACCAATTTCGGCCAATAAACCACGAAGCCATACAATCTCCGAACAAGCAGCGGACATGGCCCGGTATTCAGACTCTGTGGAAGATTTGGAAACACGATCCTGTTTCTTGCTTTTCCAAGAAATCAAGGAATCACCAAGAAACATGCACCACCCTGTGACAGAGCTTCGGGTATCAGGACAACCCGCCCAATCAGCATCACTAAATTCCACAAGGCGGAGGGGAGAGCCAACTGGATAGAAGAGCCCACGGCTAGCAGAACCAAGTAGATAATGAATAATGCGACGAACCGCTGCCAAATGTAAATGACGGGGAGATTGCATAAATTGACTGACTTGCTGAACAGCAAACGAGATATCAGGCCGAGTAATAGTAAGATAATTCAGGTTGCCAACCAATTTCCGATATAAAGTGGGATTAGGTAGAAGATCATCGTCATCATGTCAAAACTTAACGTTCACCTCCAAAGGAGTATCAACCGGAGAAGAATCCTGAAGACCAGCCAAAGTAATCAAGTCCTGAGCATATTTCTGTTGATGCACATAGATACCAGAAGAAGAAGAGTGAACCTCTAAACCCAAAAAATAAGTAAGAGAACCCAGGTCCTTCATATGAAAGCAATCCTGAAGATGCTGCTGAAGTTGGCTAATCAATACCAGTGGAGGTTGTACAAAGAAATAATGAAGAATCATAATTGCTTTGCACAAAAGAGAAGCGAAGCAAGTTAGTTCAAAACTTGTCAAACCACGCCCGGGGAGCTTGCTTCAAACCATACAAGGACCGCCTCAATTTACACAGCCGATTTAAAAGAAGAAACCAAACCCAGTGGAGGGGTCATATAAATATCCTCCTTAAGGTCACCATGGAGAAAAGCATTTTTGACGTCCATTTGGTGAAGTGGCCATCCCTGAGAGGCAGTAATGGCAATAATAGCGCGCACAGTAGTCATTTTGGCGACCGGAGCAAAAGTCTCCTCATAATCCACCCCATATTCCTGTCTGTTGCCAAGAGCAACCAACTGTGCTTTATATCTATCCAAAGTGCCGTCAGAGCGGAGCTGAATCGAGTACACCTATTTACATCCAATGGGCTTAACTGCTGGAGGACAACTAATAAGGTCCCATGTATGATTTTCTTGTAGAGCCTGAAGTTCCTCCTGCATGGCTGTTTGCCAACACTCATGCTCGACAGCCTGTGAGTAACATGATGGAACAATAATATTGGATAAAGTAGCAGAAAAACCATACCGATCAGGAGGATAAGATACCCTCGTAGAGCGGCAAAGAGCAGGCGGAGGAGGTGGCGGCGTAGAAGTGTCTCCATGAGCAGTATCAGGTGGAGGAGAAGTTGTTGGAAGAGGCAAAGTTGGTCGACGTCTTTCATACACAATACCAGGTTTGAATCTTTCAAAAGAGGACACGTCCTCAAAATGAGGAAGAAGAGGAGCTACCGAGGAAGATGCAGTAGTGGTAGGGAAAAAATATTGATTTTCAAAGAAAACAACATTTCTAGAGATACAAAATTTATCACAGCTGAGATCATAGCAAACAAATCCTTTATGAGAAATACTATAACCTAAAAAAGCACATATAGTATACTGAGTAGAAAGTTTGTGTCGTTCATTAGGAGGTAAGTGGACAAAGCAAACACAACCAAAAATGCAAGTCATGATAGCTAGGAGACTTATGATGAAGACGATAGAAAAGGGAATCGAATTTTAATACCTGGGATGGTAATCGATTGATTAGATACACTACAGTAGACAAAGCTTCAACCCAAAATTTAGATGGAACAGACGACTCAAGCAATAAGGATCTAGTGGTATCCAAAAGGTGACGATTCTTACGCTCAACAACCCCATTTTATTGTGGTGTATATGGACACGACCGATGCGAAACAATGCCTTTTTGCTGTAAAAAAATATGAAATTCCCATGACATATATTCCCCACCCAAATCAGATCTCAATACCTTAATACCAGTAGAAAATTGATTTTCAACATAGGCACAAAATGTCTTGAAATCCGAAAATACCTCAGATTTGGAACGAAGGAAATACACCCAAGAACAATCAATCAAAGCATCATGAGAAGAAAAACTAGTTTTATTGCCCAACAAACCAGAATTCAATAATTGAGATAAAACAATAGAGTTCGGATGGCCTAAACGTCTATGCCATATGGCACTTTGATTTTGAACAGTAGTACAAGCAAAAGAGAAACAACTAGGAATGGAAAAGTGCAGCGGAAATAATCATCCAACTTTAGGCCCCTTCGCGATGATCTTCCCCGACACCTAATCCTGCACAAGATAACCATTACGAGAAAATGCACATTACAGTTATCATCCACTAGTTGACCGACTGAAATAAGGCTAGTAGACAATTCTGGTGATACAAAAATATGCTTGAAAGTTGGGTCAATATCTCCAACCTTAGTAATGGGTATGTGACCACCATTAGCAACCAGAATTTTTGATGAGCCATGATACTTACGCACATTCTTAAGCCTACTAGATGAGTTGGTCATATGTTTTGACGCAGCTGAATCAACAAGCCACAAATGAGAATTAGAATGAGTACCTTGCAACCCCAAGGCTGAGAATGCAGTAAGGATCATCTGTTGCACCATTTCTAGAGTAAGAGGACTAGATGCAGCTGCTGCCGTAGAAGAGCTGTCGGACATCACTGCTGAAAAGGCATTTGTCCGACGATTTTGGGGACGAGTGGAACACTCCTTAATGATATGGCCTTGTTGTTTGCAATAATTGCAGAACTTCTTTCTACAATTGTTAGCAATGTGCCCATATTCTTTGCAGTTGTAACACTGAACACTGCCTATATTTCGACCTCTTCCCCTTCCCTGGACTGCAAAGGCAACAACAGTTGTATTGTCTTGCTTGAGACTGCCTTGTGTAAGAAGGCGTTGTTCTTCCCTCAGTAAATCCCCAAAACAAACATCCAAGGTAGGCAATGGATCTCGGTTCATTAAATTTGAGCGAGTAATCTCAAATTTGGGCCTCATTTTCATTAAAAATTGATCCCGCTTACTTTGCTCATGAACCGTTTGAACAACAGAAAGAGAATCAGCTGGTATTTGGGCATAAATAATATCAGTATATTCTGCCCACAAGTTCATAAAACTAGAATAATACTCCTGAATAGAGAGATTGTATTGAGTATAATTAGAGATATCGTTTTCTAATTGAAAACATCTAGCATTGTTATCTTGATAGTAAACCTTTTTCAGATATTCCCACATGGTTTTTGCAGTTTTATATGGCTTCAAATTAAGAACAATAAGAGGATCAACCGACCCTAATATCAAAGACATTACCTGGGCATCCCGAACCTTCCATTGAGACAGCTTTGTAGCGTCGGTGGGAGCTGGATCACTGATATCCACATGACCCCATAATTCTTTTCCCGTGACAAAAACTTGGAACTGAAATTCCCAGGTGGAATAATTCTTTCCAGTGAACCGAACACCAAACAAATCAGAGTTGTTTGATGTCATTGTGTTGATGAACCCCAAAGACAGCCAAGAATCACGATTTCTAGAAAACAAACCAGAAATTGACAGAGAACCAAGAAAACCGAGAGTCCTATATATCTAGGACTGATGGAAACAAAAAAAATCAACACAGCTGAGAGCCCTATGTATGCAGGGCTGATCCACAAAACCGAGAGTGCTGCAGATTCAAGAGTGTGGCTCTGATACCATGTCAAATTGACTGCTAATCTCATAGAAAAATAGTGTTTGTTGTCAATTAGGCTGAATCCCCTCTTCCTAGGGTTTCCCATACATTAAATAGGAAAACATATTTACATGCCCAGCTGTTATGCTACAATTCCGGGTTAAGTATAGAAATAGATAAGTCTCCTATTATTACCCAACTACCTACAGCTGTATGACTATACATATCATGCTAACAATTAAGACACAACATATATCAAGCTTTTATTATCGTCATCATGATATAAAAATAGAAGAAAAATCAATTTATTAGTTAAAACAAGCACAAGAATTAATAAGAGCAGGGTAGTGATCCCAAAAACAAATGGTTTCTATGAACAAAATCAACGATAACAAGCTTCCAAATTATATTTAGAGTAGCAACATAAAGTTGTAGTAAAAAGTTTTCTTAGATGCTAAGGCTTTTCTTGTCTATACTTCTCTCTATTTCATCTTTTTTTGTTTCAATGGAAGAGTGTCCTAGGCCAACTTACTAGTTAATTAAAATTAAGTCCCTCTCTCTTAAAAATTTGAACCATCTTAAAGTGCATGTCTCATAATACTATGATACATTTAAAGGAATTCAATAGTATTGATGCCTAGGTACAAGTTATCTTTGTGTCATACTTTTATCAAATTTGATTTACTTAGCTTTCTAGGAATTGATGTCTCTGCGTATGGGTTGCTTCACCGCGTGTGCAATAGGTTTGCATCAGTAGGGATATCTTATGGATACACTTATTTTAGCACTATAAGAAAAAATGTATAGAAAATTGCATGTATTCCTAACATTAAACACCTTTAAGTCTAGACATCATATAACAAATGACATATTTGTAATAAGCAAACCAACTTACATGGCAAACTAAATACTACTTGCTAGAACTATGAACATATTTAATGTCAAATTTAAAATGAAATTTACTAGCTCTTAAAGTTGATTTTTTTATTGAAAATTATTTTCTAACAAATTTAATTGACAAATGTTATATATAAACATTAACATGACATTCTTTGTTGACCCAAGTCTTTAGTTGTAGTCTTATTGACTTGGTCAACCAAGAAAAACCTAGTTTTCTTTTTTAAAAAAATGAAAACACATCAATCAAATATTTTTTTTTATATAATAAATATACTTAGACAACAACAATTTAAATAGACTCGGGACCTAGGTCATAACCCTTATCAGGTTTAGTAATCTTGTATTTTAAAATCTAATTTTTATTTAATTAAACGACTAACAATCTAGAAACAAATATAAGGGAATGTCTTAATCAAAATTTAAATAAAACATTAACGTTAAAAATACATAAAAAGAAGGAGAGCTTGAATTAAAATTTTAAATAAAAAACTAAACAAAAAAAAAAGTTAAGGAATTTGGGCTTGTCAAGAGACCTAAAAGCCTAGATATGTTTGGCCTGAAAATCAAGCTTTGATTTCTTATTTTCTTTGTTCTTTTGTGTCCAATGTTTTTTTCAAAAAAAATAATATACAAAGCATCATCTACTAATCTACTATAACATAAGATGCGTCTTCTAGAAACCGAGTTTTCAAGGGTTATAATGGTGGTTGAAAAATTAGAATCCAGTTTTTTAAACCCTAGAAACCCATTTTCAACCAATTTTTCATCTTAAATCACATTAAATGCTTTAAAAAACCCCATTTGTAGTCTTAAATTTGAATTCAATTTATCTCAAAACACAAAATCAACCCAAATTTGAAAAGCTCAATGTATTTTTTAGGAAAAATAAAAGAAAAATACTAAGTAAAACTTTTGTTGTTAAAATGAACTGATTGACTCTAAGATGGACTTTTGTTGTGGTCAAAATAGGGCCAAATCAATAACTCTTTCTCCTTCATCTTTTTCTAGCAACGCCAGTCTTTTCTCCAAAACAAGAGATCAAGGTGAGAGAAAAATAAAGTCATGGACTAAAACATGTAATCCCAACTAATAGGACCAAAAAAGAATGTGACAAAACCCCAAGGACAAATTTAGCAAAATATGGAGGGACAATTGTTTTTCACAAGAGGGATGCCTTTTTCTTCTTCTTCTTTAATTTTTGTTCTCTAACTTACAATACCATTTAATCAATAAAATTAAATGGATTTGTGCAAATCAATAACTAATCTAATGACAAAATGTATTTTTCATGACCATGATAATTTCATAGAAAGAATGAAGGAGCAACTTACGAAGATAAGTTTTTAACAAACCTAATGTTAAAAAACTAAATTTAAGACAAATAAATAAATACAATAAGCAATTCTATGTAAGGCTAGCAATAACAATTTGTTTGTTAATATAATGCATAATAATTTTTAAAATTGCTTTTCAACATAAAATAATGTTATAAAAAGAATAAATAATTGACATAGAAGAACATAGACATCAAAATATAATCAAAAGAGACAAGAGAGAAATACCTTGTTTATTATGAGTTCTTTTATTATTCCAAAAAGGTGTAGAATACAAGACACAAGTGGTCTATTTATAGGAGAAGGAAATGAACTCAAGGGTTATGGAAATCCAAGAGACTAAACTCAAGAGTAATGGACATTCAATACATATAAATATAATTTAATATGTATTTATAACACTTCCCCTTGAATGACCATGTACTTTAAAATTTAACGGAGGACTTTATATAGATACTTCAAGATCTATATATGAATCCTTCAGGATTCATTAAAACAATGTCAAATTGCCTCATTAAAACCTTGCAAAGGAAAACCCAGTGGGAAAAAACCTAAGCAAAGGAAAAAGAGTACAATTTGCATTGACTTCCCCTCAAAAGTACATGTCTTATGACAAATTTTTAAGATGTCGCATTCCAATATTATGGACAAGTTTCTTGAAAGTTGAGGCCGGTAAAGACTTTGTAAATAAGTCTGCTAAATTATCACTTGATCTGATTTGTTTGATATCAACTTCTCCCTTTTGTTGGAGCTCGTGAGTATAAAAACACTTTGGTGAGGTATGCTTTGTTTTGTCTCCTTTAATATAGCCTCATTTGAGTTGAGTGATGCAGACATCATTATCTTCAAACAATATTGTGAGACTATTTTCAATGGCGTCAATCCATATTTTCTCTTAATGTGCTTGATAATTGATCTTAGCCAAATACATTCTCGACTTGCTTCATGTATCACGATAATCTCTGAATGATTTGATGAAGTAGCCACTAATGATTGTTTGACAGATCTCCAAGAAATTGCAGTACCCCCATAGGTAAATAGATAACCTGTTTGTGATCTTCCTTTGTGGGGATCAGAGAGATAACCTGCATCTGCATATCCAATCAATTGTGAATTTGATTCACAATAAAATAACCCCATTTTGGTTGTTCCGCGGAGATAGCGAAATATATGTTTGACTCCATTCCAATGTCTTTTTGTGGGAATGGACCTATATCTTGCCAATAAATTTACTGCAAAAGATATATCTGGTCTTGTACAATTTGCAAGATACATAAGTGCTCCAATAGCACTAAGATATGGCACTTTAGGACCAAGAATTTCTTCATCCTCTTCTGGAGGTCGAAAAAGGTCATTTTTCACATCAAGTGATCGAACAACCATAGGTGTACTCAAAGATGAGCATTGTCCATATAAAAACGCTTTAGGACTTTTTCTGTATACATCGATTGATGTACAAATATCCCATTTGAAAAATATTCAATCTGTATACCAAGACAAAATTTTGTCTTTCCGAGATCTTTCATCTCAAATTCATTTTTCAAATAGCTTGCAGTTTCTGTGAGCTCTTCAGGAGTACCAATAATATTTAAATCATCAACATATACTGCAATAATAGCAAATCCGGATATTGTTTTCTTAATAAAATGCACGGACAAATCTCGTCATTCTCAAACCCTCTTTTTAAGAGGTATTTATTAAGAAGATTATACGACATTCGACCAGATTGCTTTAACCCATATAAATATTTTTGTAATTTAATAGAATAAACACTTCTGGGTTCATCACAAAAAAACTTCAGGCATTGTAAATCCTTCAGGGATTTTCATATGGATGTCTTTATCTAATAATCCATATAGATATGATGCAACTACATCCATTAAACGCATATCTAACGTTTATGAGACCACTAAATCAATTAAGAATCTAAAAGTGATTGCATCCATCACTGGAGAATAAGTTTCCTCATAATCAATACCAGGTCTCTACAAGAAACCTTGTGCAACAAGTCGTGCCTTATATCGCACAATTTCATTGTTCTCATTGCATTTTCTAACAAAAATCCACTTATATCCAATGGGTATAACACCTTTAGGTGTATGGACTACAAGTCCAAATACTTCATGTTTTGCAAGTGAGTTCACTTTGTTTGGATTGCTTCTTTCCACATTGGCCAATCATTTCTATGTTGACATTCTTCAACATTTTGTGGTTCAAATTCATCATCACTTCTGGTGATGCCAAAAGCAACCTTAAATGCAAATACATCATCTATGATAATTTTATCTCGTTCCAAAATCTCTCCTATATGGACATAGTTTATGGAGATCTCATTATTTCCAAGTACCTGGTTCTCTTCAAGAGGTCCCTCTTCATGAGTATCAATATTAGAAGATGATTTGGACACAAGATTTGATGTTTGTTTTATGGATGAGGACTCTCCAAGAGTACCATCATCTATTCGTTGGAATTTTTGTTTTCTAGGATTTTTGTCTTTAGCTCCAATAGGTCTTCCGCGCTTCAGGCGTAGTATAGATTCATTTGCTGCTATGTTGACCTTTTTCCCTTCAGGAATTTCAATTCTAAATGGAGCATTTGCAGTAGGAATATGAGATTTAACTACCTTTTCACTACTAGTGAAAATATCTGGTAATTGATTTGCAATATTTTGTAAATGAATTATCCTTTGAACTTCAAGTTCACGTTGATTTGTCCTTGGATCAAAATGAGATAACTTTGGGTTATTTCAAGTAATTTCTTCTCGTGCTTCAAGCACTGAATTTGCTTTCCCTAATGATGGGAAAATGTTCTCATCAAAATGGCAGTCTTCAAAACGTGTCTTAAAAACATCACCAGTCAAAGGTTCAAGGTATCTAATAATAGATGGAGAATCAAAACCAATATAAATTCATAATCTTCTTTGTGGACCCATTTTAGTCCTTTGTGGGGGTGCTACAGGCACATATACCGCACAACCAAAAGTTCATAGATGAAATATATTTCAGGGTATACTATAAACAAATTGTAAAAATAATAATTACGGTAAGCACTTGGTCTAATTCTAACTAGCTATGCAACATGTAATATAGCATGTCCATAGACAGATATAGGCAATTTTTGATTCCATAAACATGTGACGATTTACTTGATGCATCAATCAATACCATAAAATATCTAAAAGGTCCACATGGTGGATAAATAGGCCCACATATATCTCCTTGAATTATTTCAAGAAAAGATGGTGATTCTATAAGAACCTTTGATAAAGATGGTTTGGTAATTAATTTACCTTGAGAACATGCAACACATGAATTTTTACTTGGTAAAAGAATCTTCAGGTTCTTTAAATGATGCCCATATGTATTCTCAATAATTCATCTCATCATTATTGATCCTGGATGTCCAAGTCGATCATGCCAAAGCATAAATTATTTTGGGTTGGAACACTTCTGGTGTATCACAACATTTGATTTAATAGATTTTATGACCGTATAATAAATTCCGGAAGAGAAAGCAGATAGTTTCTCAAGTACAAGCTTCTGGCCTGAAATACATGTAGTAATATAAAGATATTCTTTTCTATCTTCATTTATGTGTTTCAATATGATAACCATTATCATGTAACTTAAAACCGAGTAAATTTCTTCTGGACTCAGGTGAATATAATGCATCTTTGATGCTCAATCTTGTGTTATTTGGTAACACAATATTAGCTTTTCCAGAGCCTTTAATCATGTCTGCTGGACCTGATATTGTAGTGACATTAGCAAATACTCAAAGTATTTATTTTCCTTAAGAATTGTGTGTGTTGTTGTACTGTCTACTAGACATAAATCTCCATCATGAAAAGCCATGTCACTTTTCATTATGTCTCCACTTCTGGTGGTATGATGGTTTACTTTTAGAAGGATTATCTTTTCTCCTTTTCCATTTATTTCTTCCATACTTATATCCTCTGTCCTTTCTTGTCTTCTAGACAAAAATTTCATTCACTTCAGGGAATAGTTTAGAACCTTTTGAAATTATGCACTCTAGATTGTTGCTGCAGGACAATGTTTGAGACATGAAAACTAGAGAATATTTTCTCTAACATTTAACGTATGTGATATCTTACCACACAATTTCAGCTATGAGGTAATTTTAAAAGGAGCAGAATTATATTCAATAATCAATTTAAAATCTTGCAACTTCAGGTGCAACCAATCATAATGACCTTGAGGAAGTATGATAAACTTTGGTTGTAACAACCTGAATTTTTTTTATATATATATATATATATATATCTAACACACATGGTACCGGAAATCAGCGAACCTGATTACCTCACATCATCAAAATACCATCCATACAATCAACATTTCATTAAAAATGGATCTTACATAAACATGTAATATTATGGTTGCATAATTAGAAATTCATATTAAAAATATACATACATGGACATGAGGTTGCATTCCTATACTACTAATAGCCATTACGAATTGACACAAAAGGATCTAATAAAAGTTATGTGTTCAGTACATTGATTCATACAGAATACATTGTGATTTAGAATGCATCTACATGATTCCTTGCAAAAGTAGGTTCCCGTGTATCGGGTTCCTTAGACATCTCGTGGATGTGACGTCCCTACAGCAGTACAAAACATTTAAGAAAATGTAATTACTTAAGGATAAAATAATGGTAACTAAACGGTCTGGCAGTTACAAAAGGCATTGACATCTATAATTTCTTCATGTACTTGGTACAAATAACTTGTAATGCATATAAATGCACCAATTTAACAGTAACATAACCCTTAAAATCAATCTCGATCCAATCATCCTGGGTCCACAAAATCTTAAACATCATCCTCAACACAACCATAATTAAAACCCATCTATCCTCTTAAAGCATATTTACTGAGATTTATCTTTCATTCACCCCGGTCGTCCTTTTCAGATGCCATTAGCCAAAGCTAATCAATCATTCATCCCGGTCATCCATTTGGATGCCATTAGCCGAAGCTAATCAATCGTTCGTCCCGGTCATCCATTCGGATGCCATTAGCCGAAGCTAATCAATCGTTCGTCCCGGTCATCCATTCGGATGCCATTAGCCGAAGCTAATCATTCTTTTATCCCGACCATCCATTCGGATGCCATTAGCCGAAGCTAATCAATCGTTCATCAACATTTATGCTTTCAACAATCTGATATAGGTTCTAACACAATAGGGTAATATTCATGTTTAACTATTTCCTTATTGAATGTATGAAAAAGGAAGGTGCAAGTCACCTACCTGCTCCACTTGTGGGATGTTCTTGCCTTGACGATGGTCCAATCCCGACCACACCACCTATGACATCAATGATCTTAAATCAGTACATTTGTATTTTTGAATCACATTCGTCACCACAAATATTTCAAGAATTCATATGTTCACATTCAAGTGTCCACATTTCACACCATCATACCATGAAATTGTTACTAACATTTAAGTCATTTCTGCCGAGGAGGCTATTGTAGAAATAGGCAGCGAGAACTGATCCTCAAACACTAACATGTCCTAAAACAGTAATAGATCCTCAAACAATAACATGTCTCAAACAATAACAGGTTCTGAAACAGTAACAGGTCCGAAACAGTAACAGATCCTCAAGCAATAACATGTCTCAAACAATAACAGGTTCTGAAACAGTAACAGGTCCGAAACAGTAACAGATCCTCAAACAAAAACATGTCTCAACAATATCAGGTGGGCAGTAACATAACCCCAACATTTATACACTGTCAACAAATCCCAACAGAACACACACCTTGAAACCATCAATTCCAGCACAAAATCCTTTAACAAATCACAATGGAACACACACATGTATGCCGGCCAACCCCATAGTTAAAGTCAACCCTCTACCGTGATTTGGTATTTTCATTTTTCTTTGTTAGATGTTCTAAAATTGGCTTCATTTCACTTCATCATTTCACGACCTCCCACCTCATTTCCCTTTTTTCTCAAAGTTGCCAGCAGAGGCCAGATTTCGACCTCTGCCCATATTTTTCACTATAACTGGAGTTGTAGAACTCTGTTTTGTACACAATAATCTTGTTAGAAAGCTGACATATAGAGCTACAACTCTTATGCAGGGTATAAAACCCAGTTCTGCCTCTAAAATTTACGAAATGCATCTCAAATGTGACAGACCTGCTGTTCTGCAGAGTCTGCCCTGCACAGCCACGTTAGGTGACCCTTAACTAGAGTTATAAAATTCCAAATTTAGTGAAACAAGTTTCCTTGGATAGTAGACATCCAGAACTACAACTCCTATGAAGGAACCCGATCCTAATTCCTTTGTTTTCCCTTTCAAATTCTCGCTCAAAGTGAAGACATGAATTTGTGAAATTGTTAATTTCTGCGACACATGCATTTGGCCGAAAATTGACCTTGGGAAAACAAGACTTTCCTCATTCTTTTCATGCTCAACCATTTAGTACACAACATTCACATCTTATTTCATGTCACATACATCAATTGCACACAATTCCACATTTCCCCCAAATTTTTTTTTCAAGAACCCTAACCCAAAATTCTTAAAGAAAAATCATGCACTTTAACCATAAAGTAGAGAATCTTTTAGATGCATATAAGAAACAACTTACCAAGAGAGATTCAAGATCCTAATAGCTTGTGAAATCACAATATCCTCCTCTCTTCTTCTTCTTCCTACTGTTGGCAGCCCAAACACTCCTTTTCCTCCACTTTCTCCTTCCAATAATACTCCAAATCTTTGGGTTTTTGATGTTTGAATGTTTTGGTAGCCCTTAAACTCACTTTCACTTTGAAATTTTTCTTTAATTTGGGTAAGAGAATATCAAAATCTCCCTTTCTTTCTCCCCCTCATTCTTTGCTGGAAATGAGGGAAAGGAGGGGTATTTATACTCCTCAATATCTCCTTTAAATCCTCCTTTTTACCCCACATGTTCTCTTCTTATATTTTAAGTCATAATCCTTACATTTATTTCAATTTCACCCTCCCCTCAACTTATTTTATTTCTCTGTTAATTTATTTATTTAATTTAACACTTACGTTTATTTCCCGGGGTTTACATTGGTGGTCATATCTTTCATTTAGATTTTGCCACATAATATTTCCTTCTTTGATGGTCTCTTAAAGATTCATAGCTTCCAGATGAATCTCAGTGAAGTATCAAGAGCTGTAAATTCAAGCTTTGTCCTTCAAGACTGTTGTTTATTCAGCTTTTGAAATACTAGTTCTCCAGGAACTGCATTTAATTTATTTAATCTTTCAGGAAAAATACTAGTTCTTCAGGAACTGCATTTAATTTATTTAATCTTTTAGGAAAAATACTAGTTCTTCAGGAACTGTTTATAATTTATTTAATTCTTCAGGAAAATCATTCCTTTAAGACTATTATTTATTTAGCTTTAAAATACTATTTCGTCAGGAACTATATTTAATTCTTCAGGAAAATTGTGTTACTAGTTCTTCAAGAACTATTTTTAATTTATACAATTCTTCAGGAACTTGTGATACTAGTTCTTCACAAACTATTTTTAGTTTATGCAATTCTTCAGGAACTTGTGATACTAGTTCTTCAAGAACTGTTTATAATTTATTAATTCTTCAGGAACTTGTGATACTAGTTCTTGAGGAACTATTTTTAATTTATTTAATTCTTGAACTCGTTCTTCAAGAATTAAATAAATTCTTCAGGAACTTGTGATACTCGTTCTTCAGGAACTATTTTTAATTTATGTAATTTTTCAAAAACTTGTAAACTAGTTCTTCAGGAACTATTTTTAATTTATTTAGTTCTTCAGGAACTATTTTTAATTTATGTAATTTTTCAAAAACTTGTAATACTAGTTCTTTAGGAACTATTTTTAATTTATTTAGTTCTTTAGGAACTTATAATACTCGTTCTTCAGGAACTATAAATCTATTTCTATGAATAATAGTGAAAGAAAATTTACCAAAAATAAATTACAATAATGAAAAGCGAATATATTAAAATTGATATAAGCTAGTTAGAGTATCGTGCTGATAACGTGTTATAAAAAGAATAAATAATTGACATAGAAGAACATAGACATCAAAATATAATCAAAAGAGACAAGAGAGAAATACCTTGTTTATTATGAGTTCTTCTATTATTCCAAAAAGGTATAGAATACAAGACACAAGTGGTCTATTTATAAGAGAAGGGAATGAACTCAAGGGTTATGGAAATCCAAGAGACTAAACTCAAGAGTAATGGACATTCAATACATATAAATATAATTTAATATGTATTTATAACAAATAACTTTTTTTCTTCAAATTCTTAAACCCTTTTTCACTTTGATTTCAATAATTCTTAAATTCAACAATGAATAAATTCAGTACAGTTCACCTTGCAATAAATATAGCTATCCCAAACGGCAATTTACAAAATAAATGGCCAAATAGAGTTGGTAGGTTTATGGCATGATGCCAAACCACAGGGAGATGGAAGAGGAGTTGCTCATGATTCCCCATGCAATGAGATTTTTAATTCGTTGACTCATCTTGTAATGAGAGAGACGTGTGGAATATTAGCCATCAAGCCGTCGATGATGACCATAATAGGGTGTTTAGCATCGTTTTTTAAAAAAAAAATTGAAAAATTTTGATAATTTTTTTTATTTTTTATTTTAAATTAAAAAATTTTGTTGCTTTTATATTATTTTTATGTGCTGATATTTTAAAAATTTTAATTTTTTAAAATATAAATTTTGATGCATTTCTGAACAAAAAACACTTTTAAAATCAACCGCAACCACACTTTGAAACAATCGCTTATTATTTCATTTAAAAAGAAAATTAGGGCTACCGAGCTAAGCCAATATGATGCGAACCTCGTGATCACGTGGTCACGCAACCCACAACAAAGATTGAAATATGATCCCGGAAAGCCGAAATAGGTGTGATAGGAGTGTGACACAATGGAAACCTGCCCCAAGACACCAGCACTATTGGAATGAGTAGAATGACGCCACGAAGCCATTTAATCTTCGATAAGTCGGATTCAGTTCGTTCAAGAACTGAAGAATGCAAGAATCACTCTCACACATAAACTGAAAAGTTCAGAATTAAAATTAATCAATGGCTGCCGAAATTAGGGCTACATGAGTTTAAATAGTCTTTTAAAAACCTAACCCTAATGGACCCCCTATGTGGACTCAAATGAGGTCCACTCAAAACTGACCCAAAATCCTAAATTGAAAAGCCCATGACTTAATCCAAGCAAGCCTTAGATCCTAGCTGAAAACAAAGTCTTAATTAAGCCCAAATAAGCCTTGGGTTGTAGCTAACTAACTTAAATGAAGCCCATAAGGTTTATTTATTCTCTTCCATCCAGCCCATCAATCCCATGTTTCCAAGTTGTAGTAGGATTCTTTTGCCCCCTTCGTTGTGCTCACTTCATGGCCCAAATAAAGCTGGACTGGACCCCTTCTATACATAGATACTTCAAATGGTCCTTGCAATTATGACTTGGGTGAAATGTTGAAAACCACGAACCAAGCCCCTAATCATGTAATGGGTCCTTGCTAGTGTTTTTGGGCCGGTTCGCATCACAATATATTATTATTATTATTATCAATTTTATTCTTAAATTTTCAAAAATTCTTGATTAAGGACTTTTATGTATTATAAAACTTTGCATTTAAACTGTACATTTTTTATATATGAAATGCCCTTTTTTCTTAGAGAACTTGTCCTTTTTTGTTATTTGATTCTATCAAAAATATAATTAAAAAATCAAAAAATTTAAAGGTAAAATGAGAATATAGAAACATTTGAGTATAAAGTTAATATTACTCTAAAAGATTAGCCAAAACTAATTATATATAGAAAATCCAAATAGTCATAAATTGCCAAGAAGCTTCAAAGTCCCTACAATTAAGCCGAGTCAGCTTACTTTAAAATTAGAAAAACTCAAGTTTGAGGATGAAACCACTTATTATGCATAAACAAATTTACGATTGAGATTTTTTCTAGGAAATATTCTCGCCGATTCAGCTTAAAACATATATTATAATATATTTTTGTTTTTTACAATTTATTTATGATATTAGGACATCAAAATAATCTAAAAAAAATCAATAATATTTTTAAAATGTAAGTAATTGAATAATTCACCACCAATACATGAGATAAATCAATTGCACAATTCAGAACAATTTGTTTAATATTTATAATTTTTCTTTCTGAAAACCCTCTTGTGATTCTTAACAAACATGAGCGAAAAGGGGGGGGAAAGAAATAAATAAAAAGGCAACGTTTCCATTACAGGCAAGAAGAACAAAAGCGCTGCCTGCACGACCTTAGCTATTGCATCTCACTGATTGCTCAATACAGAAAGTGAAAAAGAAATTTAGCAACAAGGCTTCAGGTCCTCTCTCTTCATTATTCCTCTCCACATTTCACTTTCTTTCTATTAATTTACCACGCTCAAAACTAAGATCCAAACTTTCTCCATTTTTACGGGAATGTAAAGAAGTACAAAGTGATCATGGGCTGAAACGAGGAATCTCGAAAGCATTGGCAAATGTTAGAATTAGTTCCTGCTAATGTTAGATCAGAATCAAGATGTTACTCCCTTTTACAGGTTTAATCAGATGTTGACAGAAAGTAAAAATAATATTGTTTTGATAAAACAAATCAACATATGTCGACATGATTTCTTTCAGATTTGTTTTCTAATTGTGTCCCTTTTTATTCGATTTTTTTATGTTAAATATGGTACTCATTCTATTAATTGCTTTTTTTTATCCTTTTCTTGGTTTCTTTCTTTCAATTTCCCCCCTTTGACATTTATTTTATTTTATTCCAGATTTAGTTCTCATTTTTGAATTGCTCTTTTATGTCATTTTCTTAATTTATTTTATCATTCAATTTTGTCCCTAGACATTTTAATTAATTTATTTTTTATTCAATTTCGATTATTACTCTTGTAATTTCTCCTCTTTTTATTCTATTTCTTGATACGTCCCTTATTGTTTTCTTTCTATTAGTCACTATACCATGTTTGGTTCTCATTGTTTTAGTTATTATTTGTTTTCTTTTCAGTTTTCATGGTTAAAAATTTGTTGTTCAAGATTTTTTTTTGGTCTTTTGTAAGGTCATCTTGATCTCATAATCATAGTTGATAGTTTCGAAAATTAACAATCATGGTAATAATAATGGGATAATAATCAATAGTATTTCATTAATCAATGTTCTTTTCCTTACAAATTGACTTTTGTGAGCTTTTATTTATGATATTTCATATTTAATATAACACTAAAAAAAAAATGTGAAGCCCCACGTAGACAAAACTGGTGGAAAAATTAGGCAAAAATATCTATAATGAAAAGATAAACGAACCACTTTGATGCAAACCTCGTGGTCACGTGGTCATGCAACCCACAATCAAGACTGAGATCTGATCTCGAAAAGCCGAAATAGGTCTGATAGGAGTATGACATAATGGAAACCTGTCCCAAGGCACCAACACTATTGGAATGAGTAGAATGACGCCACGAAGCCAGCTAATCTTGGATAAGTCGGATTCAGTTCGTTCAAGAACTAAAGAATGCAAGAATCACTCTCACACATAAAACTGAAAAGTTCAGAATCAATATTCATCAATGGCTCTAAATTTCAGCTTACATGAGTTTAAATAGTTCTAGAAAAACTAATCCTAATGGACCCCTTATGTGGACTTAAATGAGGTCCACTCAAAACTGACCCAAAACCCTAAATTGGAAAGCCCATGACTTAATTCAAAGAAGCCTTGGATCCTAGCTGAAAAAAAAGTATTAATTAAGCCCAAACAAGCTTTGAGCTGTAGCTAACAAAATTAAATAAAGCCCATAAGACTTATTTATAGCTTTCCATCTAGCCCCTTAATCCTAGAAACAAAAGGAAAAGGTAGTCACCAATGTTATTTCCAAGTTGTAGTAGGATTCTTTTGTTTCCTTTGTTGTCCTCACTTCATGTCCCAAATAAGGTTGCATTGGACCCCTCCTGCACATGGATAAGATGTACTAGGGTCCCCTCTTGATACTCAAATGGTCCTTGCAATTCTGTCTTGGTTGAATCCTTCAAAACCAATGCATTCAATGCCTCTTTCAATGTCTGTCTTAGACCGGGTCATTAGACCATTTGGAACATGTAATGGGTCCTTGCTGGTATTTCTTGGCTGGTCCATATCATCCCGTCTCTCCTCGAATCAAAATCTGTGTCAAACAACGTAAGATTAGCACCATTAAAGGTAGCACTAACACCATACTCACCTGGAAAGTCAATTGTATATGCGTTGTCATTAATTCTCTCTAAAACCTGAAATGGACCATCACCACGAGGCTCAAATTTTGATTTCCTTTGGTTAGGAAATTGTTCCTTGCACTAACCATTCATATAAACCATGTTTAGTCTTAAATGCATTTTTCCACTCACCGCCCTCTTTCATTCTAATCTGATGGTACCCACTTTTCAAGTCAATTTTAGAGAAAATGTAAGATCCATGTAACTCATCTAACATGTCATCGACCCTAGGAATGAGGTGTCTATACTTTACCATTATGTTGTTGATGGCTCGACAATCAATACACATCCTCTATGTTCCATCCTTCTTAGGCACAAGTAGCACAGGTACGGCACACAGGCTCATACTCTCACGAATGTAGCCATTTTCCATCAGCTCATCAACTTGCCTTTGAAGCTCTATTGTCTTCTCGGGATTGCTTTTATAGGCTGGTCGGTTAGGAATTGAACCTCCTGGTATGAAATCAATTTGATGCTCTATCCCCCTTGTTGCTACCCAAATTTTGACCTACTTATTTTTATGTTTCGGAAAAAAAAGAAAAAAAAATAGAAAAAAGACAAAAATCCAAAAATATCTTGTTATAGGGGCAAAATTGAACAAATTGAGAATTTAACGGTCAATTAAGGGTCAAATCATACAAATTAGAAATCAAGGACCAATTTGATGCTCTATCCCCCTCAATGGTGGTAATCCACTAGGAGTATCGTCGAGGAACACATCATCAAACTCCTGCAACAATGAAATAGCAACACTAGGCAGAATATGATCAAGATCATTAGTATTAAAGTAAGTCTCCTGTACACAAGTAAAATCATTGGCTTGTTTGTGAAATATACAAATCTGACCTCACCTTCTCTAACATAAAAAATGAGTTGTTTCTTTAGTTTTTCCATACAATTCTCATCACCCTTCCTGACTTTCTTCTCTGCTCTTGTCTTACCTCCACTTTTGGCCAGATTTGTGTGTTTTTGAGTAGTGGTTGAATGGTCTGATTTGTTTGGAGTGTTGGTCGAATATTTGTTTGTGTTTGGATGGGTGGTTGAATGGGTTGTAGTGGTTTAGGTTCTGGCCGAATTTGATGGTCTTCTCTCTCCATGTTCCTTACCTTGATTTTCTCTCCCCATTGCCTCATGCTCACTTTTTAACTTTATTTGATCATCATACACCTTTTTGGGTGTAAGAGGTACAAGAGTGATGGTTTTACCATCTTTTACAATGATATACCTATTTTTAACCCCATCATGAATTGCCTTCCTATCATATTGCCATGGTCTCCCCAACAAGATGTGACTTGCTTGCATTGGTACTGCGTCGCACAGAACTTCATCAACATATTTCCCAATTGGAAATGGAACCACAACCTGTTTAGTCAGTTTCACTTCACCACTATCATTCAGTCATTGCAATCTATATGGTTTAGCATGCTTAACAATACTCAAATTCAGTTTACTAACAAGGGTGGTACTACAAACATTAACACAACTTTTACTATCTATAATTAAACCACAAACCTTGCTTTGTACATAACAACATGTATGGAAGATGTTCTCCCTTTGTTGATTAGATTCATCTTCCTTGACCTGAACCTGAAGTGTGTGCCTTATAACCAAGAACTCCGTAACCGGTATTACTAATTCATCCCCATCACTATCCTCCAATGGTGGCATGCCTTCGCAATCAAATCTGTCACTTTTAGATTCTATATCACCATCATCTCTAATCATCATGATTCTCTTGTTTGGACACTCCGAAGCATAATGTCTGTGCCCTTGACACCTGAAACATTAACATCACGAGTATGTTTAGGTTGAGTTTCAGATTTACTCTGCAGCATAATGTTTGTGCCCTTGATACCAGACTTATCGAAGATTAGCTAGGTTCGTGATGTCATTCTACTCATTCCAATAGTGTTGGTGCCTTGAGATGGGTTTCCATTGTGTCACACTCCTATCAGATCTATTTTGGCATTCTGCGATCAGATCTCATTCTTGGTTGTGGGTTGCGTGGCCACATGATCACGAGGTTCACATCCCACTTGCCCTGCGCTTCACCATAGACAAAACCAAATTTTTTAACATGTGAGCATATGTTGATGGTCCTAGATTTTTTTTTAATACTGTACATCTGAGCAAAAGAAATTTCTAGCGGTGGAGCGCGGGGTAATAGCACGTAATTGTTTATATCGAGTCATATTAAATCATTTGGCTAATTAACTTTCAATTCTATATAAAATTCTAATTCCAAAATCTTGTTCCACGACTTTAATTATTGCATTCTAAATTAGAACTCCTGAAGAAGCATCGATACATTAGAAATGTCAAAATTACTTATACTGTATTTCTTTTAATAAAAGGGCTGCATACTTAAATAATAAAATTACTTCAACATTGATATTAGAGTAGCAGCTCTTCTAAAATATCGTATAAATTAAGTTCTACAATAGATGTTGGCAAAAATGAAATTGTTGGCAAAAAAATCAAATATTTTGACCACTTTTGGAGAGAGCCCTCTCTCTCTCTCTCTCTTTCATCAATGATCTGTTGTAATTAAAACTTGTATGCAAAAACCACAGTAGATCTAAGTGTGTGAGGAAACTTGATTTGATGGGCTTTATTGTGGATTAAGTGCCTGTTTGGCAACACAATTCAATCGGAGTTTCGAACAATAAGTAGTTTTCACGTGTCTGGTAACGAAAAAACACAGATTAATTTATCATGGGGCCCACCGAAAAATCAACGCAAACCGTGGTTCACGAGAAGTAGAAAATTGTAGCTTTTCCTGCGATTGCGATTCATTTTTTTCTCTAGCTTTTACCCGCGATTGCAAAAACACATCCTAAGTCCACAACAATACAGTGTTACCGAACAATGTTACCTATAATAATTCCCAAATAAACCGTGACCATCTACCCATCTGTACTCTCCTTCACCTTCACCAAACCCATTGAACAAGCTTCTCACCTTCACCAAATAAACCCATTGAACAAGCTTGCAGAGGGGAGGGGTGGGGAGGGGAGAGAAGAGAAGCAAAGGAGAGGGAGGCTGGAAAGAAAGAGAGGGAAGGGCGGGTTCTGGAGATGGAGAAGTTGGGGAGGGGGGGTTGACCAGAAGGTGGGGAGGGGAGGGGAGTGGGGGCTGACGGGGAGGGGAGTGAAAAAAAGAGAGGGTGGGGCAGGTGAGAGGGGGAGGGGGTTATTTATATTTTTTTTAATATTAAAATAATATAAAAATCTAAAAACTTAATTAAAATATAAATAAATATCTTAAAAGATATCACAATATAATTTTTGTCTTGCAATCTTAATTTTGTTTCAGATAATATTTTACCAGATGTTGTTCCTTGATCAAATAGTCAGAGAACGCATAGGCCTTCACATATGAATTTAGTTCGTGATGGAATTACAAATAGTTTGATGGGAAAATAAAAAAAAGTGTCCAATTTACTTAAATTGCTCATTACATTATGAAATTATGATTATCAATACAATTTTTAAATATATATACATATATATATATATGTGTGTGTGTGTGTGTGTGTGTGTATTTATGCCCTTTAAATTAATTTCACAAGTTGAAAGCAATATGAAAAGCTTGGTAACCAAATTGCTTCTTTTCAACCTCAAACTCAACCACAGTTTTAACCAAACACATCACTATTTATTTTGAACCGCAGCTAAAAGATATCAAACATGAGTAGGGTGTCACGAGTTTAGAGCTAAATATATTTAGTCCTCCAACTTTAAAAATCTTGCACATTATATGATCTTGGTACCTCAAAATTAGCTGCTCTAAGCAAGGAGAAAATTATCAGGGAAATTGGAAATGTAATGGCATACTGCTGCAAATGCCTGAAAGCCAGGCTCCAGGCTTCTGGTTACTGTGCAACAAGAAGAGGCGCGCTTCACTATAGGGAGAACCAAATTCAAGAAACTACTGTGGTTGATCATCTAGATTTCAATTACTCACGTACCATAAGTACAAGACCAAAACGTTTCTTCTCAATGAACACTAAGGTTCCTTCATTAGCCAAGTCAAGCAATTCCGGTGTTGGTTCTTGCAATTGTGGCTCTAGATTCTTGCAAAATCTCTTACCTGAAATCAAAGTCTGGTGGCGGAGGTTTGATTGAAACTTCTGAGGCTTGGTGGGTTAGTTTTGTTGTGAGGATATCTGGGGTCTTCGATAAGATTGGGAATGGAGGTTTTAGCATAGTTGACATGATGCATATCCATGGTTATTAAACCGGATCTAAATTAATATTCAAATAAAATAAATAATACTTTATCCAATAAACTTGATTAATTTAAGTAGTTAATATATGATATAGTTGATCCGGTCAAGATTTTACTTTTTAAAAAATTAAAATAATATTATTTTATTTTTTAAAAAAAATAATATCATTCCAAATTTATTAATTAATTTGGATTAATTTCTCCAATTTAGTACTCTACGAGCTGAATTGCCTGCTTCGCTGGGTTTTTTTTATCTATGTAGAAAATTAATTGATTTTATAAATGTTGAATTTTGTAATTTTAATATTTAATTAGTATAATTGTAATTGATAATATTCGTTAAAAATGATTTTTTTCAACCAAAATGTGATTGAATATTGCTATTGCTAAAAAACTTTTGATAAAATTTGTTAGAAAATTTGCTGAGAAGGTGAAATGAATCATTAGAAATTTGTTGTCACGGATACTCTGGTTAAAAAAAATAAAAAAAAAGAAACCCGGTTAAAAAAGAACAACTGACTTGGACAACAAAAAATAAAAAATACATGTGAAAAAAAGGTCACCGTTTCTTAAAAGGAAAAAAAGAGAGTCTAAAATATAAATTTAAATTCAAAGCCAAAGTTTTTTTTATAAGATTTATTCATCATATTATTATATTAAATATATTTAAGAATACCGATATTAATTTTTTTTGCAAGAAATCGTAGGTCATTTTTTTTCTCTTTATATATTTTTAGGCGATAATATTAAATAAATATTAAACACATATACTTAGTCTCACATACTATATAGTGTGATCGAAATGGGAAGTGATTTTTATAGTTTTTTAATTATAGATAACCTAGATAAATTTGAAAAAAACAATATGAGTTGCCTGTTTTCCCCAGTAATATTAGATATGACACATTATAAATACAAATATTGCAAAATTTAAAAAAAAAGAAATTGAATTTTTTTGCGTGCTATAATTATTTATTTGCCGTCTAAAAAGAACAGTGTAGTCGAAACAGAAAGTGCCTTGTATATTTTTTAATTGTAGATAATGTAGGCAAATTTGTTTACCTTTTGTTTTTTTGAGTTGTATTTTTTCCCGGGTAATATTAGATCTTAAATATTAAAAATCCAATTTTTTTTTTTAAAATAAACTTGAACAAAAGAGCACAAAATTAAAATTCACAGCAAATTTTTATTTTATTTTATAAGATTTATTCATCATATTATTATATTAAATGTATTTAAGAATGCTGATATAAATTTTTTTCCTGCAAAAAAGCCGAGGTCATTTTTTTTTCTCTTTATATATTTTTAGGCGATAATATGCAATAAATATTAAAACATATAATAATGACTTGTTTGCCGTTTCAAAAAAACAGTGTAATCGAGACAAAAGTGACTTGTATCATTTTTTAATTGTAGATAACCTAGGTAAATTTGTCTATTTTTTGTTCTTGAATTGTCTTTTATCCCCAGTAATATTATTTTTTTCCTGCAAAAAAGCCGAGGTTATTTTTTTTTCTCTTTATATATTTTTAGGCGATAATATGCAATAAATTTTAGAACATATAATAATGACTTGTTTGCCGTTTCAAAGGAACAGTGTAATCGAGACAAAAGTGACTTGTATCGTTTTTTAATTGTAGATAACCTAGGTAAATTTGTCTATTTTTTGTTCTTGAATTGTCTTTTATCCCCAGTAATATTAGTTTTTTCCTGCAAAAAAGCCGAGGTCATTTTTTTTTCTCTTTATATATTTTTAGGCGATAATATGCAATAAATTTTAGAACGTATAATAATGACTTGTTTGCCGTTTCAAAGGAACAGTGTAATCGAGACAAAAGTGACTTGTATCGTTTTTTAATTGTAGATAACCTAGGTAAATTTGTCTATTTTTTGTTCTTGAATTATCTTTTATCCCCAGTAATATTAGATACAAAATGACTATTGTTATTATTGCAAAAACAATCAAAATTATAAAATTATCCCGAAAGAAAAAACACTCAAAAATATTAACAAAAGAGTAAGTAAGAAAAAGAATATATTATTATTATTATTCTTATTCTTATTCTTATTCTTATTATTATTATTATGTTAATGATGAATAAAGAACAGAAATAAATAAAAGGAAAAAAAATCATACTAACTTTTTTTAAAAAAAAACATAATTATCAGGGGGAAAAATTCATCTAACTTGAAAATAATAACAATAAAACCAATAAAAAAATAAAAGAAAGAGCACAAAAAAAAATATAATAGATGATAAAACAAAACAAAAAATTATTAGCTGAAAAAATCATTTCATTTGAAAATTTCAAAAAATATATGTTCTACGTTGCGGGCTGAGTAAACAATTTTTATAGGATTTGCTGGATGCAAATAAAAATATAATTTTTATTTATGTGAAATTTAATATAATAAAATAGCTCAACACCCCCTAGTATAACAATAGCAAAATAAAAGTTTGAAAATCTAAAATTATCAATGCACGCGTAAACTATCATTGATACCCTAGTTTGAAAAAATAATAAGAATAAGAATAATAAAAAAAAGGGAAAGCAACTTTTACAGACAGACATTTTCAAAATCAGTATTGTAGAAGGAAAAAAAAACATGGTAGTTTAAAAAAATAAGATTAATAAGAATAATAATAAAAAGAAAAAGGGAAAGCAACTGTTGGGACAGTTGCTTTCCAAAAAAAAAAAACATAATTAATAAGAATAATAATAAAAAGAAAAAGTAATTTTAATTAAATTACGTAAACAAAAAAAAACGTATTTCAGAAATTTTTTTTTGAAGAAAACAAAGAAAAAAAAACAGGGGTGCTTCACGGTTAATATTTAGGCAGAAGAAAAATCTCATCTGTCACGTTGTAAGCTTAACAGGTGTCCAGGGGAAGGAGATGTACAGATGGAATAGGGGCGGAAAAAAAAACAAAGAAATAAACGTACGCGTGCGATGCACAATTTGCAAATGTCCAGTCCACAGTTATATCACTCACAATGCACAGTAATAGTTCGAGCTCTTTTAGCTATTGTGTAATTACTCGAGCTTTGGCCAGGTTTTATTCCATAATGTTGGATTTGAGTCAAATTTCATGGATCTAAATATGGGTTTAAAAAAAAGAAAACGTTGCTTGTCTCCTAAGCTTGTAAAAAAAGAATGAACATTGCTTAAATCCTAATCTAGCTAGTTTATTTATATAATACATCACTACTTAAATATAACTTTTTTTCCTTGTCTCTTTTATTTCCGTTCTTTTTCCATGAGATATAAACCACAAGCTGGAAGAGAAGACTTTTCCCGCCCTGGAGCCGAGGATTCGAAATAGAGAAAACGGTAAAATCGAGAGAGTGCCGTTGGCACTTGCGAATCAATCAGTTACATAGAGCAGAAATCAGTTCTTGTTCTTGTTATTCTAGAACTAATGAAAACAACAAACAGCTCTAATGTTATCTTCAAGATACAGATCTCCAATCCTCCTCTACACAATCTGTCTTTTCGATTTTCTTCTTCTTTTCTTACCCTTCAGCCTCTCCATACACTAACACTAACCCCAATCTCTCTCAAACCCGAAACCTCCTTCGTCGCTGCCCTCGAGCACTTCCTCCATCACAACTACCCGAGATCCTCTTCCTCCTCTCCGTTTCCTACAGCTAGCGAAGAGGATGTGTTAAAGATTCGACGGTCAATTGTTTTCCAAAGAGCGCTATAGATTTTACAGAGAACCATACTACGCAATAGGAAAACACTGCTACTCATGCCTTCAACACTCAAGCATTTTTGAAGAAACGCTCTAGGTTAACCAACCAACCACCGGATCCCATGGTGATGTTGTTTTCCATGATCCTTTACTAACTTGATATTTTGGGAATTGAAATACATTTTTAATTTCTGTAGTCATTTTTTCAATTGGTTGATTCAGTTCCCCTTGTACTAATTAGTTTGTTGTTGTTTGCAGATAACACAGTTCTTAGAGTCCCATGGTTTCTTGGATTATCTGGAGAGAGGTATTGATTCTGATGGAAACAATAATAATCTTCTTGACAAGTTACAAGACACAATTGGAAGGGGTCAGAATCCTATTTCAATTCTTCGCACTACGTTGGCAGAGACTGATATTATAACCATATCAGATCCAGATGTTGGAATATTGGGTAAATATGAGGTCTCAATTTTGCTCATTATGTATATTAATCTTTAAAACTGATACAAACATGTCTCAAATGATTTTCTAATGTTTTAAACACCAATGTCCTTTTTATTTCAGGATCAGGTGCTAAATATACTTATGATACGTTTCCCTCAAACATCAGGTCAGAAGAACATGAAGAGAAGAGGAAACTAATTCTTGCAGCAGCGAGAGGAGCTTCGGGATACATTAAGCACGCTCCTAGGTATCTGTGTGATTGCCAACTCCATGGGTTTCTATGTCACTTTATTCTAATTTCATTGTGTTAGCTTGATTCCTAATTGAACAATTCCTAATTTCTCTCATATCCTCACCAGTTCACCTTCTGTGCATGAGGGAAAGGACTCTCTGAGTCCGATGGAAAGGGCTGCAGGTTCTTTATTCCATGATTGGTGCAACAGTAATGCTGTCTTAGAAATTGGAAACTATCTGAATGATGAACATATATGTTTTGCAGGCAGAAAGGGAGCGCATGGTTTTGGACATTAAAGTTAAGCTGCAGGTAAAACTTCCTTTCCTTTTAGAATACTAATTAGTTATCTGGGTATTTCTAGTATTTTACACATGTAGTGGTGCCTGTTATTACGTTGCTGGATTTGATGTTAATGCTGATTTCTTAGAGACTGTTCATTCTTGCAGATTCTTATATTTCAAACCATATATCATATTATAATCTTAAAACATAATAACCTTTATTAGATAGCCGTAACCTTTAAGCATTCCATTCTTAGATTCAGGGAGAAGGTTTTGTTCCTAACTAGAGTTTCCCTTCTCATTCTTGGTTTGACAAATATAATCAAACAGAATACCAAGAATAGCTCTAGGCGGCAGTCTATCATCTCAGCCTCTTGAATGCTTGTTTATAATGGGGACAAACTTCACCTGCAAAGATTTGTTTTTCATGGTCTTTATTTTGCTCCCGTATTCAGGGGTTAGTGATGGGTGTTGTTACTGCTGTATTATCTGGTTGGAAGACAAAGATCCTACATGTAATTCAACTTGTTATGCAACTGATTAAGTTCATAGAGGCTAGGAAGTATTATTTAACTTTTCAAAGATGCAACTTTCATTTGTTCAGTATTATTATTACCTTCAGAATATGCAACAACAGGTAATATTTACGTGTGAATCTTATATCTATTTCTGTGATTCTCTGATGTGGGAAACCAAATGTAATTTTTTTTTTAAATTTCTAGTTGATTGACAATTCTCAACTTGCTACTTTCCATAATGGCATATTGTTTGAAGTATTATTTCTACTTTTATGCAGGGATTGTGGCTTCATCTTCTTAAACTGGGAGCTACTGCCGATCCATTTCCATCATTTGAATATGGCACTATCCTTGTTATCCTTCTACAAGGGGATAAACCTCTCACTGACACTTTTAGGCGGCTATTTTATGCCTTTCAATTCTCAATTTCATTTGATTTATAGTTTTTAAGAGTGCTGCTAACTGATAGGCATTTTATTTACTGGCTTTGCAGCACTCATTGAGTCTAACGCGGAGGGGATTGGTGGTAGTGGATTTGTTGAATGTATAAGGGAGCATATACACTCAGTATGTTGGAGGGCAAAAACTGATTGAATGTTTTCTGTGTTCATGATTAAGCTGACATTTGGCTGCATACATTGTTGCAGGGATGGCATTGTGAATTGACCTATGAACAGTTTATTCTTGCTTATGTCCCCAATGTGAGTTTGTGTGACACCAAATGCATATCAGGAAGTGAATCTAAGAGAAGCACTTTGCTTTACATTCTCCTCGATTTAACATCATAAAAGCCAAGACAGGGACTCATGTCCTGTCGCCTCTCTGCCCCTCACGCTTCAGTGGACACGGCATCTCTCTGTATCTCTTTCTCCACTCTGCATATCTATCTCTCCCAAATGTACCCAAAATACACTTGCTACAAAGGAAAGGGGAAGAAAAGGTGCGAAGATAGATCCCACACCAGACATTCTCTTCTTTTTTTTCCTCATTGCATTTAATTAATTTGAAACTTTCCTACAGTGATCTCCTTCAAATTAATTTCATGAAGCTCATTTTTCTAGGAAAACACTCTGACTCATGCCTTCAACACCCAAGCATTTTTGAAGAAACGGTCTGGGTTAACAAACCAACCACCGGATCCCATGGTTATGTTGTTTTCCATGATCCTTTACCAACTGGATATTTTGGGAATTGAAATCCATTTCTAATTTTTGTAGCCATTTTTTCTATTGTTTGATTCAGTTCTCCTTGTACTAATTAGTTTGTTGTTGTTTGCAGATAACACAGTTCTTAGAGTCCCATGGTTTCTTGGATTATCTGGAGAGAGGTATTGATTCTGATGGAAACAATAATAATCTTCCTGACAAGTTACAGGACACAATTGGAAGGGGTCAGAATCGTATTTCAATTCTTCCCACTGCGTTGGCAGAGACTGAGATTATAACCATATCAGATCCAGATGTTGGAATATTGGGTAAATATGAGGTCTCAATTTTGCTCATTATGTATATTAATCTTTAAAACTGATACAAACATGTCTCAAATGATTTTCTAATGTTTTAAACACCAATGTCCTTTTTATTTCAGGATCAGGTGCTAAATATACTTATGATACGTTTCCCTCAAACAGCAGGTCAGAAGAACAAGAAGAGAAGTGGAAACAAATTCTTGCATCAGCAAGAGGAGCTTCGGGATACATTAAGCATGCCCCTAGTAATCTGTGTGTTTGCCAAGTCCATGGGTTTTCTACGTCACTTTATTCTAATTTTCATTGTGTTAGCTTGATTCCTAATTGCACAGTTCCTAATTTCTCTCATATCCTCACCAGTTCACCTTCTGTGCAGAGGGCAAGGACTGTCTCAGTCCGATGGAATGGGCTGTAAGTTCTTTAATCCATGATTGGTGCAACAGTAATGCTGTCTTAGAAATTGGAAACTATCTGAATGATGAACATATATGTTTTGCAGGCAGAATGGGAGCGCATGTTTTTGGACATTAAAGTTAAGCTGCAGGTAAAACTTCGTTTCCTTTTAGAATAATAATGAGTTATCTGGGTATTTCTAGTATTTTACACATGTAGTGGTGCCTGTTATTACGTTGCTGGATTTGATGTTAATGCTGATTTCTTAGAGACTTGTTCATTCTCGGAGATTCTATATTTCAAACCATATATCATATTATAATCTTAAAACATAATAACCTTTATTAGATAGCCTTAACCTTTAAGCATTCCATTCTTAGATTCAGGGAGAAGGTTTTGTTCCTAACTAGAGTTTCCCTTCTCATTCTTGGTTTGACAAATATAATCAAACAGAATATCAAGAATAGCTCTAGGCGGCAGTGTATCATCTCAGCCTCTTGAATGCTTGTTTATAATGGGGACAAACTTCACCTGCAAAGATTTCCTTTTCATGGTCTTTATTTTGCTCCCGTATTCATGGGTTAGTGATGGGTGTTGTTACTGCTGTATTATCTGGTTGGAAGACAAAGATCCTACATGTAATTCAACTTGTTATGCAACTGATTAAGTTCATAGAGGCTAGGAAGTATTATTTAACTTTTCAAAGATGCAACTTTCATTTGTGCAATATTATTAATACCTTAAGAATATGCAACAGGAGGTAATATTTAGGTGTGAATCTGATTTCTATTTCTGTGCATCTCTGATGTTGGAAACGAAATGTAATTTTTTTTAAAAAAAAATTCAAGTTGATTAACATTGCTCAAATTGCTACCTTCCATAATAACATATTATTTACAGTATTATTTTTACTTTTATGCAGGGATTGTGGCCTCGTCTTCTTAAACTGGGAGATACTGCCGATCCACTTTCATCATTTGAATATTGCACTATCCTTGTTGTCCTTCTACAAGGGGATAAACCTCTCGCTGACACTTTTAGGCGGCTATTTTATGCCTTTCAATTCTCAATTTCATTCGCTTTATAGTTTTGAAGAGTATTGCCAACTGATAGGCATTTTGTTTACTGGCTTTGCAGCACTGATTGAGTCTGACACGGAGGGGATCGGTGGTAGTGGATTTGTTGAATGTATAAGGGAGCATATACACTCAGTATGTTGGAGGGCATAAGTGATTGAATGTTTTCGGTGCTCATGATTAAGCTGACATTTGGCTGCATACATTGTTGCAGGAATGGCATTGTCAATTGACCGATGAACAGTTTATTCTTGCTTAATTCTTGCTTATGTCCCAATGTGAGTTGGTGTGACATCAAATGCATATCAGAAAGTGATCTAAGAGAAGCACCTTGCTTACTTTTGTGGGAGGCTTAAAAGAAATGCTGTAAGTTTTTTGTTCAACTAGTTAAATTCAAAAGGTGGTTAAGGCCGTATGAGTTCCTTTAAGTTAATTTGAGTCTATGCTGGTCTAAATTAATATATCAATGTTTGTTCAGTATTAGCTGCTACATAAGTGTTGTTCTAATGTGAGCTGTTCATTATTTCTTTAATTTCCATGTTGTGGTAGAAATAACAAGTAACAAGGTTGCAGGTTTGTCCGTGTATGGTTCAGTTTTTCTGTTGGTTATCAATAATTTTCTTTGTTGCTTTCTTTTTCTGAAGTACTGAAATTTATGTCTTATTTTACACTCTAATTTCAAATAGGTGGACTTAGCAATACTTAGAGCTTATATGTACACATGTTATAGTCCTGGTTTTCCTCATATAAATAAATAATATCATAGAACTTAAGATTTTCTTTCAACTCAAATTTTTTATAGATTCACATTTACTCCTTTGTGTGCTTTTAGTGTTCCATTTATTTTAACTGTCATGTGATATCTCATCTTATTTTCTGGAAGTCTATGGAATTAATTTTTCCCCATTTTCCTCCTCTTCATTTTATAAATTTCTTTTAATATAGTTTTAAAAAGTTCCTAGTGGGAAATAACATTGATGATTTTTTTAAAAAACTTTAGAAACAGTGCTTTAAAAATGATTTTTTTCCTCTCCAATCTAAGCTAGATATATATGTGATATCCAACCTGGCTTAGATTGGATAGTTTAGTTGCCTGTGACAACTCTGTAGGATTTAGCTTATGCGTTAAAATTCTTACAAGGGCTGAACGCCATTGTTTTAAAACTCGGACTAGCTAGCGAGTCGACCCTTTCATTTTCCTTGTTCCTGCTTTTTTAGTTTAGTTTTTAATTATCGCTTCTCCTATCGTTTTTATTAAAACTATTAATGATTGTTTGTTTTTCCAATTTCTAGGATGGCGAAGGATCTTGCCTCACCATCTTAGTGTCAGGTGCCTCTATTTATTCTCTTGTTGCATGATTGGTTTTCATTCATTCACATTTAGAGACTGACAACTTTTCATTTCATTTCCTTTGAGTTGCCTTTGCTCGCTATTTTTTTAGGCTTGGCTCAATGCATTTTGTGCTACCTGCAGAAGTTTTTTTTCTTTCAATGTAAATTCAGTTGCGTGCACTTGTTCTACTTTTCTACATTCATCATTGTAGCTTTCTTTTTCATTAGTGTTGCACCTTCACTGCATGATTGTTATCCAGGGCACTTGGTCCTTTGTTTAATATATTTTAAGTTGAAATTGCGGAGTTGTGTCATTTATAATCGAGAATTTATTTTGGTTTGATTGTTTCTCACCTTTTATTTTGTCTGTTTTTGTTATTCATGAAGCTTGCTACGAGTTTTTCAGTTTTCATACGTCAACTCTGTTGTGTTGCTTTCTGTTTTTAGATTGTTGGTCCGATCTTGGACGGGTGTTTGCTAGAGTTTGCTGTAAGAGTTTTTTCTTTCATGTTTTCCTTTTCCATAACCTTAAATTCTTTTTTGCGTAGGTTTGCTTCGTTAAACACTATCCACTGTGATTCGTTTGTTAACAATGATTTTTGAGTTTAGATTTATGTTTACTAACTGGCTATTTCAATGTTTTTCTTTAAAAAAGTAACTTAATTGCTAAGGTCAAAAAATCATGATTTACCATGTTGTCCGTGGCGACTCAGTTGGATTTAGATTGTGTGTTCAAATTCTGACAAGCGCTGCAGGTCATCGTTTCAAAACTCGTACTGGCTGGCGAGTGGACCCTTTCATTTTCCTTGTTCCTACTTTTTTAGTTTTGTTTTCGATTGTTGCTTCTCGTATATTTTTTATTAAAATTATTAGCGATTGTTTTTTTTTCCAATTTCAAGGATAGCAAAAGATGTTGCCTCACCATCTTAGTATCAGGTGCCTCCATTTATTCTCTTGTTGCTTGATTGGTTTATATTCATTAAAACTTAGAGACTGACAACTTTTCTTTTCATTTCCTTTGAGTTGCCTTTACTCGCTTTTTTTTTAGGCTTGGCTTAATGTATTTTGTGCTACCTGCAGAAGTTTTTTTTCTTCCAAGGTAAATTCAGTTGCGTGCACCTGTTTTGCTTTTCTACTTTCATCATTGTTGCTTTCTCTTTCATTGGTGCTGCATCTTCATTGCATGATTATTATCTAGGTCATTTGATCATTAGACACTTTTAGGCGGCTATTTTATGCCTTTCAATTCTCAATTTCATTTGCTTTATAGTTTTGAAGGGTACTGCTAACTGATAGGAACTTTTTTTACTAGCTTTGCAGCACTGATTGAGTCTGACACGGAGGGGATCGGTGGTAGTGGATTTGTTGAATGTATAAGGGAGCATATACACTCAGTATGTTGGAGGGCAAAAACTGATTGAATGTTTTCTGTGTTCATGATTAAGCTGACATTTGGCTGCATACATTGTTGCAGGGATGGCATTGTCAATTGACCGATGAACAGTTTATTCTTGCTTAATTCTTGCTTATGTCCCCAATGTGAGTTTGTGTGACACCAAATGCATAGCAGAAAGTGAATCTAAGAGAAGCCCCTTGCTTTACATTCTCCTCGATTTAACATCATAAAAGCCAAGACAGGGACTCATGTGCTGTCGTCTCTCTGCTCCTCACGCTTCAGTGGACTCTGCATCTCTCTCTATCTCTATCTCCACTCTGCATCTCTATCTCTCCCAAATGTACCCAAAATACACTTGCTATAAACGAAAGGGGAAGAAAAGATGGGAAGATAGATCCCACACCAGAACAAGTTTTTTTGTTGCGTTCTTTTCTTGAATGACATTCTTTTTTTTCTCGCATTGCATTTAATTAATTTGAAACTTACCTACAGTGAGCTCCTTCAAATTAATTTCATGAAGTTCATTTTGCTAGGAAACCACTGTTACTCATGCCTTCAACACCCAAGCATTTTTGAAGAAACACTCTAGGTTAAACAACCAACCACCGGATCCCATGGTGATGTTGTTTTCCATGATACTTTACCAACTTGATATTTTGGGAAATGAAATCCATTTTTAATCTCTGTAGCCATTTTTTCTATTGGTTGATTCAGTTCTCCTTGTACTAATTAGTTTGTTGTTGTTTGCAGATAACACAGTTCTTAGAGTCCCATGGTTTCTTGGATTATCTGGAGAGGTATTGATTCTGATGGAAACAATAATAATCTTCCTGACAAGTTACAGGACACAATTGGAAGGGGTCAGAATCCTATTTCAATTCTTCCTACTACGGTGGCAGAGACTAAGAGTACAACCATATCAGATCCAGATGTTGGAATATTGGGTAAATTTGAGGTCTCAATTTTTCCGATTATGTATATTAATCATTAAAACTGATACGAACTTGTCTCAAATAATTTTCTAATGTTATAAACACCAATGTCCTTTAAATTTCAGGATCAGGTGCTAAACATACTTATGATAGGTTTCCCTCAAACATCAGGCCAATGTCCTTTATATTTCAGGATCAGGTGCTAAACATACTTATGATAGGTTTCCCTCAAACATCAGGTCAGAAGAACAAGAAGAGAAGACGAAACAAATTCTTGCAGCAGCAAGAGGAGCTTTTGGATACATTAAGCATGCTCCTAGGTATCTGTGTGTTTGCCAAGTCCTTGGGTTTTCTACAATTTATTCTAATTCTCAGTGTTAGCTTGATTCCTAATTGCACAATTCCTAATTTCTCTCATATCCTCACTAGTTCAACTTCTGTACAAGTGGGCAAGGACTCTCTTAGTCCGATGGAAAGGGCTGTAAGTTCTTTATTCCATGATTGGTGCAACAGTAATGCTGTCGTAGTAATTGGAAACTATCTGAATGATGAACATATATGTTTTGCAGGCAGAAAGGGAGCGCATGGTTTTGGACATTAAAGTTAAGCTGCAGGTAATACTTCATTTTCCTTTTAGAATACTAATGAGTTATCTGGGTATTTCTAGTATTTTACACATGTAGTGGTGCCTGTTATTACGTTGCTGGATTTGATGGTAATGCTGATTTCTTAGAGACTTGTTCATTCTTGGAGATTCTTATATTTCAAACCATATATCATATTATAATCTTAAAACATAATAACCTTTATTAAATAGCCTTAACCTCTAAGCATTCCATTCTTAGATTCAGGGAGAAGGTTTTGTTCCTAACTAGAGTTTCCCTTCTCGTTCTTGGTTTGACAAATATAATCAAACAGAATATGAAGCATAGCTCTAGGCTGCAGTCTATCATCTCAGCCTCTTGAATGCTAGTTTATAATGGGGACAAACTTCACCTGCAAAGATTTCTCTTTCATGGTCTTTATTTTGCTCCTGTATTCATGGGTTAGTGATGGGTGTTGTTACTGCTGTATTATCTGGTTGGAAGACAAAGGTCCTACATGTAATTCAACCTGTTATGCAACTGATTAAGTTCATCGAGGCTAGGAAGTATTATTGAACTTTTCAAAGATGCAACTTTCATTTGTGCAATATTATTATTGCCTTCAGAATATGCAACAAGAGGTATTATTTAGATGCACATCAGAATGTGGGAAACCAAATGTAATTTCTTTTTTTTTAAATTTCAAGTTGATTAACATTGCTCAAATTGCTACCTTGCATAATGACATATTGTTTGCAGTATTATTTTTACTTCTATGCAGGGATTGTGGCTTCGTTTTCTTAGACTGTGAGATACCACCGATCTACTTTCATCATTTGAATAGGGCACTATCCTTTGTATCCTTCTACAAGGGTGTAAACCTCTCGCTTACACTTTTAGGCCGCTATTTTATGCCTTTCAAATCTCAATTTCATTTGCTTTATAGTTTTGAAGAGCACTGCTAACAGATAGGCATTTTGTCTACTGGCTTTGAAGCACTGATTGAGTCTGACGCGGAGAGGATTGGTGTTAGTGGATTTGTTGAATGTATAAGGGAGCATATACACTCAGTATGTTGGAGGGAATAAACTGATTGAATGTTTTCTTTGTTCATGATTCAGCTGACATTTGGTTGCAGACATGTTGCAGGGATGGCATTGTCAGTTGACTGATGAACAGTGTATTCTTGCTTAATTCTTCCTTAATTCTTGCTTATGTCCCCAATGTGAGTTTGTGTGACACCACATGAATATCAGCAAGTGAATCTAAGAGAAGCACCTTGCTTTACTTTTGTGGGAGGCTTAAAAGAAATGCTGTAAGTTTTTTGTTCAACTAGTTAAATTCGAACGGTGGTTAAGGCCATATGAGTTCCTTAAACTTAATGTGAGTTGTTCAGTATTTCTTCAATTTCCATGTTTTGGTAGAAATAGCAAGTAAAAAGGGTACAGGTTTTCAGTGCATGGTTCAGATTTTCTGTTGGCTATCAATAATTTTCTTTGTTTTCTCTTTCTGAAGTACTCAAATTTATGTCTTATTTTACACTCTAATTTCAAATAGGTGGACTTAGCAATACTTAGAGCTTATATGTACACATGTTATAGTCCTGGTTTTCCTCATATAAATAAATAATATCATAGAACTTAAGATTTTCTTTCAACTTAAAATTTTTATAGATTCACATTTACTAATTTGTGTGCTTTTAGTGTTCCATTTATTTTAACTGTCATGTGATATCTCATCTTATTTTCTGGAAGTCTATGGAATTAATTTTTCCCCATTTTACTCCTCTTCATTTTTTTTTAAATTTCTTTTAACATAGTTGTAGAAAGTTCCTAGTGGGAAATAACATTGATGATTTTTTTAAAAAACTTTAGAAAGAGTGCTCTAAACATGATTTTTTTCCTCTCCAATCTAAGCTAGATATATATGTGATATCCAACCTAGCTTGGATTGGATAGTTTAGTTGCCCGTGGCGACTAGGTTGGATTTAGCTTGTGCGTTAAAATTCTGACAAGGGGGGAACGCTATTGTTTTAAAACTCGGACTGGCTATGAGTGGACCCTTTCGATTTCCTTGTTCCTGCTTTTTTAGTTTAGTTTTTGATTGTTGCTTCTCCTATCGTTTTTATTAAAACTATTAATGATTGTTTGTTTTTGCAATTTCTAGGGTGTCGAAGGATCTTGCCTCACCATCTTAGTGTCAGGTGCCTCCATTTTTTCTTTTGTTGCGTGATTGGTTCTTATTCATTCACATATAGAGATTGACAACTTTTCTTTTCATTTCATTTGAGTTGGCTTTGCTCACTATTTTTTTAGGCTTGATTAAATGCATTTTGTGCTACCTGTAGAAGTTTCTTTTCTTGCAATGTAAATTCAGTTGCGTGCACCTATTCTACTTTTCTATATTCATCATGTTCACCTTTTCTTTTCTTGTGGGAAATAAGATTGATGATTTTTTTTAAAAACTTTAGAAATAGTGCTCTAAATATGATTTTTTCCCTCTCCAATCTGGTTTTCCTCATAAATAAATAATATCATAGAACTTAAGATTTTCCTATAAATGAAGATCTTTCAACTCATAATTTTTATAGATTCACATTTACTCCTATGTATGCTTTTAATTTTCATGTGATATCTCATCTTATTTTCTAGAAGTCTATGGAATTAATTTTTACCCATTTTCCTCCTCTTATTTTTTTTTAAATTTCTTTTAATATAGTTTTAAAAAGTTACTAGTGGGAAATAAGATTGATGATTTTTTTAAAAAAACTTTAGAAATAGTGCTCTAAATATGATTTTTTTTCCTCTCCAATCTGGTTTTCCTCATATAAATAATTAATATCATAGAACTTAAGATTTTCCTATAAATGAAGATCTTTCAACTCATAATTTTTATAGATTCACATTTACTCCTATGTATGCTTTTAATTTTCATGTGATATCTCATCTTATTTTCTAGAAGTCTATGGAATTAATTTTTATCCATTTTCCTCTTAATTTTTTTAAATTTCTTTTAATATAGTTTTAAAAAGTTCCTAGTGGGAAATAAGATTGATGATTTTTTAAAAAAACTTTAGAAATAGTGCTCTAAATATGATTTTTTTCCTCTCCAATCTAAGCTAGATATATATGTGATATCCAACCTAGCTTAGATTGGATAGTTTAGTTGCCCATGGTGACTCGGTAGGATTTAGCTTGCGCGTTCAAATTATGACAAGCGCTGCAGGTCATTGTTTTAAAACTCGGACTGGCTAGCGAGTCAACCCTTTCATTTTCTTTGTTCTTGCTTTTTTAGTTTAGTTTTTGATTGTTGCTTCTCTTATCTTTTTTTATTAAAACTATTAGCTATTGTTTTTTTTCCAATTTCTAGGATGGCGAAAGATCTTGCCTCACCATCTTAGTGTCAGGTGCCTCCATTTATTCTCTTGTTGCTTGATTGATTTTTATTCATTCAAACTTAGAGACTGACAACTCTCCTTTTCATTTCCTTTGAGTTGCCTTCGCTCGCTATTTTTTAGGCTTGGCTCAATGCATTTTGTGCTACCTGCAAAAGTGTTTTTTCTTCCGAGGTAAATTTAGTTGCGTGCACCTGTTTTACTTTTCCACTTTCATCATTGTTGCTTTCTCTTTCATTGGTGTTGCATCTTCACTGAATGATTATGATCTAGGGCACTTTGTTCTTTGTTTACTATGTTTTAAGTTGAAATTGCGGAGTGGTGTCATTAGTAATCGAGAATTTATTTTGGTTGGCTTGTTTGTTTCTTCTTATTTTGTCCGTTTCTATTACTCATGAACCTTGCTACGAGTTTTTCAGTTTTGTTACGTTAACTCTTTTTTGTTGCTTTTAGTTTTTAGATTATTGCTCCGATCATGGACGGGTATCTGCTAGAGTTTGCTGTAAGAGTTTTTTCTTTCAGGTTTTACTCTTCCGTAACCTTAATTTTTTTTTTTTGCATAGGTCTGATTCGTTAAATACTATCCACTGTGATTCGTTTGTTAACAATGATTTTTGAGTTTAGATCTATGTTTACCAACTTGCTATTTTGATGTTTTTCTAATAAAAAGTATCTTAATTGCTAACGTCATAAAATCATGATTTCCCATGTTGTCCATGGCGACTCGGTAGGATTTAGCTTGCGCGTTCAAATTCTGACAAGAGCTGCAGGTCATTGTTTTAAAACTCGGACTAGCTGACAAGTCGACCCTTTCATTTTCCTTGTTCTTGCTTTTCTAGTTTAGTTTTCGATTGTTTTCCTATCTTTTTTATTAAAACTATTAGCGATTGTTTTTTTTTCCAATTTCTAGGATGGGGAAAGATCTTGCCTCACCGTCTTAGTATCACATGCCTCCATTTATTCTCTTGTTGCTTGATTGGTTTTTATTCATTCAAACTTAGAGACTGAAACTCTTCTTTTAATTTCCTTTGAGTTGCCTTTGCTCGCTATTTTTGTAGGCTTGGCTTAATGTATTTTGTGCTACATACAGATTTCATTTCCTATATTAAATAGCCTTAACCTCTAAGCATTCCATTCTTAGATTCAGGGAGAAGGTTTTGTTCCTAAGTAGAGTCCCTTCTCATTCTTGGTTTGACAAATATAATCAAACAGAATATCAAGCATAGCTCTAGGCAGCAGTCTATCATCTCAGCCTCTTGAATGCTTGTTTATAATGGGGACAAACTTCACCTGCAAAGATTTGTTTTTCATGGTCTTTATTTTGCTCCCGTATTCAGGGGTTAGTGATGGGTGTTGTTACTGCTGTATTATCTGGTTGGAAGACAAAGATCCTACATGTAATTCAACTTGTTATGCAACTGATTAAGTTCATAGAGGCTAGGAAGTATTATTTAACTTTTCAAAGATGCAACTTTCATTTCTGCAATATTATTATTACCTTCATAATATGCAACAAGAGGCAATATTTATGTGTGAATCTTATTTCTATTTATGTGCATCTCAGATGTTGGAAACCAAATGTAATATTTTTTTTTAAAATTCAAAATGAGTAACATTGCTCAAATTGCTACCTTCCATAATGACATATTGTTTGCAGTATTATTTTTACTTTTATGCAGGGATTGTGGCCTCGTCATCTTAAACTGGGAGATACTGCCGATCCACTTTCATCATTTGAATATGGCACTATCCTTGTTGTCCTTCTTCAAGGGGATAAACCTCTCATTGACACTTTTAGGCGGCTATTTTATGCCTTTCAATTCTCAATTTCATTCGCTTTATAGTTTTGAAGAGTACTGCTAACTGATTGGCATTTTGTTTACTAGCTTTGCAGCACTGATTGAGTCTGACGAGGAGGGGATTGGTGTTAGTAGATTTGTTGAATGTATAAAGGAGCATATACACTCACTATGTTGGAGGGCATAAACTAATTGAATGTTTTATGTGTTCATGATTAAGCTGACATTTGGCTGCATACATTGTTGCAGGGATGACATTGTCAATTGACTGATGAACAGTGTATTTTTGCTTAATTCTTGCTTATGTCCCCAATGTGAGTTTGTGTGACATCAAATGCATATCAGAAAGTGAATCCAAGAGAAATGCTGAAAGTTTTTTTTCCGCTTTACTTTCGTGGGAGGCTTAAAAGAAATGCTGTAAGTTTTTTTTTCAACTAGTTAAATTCAAACGGTGGTAAAAGCCGTATGAGTTCCTTTAAGTTAATCTGAGTCTTTGCTTGTCCAAATTAATATATCAATGTTTGTTGAATGTATTAGCTGCTACATAAATGTTTCTCTAATATGAGTTGTTCATTATTTCTTTAATTTTCATGTTTTGGTAGAAGTAGCAAGTAACAAGGGTGCACGTTTTTCAGTGCATGGTTTAGTTTTTCTTTTGGCTATGAATAATTTTCTTTGTTTTTTTTCTGAAGTACTCACATTTATTTCTTATTTTACACTCTAATTTCAAATAGGTGGACTTAGCAATACTTAGAGCTTATATGTACACATGTTATAGTCCTGGTTTTCCTCATATAAATAAATAATATCATAGAACTTAAGATTTTCTTTCAACTTAAAATTTTTATAGATTCACATTTACTAATTTGTGTGCTTTTAGTGTTCCATTTATTTTAACTGTCATGTGATATCTCATCTTATTTTCTGGAAGTCTATGGAATTAATTTTTCCCCATTTTCCTCCTCTTCATTTTTTTTTTAAATTTCTTTTAACATAGTTGTAGAAAGTTCCTAGTGGGAAATAACATTGATGATTTTTTTAAAAAACTTTAGAAAGAGTGCTCTAAACATGATTTTTTTCCTCTCCAATCTAAGCTAGATATATATGTGATATCCAACCTAGCTTGGATTGGATAGTTTAGTTGCCCATGGTGACTAGGTTGGATTTAGCTTGTGCGTTAAAATTCTGACAAGGGGTGAACGCTATTGTTTTAAAACTCGGATTGGCTAGCGAGTCGACCCTTTCATTTTCCTTGTTCCTGCTTTTTTAGTTTAGTTTTTGATTGTTGCTTCTCCTATCGTTTTTATTAAAACTATTAATGATTGTTTGTGTTTGCAATTTCTAGGGTGTCGAAGGATCTTGCCTCACCATCTTAGTGTCAGGTGCCTCCATTTTTTCTTTTGTTGCGTGATTGGTTCTTATTCATTTACATATAGAAATTTGCAACTTTTCTTCTCATTTCATTTGAGTTGGCTTTGCTCACTATTTTTTTAGGCTTGATTAAATGCATTTTGTGGTACCTGTAGAAGTTTTTTTCTTGCGATGTAAATTCAGTTGCGTGCACCTGTTCTACTTTTCTACATTCATCATGTTCAATGCATTATTATTATCTAGGTCACTTGTTCCTTTGTTTAATATGTTTTAAGTTGAAATTGTGGAGTCGTGTCATTAGCAATCAAGAATTTATTTTGGTTGGTTTGTTTGTCTCACATCTTATTTTGTCTGTTTTTGTTACTCATGAAGCTTGCTATGAGTTTTTCAGTTTTCATACATCAACTCTGTGTGTTGCTTTTTGCTTTTGATTATAGGTCCAGTCTTGGATGGGTGTCTGTTATTGTTTGTTGTAAGAGTTTTCTTCTTTCATGTTTTACTATTTTGTAACCTTATATTCTTTTTTCCGTAGGTGTGCTTCATTAAACACTATCCACTGTGATTCGGTTGTTTACGATGATTTTTGAGTTTAGATTTATGCCTACTAACTACCTATTTCGATGTTTTCTTCTTAAAAAGTATCTTAATTGCTAAGGTCATAAAATCTTGATTTCCCATGTTGTTCGTCGCGACTCGGTAGGATTGGGCTGGGGCGTTCAATTGCATTTTGTGCATCTTTTCTACTTTTCTACTTTAACCATTGTCGCTTTCTCTTTCATTGGTGTTGCATCTTGACTGCATGATTATTATCTAAGGCACTTGATCCTTTCTTTAATATATTTTTAGTGGAAATTGTGTAGTCGTCTCATTTTTAATCGAGAATTTATTTTGGTTGGTTTGTATGTTCCTCACATCTTGTTTTTTCCGTTTCTGTTACTTATGAATTTTTAATCGAGAATTTATTCTGGTTGGTTTGTATGTTCCTCACATCTTGTTTTTTCCATTTTTGTTACTCATGAAACTTGCTACGAGTTTTTTAGTTTTCATATGTCAACTCTGTTGTATTGCTTTCTGTTTTTAGATTGATTCTCCAATCTTGGACGGGTATCTGCTAGAGTTTGCTGTAAGAGTTTTTTCTTTTAAGTTTTCCTTTTCCGTAACCTTATATTCTTTTTTGCGTAGGTCTGCTTCGTTAAACACTATCCACTGTGAATTGATGGTTTACAATGATTTTTTAGTTTAGATTTATTTTTATTAACTGACTATTTTGATGTTTTTTTTCCTTAAAAAGTATCTTAATTGCTAAGGTCATAAAAACATGATTTCCCATGTTGTCCGTGGTGCCTCAGTAGGATTTAGCTTGCATGTTCAAATTTTGACAAGTGATGTATGCCAAAGGTATAAAACTCGGACTGGCTGGCGAGTCGACCCTTTCATTTTCCTTGTTCCTACTTTTTTAGTTCAATTTTTGATTGTTGCTTCTCCTATCTTTTTTTATTAAAACTATTAGCAATTGTTTCTAGGATGGCGACAGATCTTGCCTCACCATCTTAGTGTCAGGTGCCTCCATTTATTCTCTTGTTGCTTGATTGGTTTATATTCATTCACATTTAGAGACTGAAAACTTTTTGTTTCATTTCCTTTGAGTTGCCTTTGCTACCTATTTTTTTAGGCTTGGCCTAATGCATTTTGTGCTACTTGCAGAATTTTTTTTTCTTCCGAGGTGAATTCAATTGCGTGCACTCTATATTATTTTGTTTATGTTTGCTGCATTTAAACAATAGCTACTGTGATTTGTTGGTTACAAGTTACTTTTGAGCTTAGATTTATGTTCTTCTGTCTCCGATGTCATTTGGTATCTTTTTTTCTTTTCTTTTTAGGTGTTATGTTTGGATATTGAGGTCCATAAGTCTTATCCATGTGTTTAACATTTCTTCTCTATTTGTTAGACAATCAAGATAAAGAATTGTTCCTCTTGTTACTTGTTCAAATTTTATTTGGTAATCTTCGGGTATATTGAGAATGTGTCTTGAAGTTCATCCAAATGTAGTAGTTTCTTTGAGGTTTAGCCTATTCAAATGATTATTCCTTGAAGTTCTTCTATCTCCGTCTCTTGTTGAATTATCTTCATCCATTTGTGTGGGTACTCCTTGTGATATGTCACTATGTTCTTCGGGTCACTTTGTTGAACATTCTAATGCTCTATCCATTCTAATATTTATTTTATAATCTAATTTACTGGTTATGTAATTGTCTTGTTTCTGTTTTATATTCTGATATTCATCTACACCATTAGAAGTTGTTGTACTTGTTCTTCTATGTCTATTATAGACATTTTTATAATCCACTCTTCTAATGGTGTACTCATATTTAGATTATATGTTTTCCTTTGTCTAAGGTCTTTTTCCCGTATCCTATTAGAGGTGGTCCTTGTAGATTACTATAATCTGGATGATTTGAATATTCAATATATTCATTTGTTTTGGTTGTCTTTTTAAGTGTATTCTTGTATATTTCAAAATATTGCAGTCAGAAAAGACTCTTTTTTAATTTTTTTACATATATATATATATATATATTAAGTTACTTGGGTCTGCAAAAGTTCTATTAGAAAAGAGAACATAGAAATTGATTTTTAGCTTTAAAATATTCTAGTTTCTTTTAAAATGTTTGCCTAAATCTCGTGGGAAGACCCAAATTATTACAGAAATTAAGAAAAGGGGGTAAGAGTTCCTTGCTTTAGAAGCAACAATCCTCATCCTTTCTATCGGTTATTGTAACACGCTATTTTTAATAAAATTCACATTTCCCAGACTTTTTATCCGCTAAAAACGGCACCATTAATTGTCATTGGAAATCTCATAAAAATAATAAGAATTATCTAATAAATAATATAAATTATATTCTAGAGATTCATTTAATTAAATAAAAATAGTAATTTGACATGATATTAAAGATTTTAAGTTAGATGGTTATTTGAAATGATATCAGAGTTTTGTTGACTAAACAATCTTGAGTTTAAATCTCACTACCTCCATTATATTTGATAAAAATTAAGTTTAAGTTAGTATGAGTCTGTTCAAGTTTCAAGTCTAAAATCTCTTGGATACGTTAAAGAATAATATAAATCATATTTTGATGTTTCACTTAATAGTTTAAACTATCAGGTGGAGATAATTCTTTGACACCTATTAAGTTAGCATGATTGCACCAGATTTGTGCACCTGAGACTAAATCTCACACTCATGCCCTTCAAATATTCAAAAAAACATTTTTTTATGCTATACTTTTCTTCTCCTCTTGCTCTTGGTTTTTTCAAGGGAGAAAAATTCATGAAAAGGAAGAAATTAATGTCAAATTAACTGGTAATCTCACAGAAAAATAGTGTTTGTTGTCAATTAGGCTGAATCCCCTCTTCCTAGGGTTTCCCATACATTAAATAGGAAAACATATTTACATGCCCAGTTGTTATGCTACAATTCCGGGCTAAGTATAGAAATAGATAAGTCTCCTATTATTACCCAACTACCTACAGCTGTATGACTATACATATCATGCTAACATCCCCCCTCAAATTGATGCCGGGTGAGAACAAAGCATCAATTTGCTAACAAGAAACCGATGGCGTGGACCAGTCAAGGATTTGGTAAAAACATCAGCTATCTGAAGATCAGTGGAGATATGTGGAAGAGAAATGATGTGAGAATCGACGGCCTCTCGAATAGAATGACAATCTACTTCGATATATTTAGTACTCTCATGAAACACAGGATTCGAAGCAATCTGGATAGCACTCGTGTTGTCAGCATGAAGAAGAGTAGGAGAGGACTGAGAGAAACCAATTTCGGCCAATAAACCACGAAGCCATACAATCTCCGAACAAGCAGCGGACATGGCCCGGTATTCAGACTCTGTGGAAGATTTGGAAACACGATCCTGTTTCTTGCTTTTCCAAGAAATCAAGGAATCACCAAGAAACATGCACCACCCTGTGACAGAGCTTCGGGTATCAGGACAACCCGCCCAATCAGCATCACTAAATTCCACAAGGCGGAGGGGAGAGCCAACTGGATAGAAGAGCCCACGGCTAGCAGAACCAAGTAGATAATGAATAATGCGACGAACCGCTGCCAAATGTAAATGACGGGGAGATTGCATAAATTGACTGACTTGCTGAACAGCAAACGAGATATCAGGCCGAGTAATAGTAAGATAATTCAGGTTGCCAACCAATTTCCGATATAAAGTGGGATTAGGTAGAAGATCATCGTCATCATGTCAAAACTTAACGTTCACCTCCAAAGGAGTATCAACCGGAGAAGAATCCTGAAGACCAGCCAAAGTAATCAAGTCCTGAGCATATTTCTGTTGATGCACATAGATACCAGAAGAAGAAGAGTGAACCTCTAAACCCAAAAAATAAGTAAGAGAACCCAGGTCCTTCATATGAAAGCAATCCTGAAGATGCTGCTGAAGTTGGCTAATCAATACCAGTGGAGGTTGTACAAAGAAATAATGAAGAATCATAATTGCTTTGCACAAAAGAGAAGCGAAGCAAGTTAGTTCAAAACTTGTCAAACCACGCCCGGGGAGCTTGCTTCAAACCATACAAGGACCGCCTCAATTTACACAGCCGATTTAAAAGAAGAAACCAAACCCAGTGGAGGGGTCATATAAATATCCTCCTTAAGGTCACCATGGAGAAAAGCATTTTTGACGTCCATTTGGTGAAGTGGCCATCCCTGAGAGGCAGTAATGGCAATAATAGCGCGCACAGTAGTCATTTTGGCGACCGGAGCAAAAGTCTCCTCATAATCCACCCCATATTCCTGTCTGTTGCCAAGAGCAACCAACTGTGCTTTATATCTATCCAAAGTGCCGTCAGAGCGGAGCTGAATCGAGTACACCTATTTACATCCAATGGGCTTAACTGCTGGAGGACAACTAATAAGGTCCCATGTATGATTTTCTTGTAGAGCCTGAAGTTCCTCCTGCATGGCTGTTTGCCAACACTCATGCTCGACAGCCTGTGAGTAACATGATGGAACAATAATATTGGATAAAGTAGCAGAAAAACCATACCGATCAGGAGGATAAGATACCCTCGTAGAGCGGCAAAGAGCAGGCGGAGGAGGTGGCGGCGTAGAAGTGTCTCCATGAGCAGTATCAGGTGGAGGAGAAGTTGTCGGAAGAGGCAAAGTTGGTCGACGTCTTTCATACACAATACCAGGTTTGAATCTTTCAAAAGAGGACACGTCCTCAAAATGAGGAAGAAGAGGAGCTACCGAGGAAGATGCAGTAGTGGTAGGGAAAAAATATTGATTTTCAAAGAAAACAACATTTCTAGAGATACAAAATTTATCACAGCTGAGATCATAGCAAACAAATCCTTTATGAGAAATACTATAACCTAAAAAAGCACATATAGTATACTGAGTAGAAAGTTTGTGTCGTTCATTAGGAGGTAAGTGGACAAAGCAAACACAACCAAAAATGCAAGTCATGATAGCTAGGAGACTTATGATGAAGACGATAGAAAAGGGAATCGAATTTTAATACCTGGGATGGTAATCGATTGATTAGATACACTACAGTAGACAAAGCTTCAACCCAAAATTTAGATGGAACAGACGACTCAAGCAATAAGGATCTAGTGGTATCCAAAAGGTGACGATTCTTACGCTCAACAACCCCATTTTATTGTGGTGTATATGGACACGACCGATGCGAAACAATGCCTTTTTGCTGTAAAAAAATATGAAATTCCCGTGACATATATTCCCCACCCGAATCAGATCTCAATACCTTAATACCAGTAGAAAATTGAGTTTCAACATAGGCACAAAATGTCTTGAAATCCGAAAATACCTCAGATTTGGAACGAAGGAAATACACCCAAGAACAATCAATCAAAGCATCATGAGAAGAAAAACTAGTTTTATTGCCCAACAAACCAGAATTCAATAATTGAGATAAAACAATAGAGTTCGGATGGCCTAAACGTCTATGCCATATGGCACTTTGATTTTGAACAGTAGTACAAGCAAAAGAGAAACAACTAGGAATGGAAAAGTGCAGCGGAAATAATCATCCAACTTTAGGCCCCTTCGCGATGATCTTCCCCGACACCTAATCCTGCACAAGATAACCATTACGAGAAAAATGCACATTACAGTTATCATCCACTAGTTGACCGACTGAAATAAGGCTAGTAGACAATTCTGGTGATACAAAAATATGCTTGAAAGTTGGGTCAATATCTCCAACCTTAGTAATGGGTATGTGACCACCATTAGCAACCAGAATTTTTGATGAGCCATGATACTTACGCACATTCTTAAGCCTACTAGATGAGTTGGTCATATGTTTTGACGCAGCTGAATCAACAAGCCACAAATGAGAATTAGAATGAGTACCTTGCAACCCCAAGGCTGAGAATGCAGTAAGGATCATCTGTTGCACCATTTCTAGAGTAAGAGGACTAGATGCAGCTGCTGCCGTAGAAGAGCTGTCGGACATCACTGCTGAAAAGGCATTTGTCCGACGATTTTGGGGACGAGTGGAACACTCCTTAATGATATGGCCTTGTTGTTTGCAATAATTGCAGAACTTCTTTCTACAATTGTTAGCAATGTGCCCATATTCTTTGCAGTTGTAACACTGAACACTGCCTATATTTCGACCTCTTCCCCTTCCCTGGACTGCAAAGGCAACAACAGTTGTATTGTCTTGCTTGAGACTGCCTTGTGTAAGAAGGCGTTGTTCTTCCCTCAGTAAATCCCCAAAACAAACATCCAAGGTAGGCAATGGATCTCGGTTCATTAAATTTGAGCGAGTAATCTCAAATTTGGGCCTCATTTTCATTAAAAATTGATCCCGCTTACTTTGCTCATGAACCGTTTGAACAACAGAAAGAGAATCAGCTGGTATTTGGGCATAAATAATATCAGTATATTCTGCCCACAAGTTCATAAAACTAGAATAATACTCCTGAATAGAGAGATTGTATTGAGTATAATTAGAGATATCGTTTTCTAATTGAAAACATCTAGCATTGTTATCTTGATAGTAAACCTTTTTCAGATATTCCCACATGGTTTTTGCAGTTTTATATGGCTTCAAATTAAGAACAATAAGAGGATCAACCGACCCTAATATCAAAGACATTACCTGGGCATCCCGAACCTTCCATTGAGACAGCTTTGTAGCGTCGGTGGGAGCTGGATCACTGATATCCACATGACCCCATAATTCTTTTCCCGTGACAAAAACTTGGAACTGAAATTCCCAGGTGGAATAATTCTTTCCAGTGAACCGAACACCAAACAAATCAGAGTTGTTTGATGTCATTGTGTTGATGAACCCCAAAGACAGCCAAGAATCACGATTTCTAGAAAACAAACCAGAAATTGACAGAGAACCAAGAAAACCGAGAGTCCTATATATCTAGGACTGATGGAAACAAAAAAAATCAACACAGCTGAGAGCCCTATGTATGCAGGGCTGATCCACAAAACCGAGAGTGCTGCAGATTCAAGAGTGTGGCTCTGATACCATGTCAAATTGACTGCTAATCTCATAGAAAAATAGTGTTTGTTGTCAATTAGGCTGAATCCCCTCTTCCTAGGGTTTCCCATACATTAAATAGGAAAACATATTTACATGCCCAGCTGTTATGCTACAATTCCGGGTTAAGTATAGAAATAGATAAGTCTCCTATTATTACCCAACTACCTACAGCTGTATGACTATACATATCATGCTAACAATTAAGACACAACATATATCAAGCTTTTATTATCGTCATCATGATATAAAAATAGAAGAAAAATCAATTTATTAGTTAAAACAAGCACAAGAATTAATAAGAGCAGGGTAGTGATCCCAAAAACAAATGGTTTCTATGAACAAAATCAACGATAACAAGCTTCCAAATTATATTTAGAGTAGCAACATAAAGTTGTAGTAAAAAGTTTTCTTAGATGCTAAGGCTTTTCTTGTCTATACTTCTCTCTATTTCATCTTTTTTTGTTTCAATGGAAGAGTGTCCTAGGCCAACTTACTAGTTAATTAAAATTAAGTCCCTCTCTCTTAAAAATTTGAACCATCTTAAAGTGCATGTCTCATAATACTATGATACATTTAAAGGAATAGACTCACCTAATCTCTTTACCCAATGAGCTTTTTGGGATATAAAAAAGACAACTAGACCAAGTGTGAGTTGAGAATGTCCATATTAAAATTGAGTAAGTGATGAGGACCAACCTAACACCAAGCGTAATCACACAAATGATCCATTAATGGTTCCAAGTGGGCTTATTATAAGAGCTAGGGTAAAGAAACTTAAAGAGGCATTGAATGGGCTAGTTGAGAGCACATGAAGTAAGATGGACATAGAGGGACAAACAATGCCTTTGAAGCTTAAAGGGCAGCATCTAACTCATCTAATCCAAGTACATAAAAGGTCTCATTCAAGTTATGAAAAAAGGATGATGTGTTAGGCCCTATAACAACCTTGATTTGGGCTTATTTTTCCTAATATGACATGGAATCCAAGTCCAATTACTTCATAAAAAAGAAGGGATTTTTAGCATTCAAAAAAAGAATTTTTCTAGTCTACAAAGAAAACTAATGAGTTGTCAAATTGGTTTCCTAAGCTAGGAGGATTATTTAATGATTCTCCTATTCTAGGAAGGAACCTAAAAGTCAATAATTTTTAAGACCAAATAAATCTTCTTTATCAAATTTTTATGTGGCTGCAACTTAAACTTTTTATTTTAAATTTGTATTTTGTATTTTAGGGTTAATAAACATCAATTGGGCTTAATTACTTAGGAATTTGAGTTTGATTGTAAATGGACTTTATACAAGTCCACATCTTTGGGTATTCCAGAGTTTAGCTTAGGTTAAAAATATATATGTAACATAAGTTTCAGATATTGTTTATGTTTAATGATATTTAGATTATGGTTGTAACTTTGTGTGCTTGTGATAGTGAGAATTCTTTCTTTCTTAGATCTCTAAAGGACTGAAAATAACTTATCGAGGTTCAATTGACTTCCTGGTATCAATCCATGCCTCTCATTTGCAAATTGTTATTTGTTGGATAGGGGTTTGAATTCAATAGTATTGATGCCTAGGTACAAGTTATCTTTGTGTCATACTTTTATCAAATTTGATTTACTTAGCTTTCTAGGAATTGATGTCTCTGCGTATGGGTGCTTGACCGCGTGTGCAATAGGTTTGCATCAGTAGGGATATCTTATGGATACACTTATTTTAGCACTATAAGAAAAAATGTATAGAAAATTGCATGTATTCCTAACATTAAACACCTTTAAGTCTAGACATCATATAACAAATGACATATTTGTAATAAGCAAACCAACTTACATGGCAAACTAAATACTACTTGCTAGAACTATGAACATATTTAATGTCAAATTTAAAATGAAATTTACTAGCTCTTAAAGTTGATTTTTTTATTGAAAATTATTTTCTAACAAATTTAATTGACAAATGTTATATATAAACATTAACATGACATTCTTTGTTGACCCAAGTCTTTAGTTGTAGTCTTATTGACTTGGTCAACCAAGAAAAACCTAGTTTTCTTTTTAAAAAAAATGAAAACACATCAATCAAATATTTTTTTTTTATAATAAATATACTTAGACAACAACAATTTAAATAGACTCGGGACCTAGGTCATAACCCTTATCAGGTTTAGTAATCTTGTATTTTAAAATCTAATTTTTATTTAATTAAACGACTAACAATCTAGAAACAAATATAAGGGAATGTCTTAATCAAAATTTAAATAAAACATTAACGTTAAAAATACATAAAAAGAAGGAGAGCTTGAATTAAAATTTTAAATAAAAAACTAAACAAAAAAAAAAGTTAAGGAATTTGGGCTTGTCAAGAGACCTAAAAGCCTAGATATGTTTGGCCTGAAAATCAAGCTTTGATTTCTTATTTTCTTTGTTCTTTTGTGTCCAATGTTTTTTTCAAAAAAAATAATATACAAAGCATCATCTACTAATCTACTATAACATAAGATGCGTCTTCTAGAAACCGAGTTTTCAAGGGTTATAATGGTGGTTGAAAAATTAGAATCCAGTTTTTTAAACCCTAGAAACCCATTTTCAACCAATTTTTCATCTTAAAGCACATTAAATGCTTTAAAAAACCCCATTTGTAGTCTTAAATTTGAATTCAATTTATCTCAAAACACAAAATCAACCCAAATTTGAAAAGCTCAATGTATTTTTTAGGAAAAATAAAAGAAAAATACTAAGTAAAACTTTTGTTGTTAAAATGAACTCATTGACTCTAAGATGGACTTTTGTTGTGGTCAAAATAGGGCCAAATCAATAACTCTTTCTCCTTCATCTTTTTCTAGCAACGCCAGTCTTTTCTCCAAAACAAGAGATCAAGGTGAGAGAAAAATAAAGTCATGGACTAAAACATGTAATCCCAACTAATAGGACCAAAAAAGAATGTGACAAAACCCCAAGGACAAATTTAGCAAAATATGGAGGGACAATTGTTTTTCACAAGAGGGATGCCTTTTTCTTCTTCTTCTTTAATTTTTGTTCTCTAACTTATAATACCATTTAATCAATAAAATTAAATGGATTTGTGCAAATCAATAACTAATCTAATGACAAAATGTATTTTTCATGACCATGATAATTTCATAGAAAGAATGAAGGAGCAACTTACGAAGATAAGTTTTTAACAAACCTAATGTTAAAAAACTAAATTTAAGACAAATAAATAAATACAATAAGCAATTCTATGTAAGGCTAGCAATAACAATTTGTTTGTTAATATAATGCATAATAATTTTTAAAATTGCTTTTCAACATAAAATAATGTTATAAAAAGAATAAATAATTGACATAGAAGAACATAGACATCAAAATATAATCAAAAGAGACAAGAGAGAAATACCTTGTTTATTATGAGTTCTTTTATTATTCCAAAAAGGTGTAGAATACAAGACACAAGTGGTCTATTTATAGGAGAAGGAAATGAACTCAAGGGTTATGGAAATCCAAGAGACTAAACTCAAGAGTAATGGACATTCAATACATATAAATATAATTTAATATGTATTTATAACACTTCCCCTTGAATGACCATGTACTTTAAAATTTAACGGAGGACTTTATATAGATACTTCAAGATCTATATATGAATCCTTCAGGATTCATTAAAACAATGTCAAATTGCCTCATTAAAACCTTGCAAAGGAAAACCCAGTGGGAAAAAACCTAAGCAAAGGAAAAAGAGTACAATTTGCATTGACTTCCCCTCAAAAGTACATGTCTTATGACAAATTTTTAAGATGTCGCATTCCAATATTATGGACAAGTTTCTTGAAAGTTGAGGCCGGTAAAGACTTTGTAAATAAGTCTGCTAAATTATCACTTGATCTGATTTGTTTGATATCAACTTCTCCCTTTTGTTGGAGCTCGTGAGTATAAAAACACTTTGGTGAGGTATGCTTTGTTTTGTCTCCTTTAATATAGCCTCATTTGAGTTGAGTGATGCAGACATCATTATCTTCAAACAATATTGTGAGACTATTTTCAATGGCGTCAATCCATATTTTCTCTTAATGTGCTTGATAATTGATCTTAGCCAAATACATTCTCGACTTGCTTCATGTATCACGATAATCTCTGAATGATTTGATGAAGTAGCCACTAATGATTGTTTGACAGATCTCCAAGAAATTGCAGTACCACCATAGGTAAATAGATAACCTGTTTGTGATCTTCCTTTGTGGGGATCAGAGAGATAACCTGCATCTGCATATCCAATCAATTGTGAATTTGATTCACAATAAAATAACCCCATTTTGGTTGTTCCGCGGAGATAGCGAAATATATGTTTGACTCCATTCCAATGTCTTTTTGTGGGAATGGACCTATATCTTGCCAATAAATTTACTGCAAAAGATATATCTGGTCTTGTACAATTTGCAAGATACATAAGTGCTCCAATAGCACTAAGATATGGCACTTTAGGACCAAGAATTTCTTCATCCTCTTCTGGAGGTCGAAAAAGGTCATTTTTCACATCAAGTGATCGAACAACCATAGGTGTACTCAAAGATGAGCATTGTCCATATAAAAACGCTTTAGGACTTTTTCTGTATACATCGATTGATGTACAAATATCCCATTTGAAAAATATTCAATCTGTATACCAAGACAAAATTTTGTCTTTCCGAGATCTTTCATCTCAAATTCATTTTTCAAATAGCTTGCAGTTTCTGTGAGCTCTTCAGGAGTACCAATAATATTTAAATCATCAACATATACTGCAATAATAGCAAATCCGGATATTGTTTTCTTAATAAAATGCACGGACAAATCTCGTCATTCTCAAACCCTCTTTTTAAGAGGTATTTATTAAGAAGATTATACGACATTCGACCAGATTGCTTTAACCCATATAAATATTTTTGTAATTTAATAGAATAAACACTTCTGGGTTCATCACAAAAAAACTTCAGGCATTGTAAATCCTTCAGGGATTTTCATATGGATGTCTTTATCTAATGATCCATATAGATATGATGCAACTACATCCATTAAACGCATATCTAACGTTTATGAGACCACTAAATCAATTAAGAATCTAAAAGTGATTGCATCCATCACTGGAGAATAAGTTTCCTCATAATCAATACCAGGTCTCTACAAGAAACCTTGTGCAACAAGTCGTGCCTTATATCGCACAATTTCATTGTTCTCATTGCGTTTTCTAACAAAAATCCACTTATATCCAACGGGTATAACACCTTTAGGTGTATGGACTACAAGTCCAAATACTTCATGTTTTGCAAGTGAGTTCACTTTGTTTGGATTGCTTCTTTCCACATTGGCCAATCATTTCTATGTTGACATTCTTCAACATTTTGTGGTTCAAATTCATCATCACTTCTGGTGATGCCAAAAGCAACCTTAAATGCAAATACATCATCTATGATAATTTTATCTCGTTCCAAAATCTCTCCTATATGGACATAGTTTATGGAGATCTCATTATTTCCAAGTACCTGGTTCTCTTCAAGAGGTCCCTCTTCATGAGTATCAATATTAGAAGATGATTTGGACACAAGATTTGATGTTTGTTTTATGGATGAGGACTCTCCAAGAGTACCATCATCTATTCGTTGGAATTTTTGTTTTCTAGGATTTTTGTCTTTAGCTCCAATAGGTCTTCCGCGCTTCAGGCGTAGTATAGATTCATTTGCTGCTATGTTGACCTTTTTCCCTTCAGGAATTTCAATTCTAAATGGAGCATTTGCAGCAGGAATATGAGATTTAACTACCTTTTCACTACTAGTGAAAATATCTGGTAATTGATTTGCAATATTTTGTAAATGAATTATCCTTTGAACTTCAAGTTCACGTTGATTTGTCCTTGGATCAAAATGAGATAACTTTGGGTTATTTCAAGTAATTTCTTCTCGTGCTTCAAGCACTGAATTTGCTTTCCCTAATGATGGGAAAATGTTCTCATCAAAATGGCAGTCTTCAAAACGTGTCTTAAAAACATCACCAGTCAAAGGTTCAAGGTATCTAATAATAGATGGAGAATCAAAACCAATATAAATTCATAATCTTCTTTGTGGACCCATTTTAGTCCTTTGTGGGGGTGCTACAGGCACATATACCGCACAACCAAAAGTTCATAGATGAAATATATTTCAGGGTATACTATAAACAAATTGTAAAAATAATAATTACGGTAAGCACTTGGTCTAATTCTAACTAGCTATGCAACATGTAATATAGCATGTCCATAGACAGATATAGGCAATTTTTGATTCCATAAACATGTGACGATTTACTTGATGCATCAATCAATACCATAAAATATCTAAAAGGTCCACATGGTGGATAAATAGGCCCACATATATCTCCTTGAATTATTTCAAGAAAAGATGGTGATTCTATAAGAACCTTTGATAGAGATGGTTTGGTAATTAATTTACCTTGAGAACATGCAACACATGAATTTTTACTTGGTAAAAGAATCTTCAGGTTCTTTAAATGATGCCCATATGTATTCTCAATAATTCATCTCATCATTATTGATCCTGGATGTCCAAGTCGATCATGCCAAAGCATAAATTATTTTGGGTTGGAACACTTCTGGTGTATCACAACATTTGATTTAATAGATTTTATGACCGTATAATAAATTCCGGAAGAGAAAGCAGATAGTTTCTCAAGTACAAGCTTCTGGCCTGAAATACATGTAGTAATATAAAGATATTCTTTTCTATCTTCATTTATGTGTTTCAATATGATAACCATTATCATGTAACTTAAAACCGAGTAAATTTCTTCTGGACTCAGGTGAATATAATGCATCTTTGATGCTCAATCTTGTGTTATTTGGTAACACAATATTAGCTTTTCCAGAGCCTTTAATCATGTCTGCTGGACCTGATATTGTAGTGACATTAGCTTTGGTTAATGTCAAATACTCAAAGTATTTATTTTCCTTAAGAATTGTGTGTGTTGTTGTACTGTCTGCTAGACATAAATCTCCATCATGAAAAGCCATGTCACTTTTCATTATGTCTCCACTTCTGGTGGTATGATGGTTTACTTTTAGAAGGATTATCTTTTCTCCTTTTCCATTTATTTCTTCCATACTTATATCCTCTGTCCTTTCTTGTCTTCTAGACAAAAATTTCATTCACTTCAGGGAATAGTTTAGAACCTTTTGAAATTATGCACTCTAGATTGTTGCTGCAGGACAATGTTTGAGACATGAAAAGTAGAGAATATTTTCTCTAACATTTAACGTATGTGATATCTTACCACACAATTTCAGCTATGAGGTAATTTTAAAAGGAGCAGAATTATATTCAATAATCAATTTAAAATCTTGCAACTTCAGGTGCAACCAATCATAATGACCTTGAGGAAGTATGATAAACTTTGGTTGTAACAACCTGAATTTTTTTTATATATATATATATATATATATATATATATCTAACACACATGGTACCGGAAATCAGCGAACCTGATTACCTCACATCATCAAAATACCATCCATACAATCAACATTTCATTAAAAGTGGATCTTACATAAACATGTAATATTATGGTTGCATAATTAGAAATTCATATTAAAAATATACATACATGGACATGAGGTTGCATTCCTATACTACTAATAGCCATAACGAATTGACACAAAAGGATCTAATAAAAGTTATGTGTTCAGTACATTGATTCATACAGAATACATTGTGATTTAGAATGCATCTACATGATTCCTTGCAAAAGTAGGTTCCCGTGTATCGGGTTCCTTAGACATCTCGTGGATGTGACGTCCCTACAGCAGTACAAAACATTTAAGAAAATGTAATTACTTAAGGATAAAATAATGGTAACTAAACGGTCTGGCAGTTACAAAAGGCATTGACATCTATAATTTCTTCATGTACTTGGTACAAATAACTTGTAATGCATATAAATGCACCAATTTAACAGTAACATAACCCTTAAAATCAATCTCGATCCAATCATCCTGGGTCCACAAAATCTTAAACATCATCCTCAACACAACCATAATTAATAACCCATCTATCCTCTTAAAGCATATTTACTGAGATTTATCTTTCATTCACCCCGGTCGTCCTTTTCAGATGCCATTAGCCAAAGCTAATCAATCATTCATCCCGGTCATCCATTTGGATGCCATTAGCCGAAGCTAATCAATCGTTCATCCCGGTCATCCATTCGGATGCCATTAGCCGAAGCTAATCATCGTTCATCAACATTTATGCTTTCAACAATCTGATATAGGTTCTAACACAATAGGGTAATATTCATGTTTAACTATTTCCTTATTGAATGTATGAAAAAGGAAGGTGCAAGTCACCTACCTGCTCCACTTGTGGGATGTTCTTGCCTTGACGATGGTCCAATCCCGACCACACCACCTATGACATCAATGATCTTAAATCAGTACATTTGTATTTTTGAATCACATTCGTCACCACAAATATTTCAAGAATTCATATGTTCACATTCAAGTGTCCACATTTCACACCATCATACCATGAAATTGTTACTAACATTTAAGTCATTTCTGCCGAGGAGGCTATTGTAGAAATAGGCAGCGAGAACTGATCCTCAAACACTAACATGTCCTAAAACAGTAACAGATCCTCAAACAATAACATGTCTCAAACAATAACAGGTTCTGAAACAGTAACAGGTCCGAAACAGTAACAGATCCTCAAGCAATAACATGTCTCAAACAATAACAGGTTCTGAAACAGTAACAGGTCCGAAACAGTAACAGATCCTCAAACAAAAACATGTCTCAACAATATCAGGTGGGCAGTAACATAACCCCAACATTTATACACTGTCAACAAATCCCAACAGAACACACACCTTGAAACCATCAATTCCAGCACAAAATCCTTTAACAAATCACAATGGAACACACACATGTATGCCGGCCAACCCCATAGTTAAAGTCAACCCTCTACCGTGATTTGGTATTTTCATTTTTCTTTGTTAGATGTTCTAAAATTGGCTTCATTTCACTTCATCATTTCACGACCTCCCACCTCATTTCCCTTTTTTCTCAAAGTTGCCAGCAGAGGCCAGATTTCGACCTCTGCCCATATTTTTCACTATAACTGGAGTTGTAGAACTCTGTTTTGTACACAATAATCTTGTTAGAAAGCTGACATATAGAGCTACAACTCTTATGCAGGGTATAAAACCCAGTTCTGCCTCTAAAATTTACGAAATGCATCTCAAATGTGACAGACCTGCTGTTCTGCAGAGTCTGCCCTGCACAGCCACGTTAGGTGACCCTTAACTAGAGTTATAAAATTCCAAATTTAGTGAAACAAGTTTCCTTGGATAGTAGACATCCAGAACTACAACTCCTATGAAGGAACCCGATCCTAATTCCTTTGTTTTCCCTTTCAAATTCTCGCTCAAAGTGAAGACATGAATTTGTGAAATTGTTAATTTCTGCGACACATGCATTTGGCCGAAAATTGACCTTGGGAAAACAAGACTTTCCTCATTCTTTTCATGCTCAACCATTTAGTACACAACATTCACATCTTATTTCATGTCACATACATCAATTGCACACAATTCCACATTTCCCCCAAAAAAAAATTTCAAGAACCCTAACCCAAAATTCTTAAAGAAAAATCATGCACTTTAACCATAAAGTAGAGAATCTTTTAGATGCATATAAGAAACAACTTACCAAGAGAGATTCAAGATCCTAATAGCTTGTGAAATCACAATATCCTCCTCTCTTCTTCTTCTTCCTACTGTTGGCAGCCCAAACACTCCTTTTCCTCCACTTTCTCCTTCCAATAATACTCCAAATCTTTGGGTTTTTGATGTTTGAATGTTTTGGTAGCCCTTAAACTCACTTTCACTTTGAAATTTTTCTTTAATTTGGGTAAGAGAATATCAAAATCTCCCTTTCTTTCTCCCCCTCATTCTTTGCTGGAAATGAGGGAAAGGAGGGGTATTTATACTCCTCAATATCTCCTTTAAATCCTCCTTTTTACCCCACATGTTCTCTTCTTATATTTTAAGTCATAATCCTTACATTTATTTCAATTTCACCCTCCCCTCAACTTATTTTATTTCTCTGTTAATTTATTTATTTAATTTAACACTTACGTTTATTTCCCGGGGTTTACATTGGTGGTCATATCTTTCATTTAGATTTTGCCACATAATATTTCCTTCTTTGATGGTCTCTTAAAGATTCATAGCTTCCAGATGAATCTCAGTGAAGTATCAAGAGCTGTAAATTCAAGCTTTGTCCTTCAAGACTGTTGTTTATTCAGCTTTTGAAATACTAGTTCTCCAGGAACTGCATTTAATTTATTTAATCTTTCAGGAAAAATACTAGTTCTTCAGGAACTGCATTTAATTTATTTAATCTTTTAGGAAAAATACTAGTTCTTCAGGAACTGTTTATAATTTATTTAATTCTTCAGGAAAATCATTCCTTTAAGACTATTATTTATTTAGCTTTAAAATACTATTTCGTCAGGAACTATATTTAATTCTTCAGGAAAATTGTGTTACTAGTTCTTCAAGAACTATTTTTAATTTATACAATTCTTCAGGAACTTGTGATACTAGTTCTTCACAAACTATTTTTAGTTTATGCAATTCTTCAGGAACTTGTGATACTAGTTCTTCAAGAACTGTTTATAATTTATTAATTCTTCAGGAACTTGTGATACTAGTTCTTGAGGAACTATTTTTAATTTATTTAATTCTTGAACTCGTTCTTCAAGAATTAAATAAATTCTTCAGGAACTTGTGATACTCGTTCTTCAGGAACTATTTTTAATTTATGTAATTTTTCAAAAACTTGTAAACTAGTTCTTCAGGAACTATTTTTAATTTATTTAGTTCTTCAGGAACTATTTTTAATTTATGTAATTTTTCAAAAACTTGTAATACTAGTTCTTTAGGAACTATTTTTAATTTATTTAGTTCTTTAGGAACTTATAATACTCGTTCTTCAGGAACTATAAATCTATTTCTATGAATAATAGTGAAAGAAAATTTACCAAAAATAAATTACAATAATGAAAAGCGAATATATTAAAATTGATATAAGCTAGTTAGAGTATCGTGCTGATAACGTGTTATAAAAAGAATAAATAATTGACATAGAAGAACATAGACATCAAAATATAATCAAAAGAGACAAGAGAGAAATACCTTGTTTATTATGAGTTCTTCTATTATTCCAAAAAGGTATAGAATACAAGACACAAGTGGTCTATTTATAAGAGAAGGGAATGAACTCAAGGGTTATGGAAATCCAAGAGACTAAACTCAAGAGTAATGGACATTCAATACATATAAATATAATTTAATATGTATTTATAACAAATAACTTTTTTTCTTCAAATTCTTAAACCCTTTTTCACTTTGATTTCAATAATTCTTAAATTCAACAATGAATAAATTCAGTACAGTTCACCTTGCAATAAATATAGCTATCCCAAACGGCAATTTACAAAATAAATGGCCAAATAGAGTTGGTAGGTTTATGGCATGATGCCAAACCACAGGGAGATGGAAGAGGAGTTGCTCATGATTCCCCATGCAATGAGATTTTTAATTCGTTGACTCATCTTGTAATGAGAGAGACGTGTGGAATATTAGCCATCAAGCCGTCGATGATGACCATAATAGGGTGTTTAGCATCGTTTTTTAAAAAAAAAATTGAAAAATTTTGATAATTTTTTTTATTTTTTATTTTAAATTAAAAAATTTTGTTGCTTTTATATTATTTTTATGTGCTGATATTTTAAAAATTTTAATTTTTTAAAATATAAATTTTGATGCATTTCTGAACAAAAAACACTTTTAAAATCAACCGCAACCACACTTTGAAACAATCGCTTATTATTTCATTTAAAAAGAAAATTAGGGCTACCGAGCTAAGCCAATATGATGCGAACCTCGTGATCACGTGGTCACGCAACCCACAACAAAGATTGAAATATGATCCCGGAAAGCCGAAATAGGTGTGATAGGAGTGTGACACAATGGAAACCTGCCCCAAGACACCAGCACTATTGGAATGAGTAGAATGACGCCACGAAGCCATTTAATCTTCGATAAGTCGGATTCAGTTCGTTCAAGAACTGAAGAATGCAAGAATCACTCTCACACATAAACTGAAAAGTTCAGAATTAAAATTAATCAATGGCTGCCGAAATTAGGGCTACATGAGTTTAAATAGTCTTTTAAAAACCTAACCCTAATGGACCCCCTATGTGGACTCAAATGAGGTCCACTCAAAACTGACCCAAAATCCTAAATTGAAAAGCCCATGACTTAATCCAAGCAAGCCTTAGATCCTAGCTGAAAACAAAGTCTTAATTAAGCCCAAATAAGCCTTGGGTTGTAGCTAACTAACTTAAATGAAGCCCATAAGGTTTATTTATTCTCTTCCATCCAGCCCATCAATCCCATGTTTCCAAGTTGTAGTAGGATTCTTTTGCCCCCTTCGTTGTGCTCACTTCATGGCCCAAATAAAGCTGGACTGGACCCCTTCTATACATAGATACTTCAAATGGTCCTTGCAATTATGACTTGGGTGAAATGTTGAAAACCACGAACCAAGCCCCTAATCATGTAATGGGTCCTTGCTAGTGTTTTTGGGCCGGTTCGCATCACAATATATTATTATTATTATTATCAATTTTATTCTTAAATTTTCAAAAATTCTTGATTAAGGACTTTTATGTATTATAAAACTTTGCATTTAAACTGTACATTTTTTATATATGAAATGCCCTTTTTTCTTAGAGAACTTGTCCTTTTTTGTTATTTGATTCTATCAAAAATATAATTAAAAAATCAAAAAATTTAAAGGTAAAATGAGAATATAGAAACATTTGAGTATAAAGTTAATATTACTCTAAAAGATTAGCCAAAACTAATTATATATAGAAAATCCAAATAGTCATAAATTGCCAAGAAGCTTCAAAGTCCCTACAATTAAGCCGAGTCAGCTTACTTTAAAATTAGAAAAACTCAAGTTTGAGGATGAAACCACTTATTATGCATAAACAAATTTACGATTGAGATTTTTTCTAGGAAATATTCTCGCCGATTCAGCTTAAAACATATATTATAATATATTTTTGTTTTTTACAATTTATTTATGATATTAGGACATCAAAATAATCTAAAAAAAATCAATAATATTTTTAAAATGTAAGTAATTGAATAATTCACCACCAATACATGAGATAAATCAATTGCACAATTCAGAACAATTTGTTTAATATTTATAATTTTTCTTTCTGAAAACCCTCTTGTGATTCTTAACAAACATGAGCGAAAAGGGGGGGGAAAGAAATAAATAAAAAGGCAACGTTTCCATTACAGGCAAGAAGAACAAAAGCGCTGCCTGCACGACCTTAGCTATTGCATCTCACTGATTGCTCAATACAGAAAGTGAAAAAGAAATTTAGCAACAAGGCTTCAGGTCCTCTCTCTTCATTATTCCTCTCCACATTTCACTTTCTTTCTATTAATTTACCACGCTCAAAACTAAGATCCAAACTTTCTCCATTTTTACGGGAATGTAAAGAAGTACAAAGTGATCATGGGCTGAAACGAGGAATCTCGAAAGCATTGGCAAATGTTAGAATTAGTTCCTGCTAATGTTAGATCAGAAACAGGAGTTATTCCCTTTTCGGTTTAATCAGATACTTTGTTCACAGTGAATATTATATGAAAGTAGATTTTAGGGTGGAGGTGAAATGAATCACGTCCATCATTTTCTGCAGCTGGATCAGGGCTCATCAGAGGGGGATTGAGTGTTATGGGACGAAATTTTGGGTAGGACGGAGTATGTAAAAGAAAGTGCGATGTTTTCTCGTGTGGATAAATTATAGCTATAGAAGTTGGGTATCAACCAAGAATTGAGAGCTCCTAGTTCTGGATGACCTTTTTCAATGTGAAGATACCGAGTTTATTGTTTTTTTAACAGCTTGAATTACAGTACATTAGAATATTAGAATCTATAACGATTAATTCTGTTGAAATTATATTATGAAGTTAATGGACGCGAATATCAGTATTGGTAAAGAAATCATTATGCTGGCATCAGCGCGTTTCAAAGAGCAAAATGGGGATATACCTGGTGCCCGAGCTGCATACCGAGTTGTACATGTTGAAATTGCCCCTGGTCTTCTTGAAGCAATCACTAAGCATGCAAACATGGAGCATCGGTTGGCAAGATAGCTTTCGCAAGTTTTTAGGACTTCTCAATTGTGATTGAGATGCCCCATGGTTTGACTTCATCATTTCTTCTATTACCCAGGGGAATCTTGAAGATGCTTTCTCCTTATATGAACAGGCCATAGCCATTGAAAAGGAAAGAGATCATCCACTAGTGTTGCCAGCATTGTATGCACAATATGCCGGTTCATATATTTGGTAGGTCTATGTGTGGTGTTCCTATTTGTGAGGCTTTTTTTTTAATCTTTGGCTTCTAATGGTTGTGTATAACTTCAGATATGATTTCCTGGCATACTGTTTTTTCTATTCTTGTAACCATTTATGCTAAATGCCTGATGTCTTGGGCCAGTATTCTTGACATTTTCAGTCTCTCTGCAATGATATTTTGTTACTCCTTTTTAATGCAGACATCAAAAAACCTACTGAAAGCCAGGAAGGTTCTAGTTGAAGCACTTGAGAATGCCCAATTTTCAAAGCCGCTTCTTGAGGTTTCTTCTCTCTCTCTGTACTTGAGCATAAAAAACACTATCTTTGTTAAGCTATAATTCCTACAATGCTCTTATGTTACTAATATTCTGTCGTTACATTTGTATACAGGCCCTGATACATCTTGAGACATTTCTGCCACAGCCAAAACAAATTGATTATCTTGACTCGTTGGTTGATAACTTCATTTTGACCAGCTCAGACAGTGTCAATACTGCTAGTGCTGCTGAGAGGGAAGAGCTATCTTGCATTTTCTTGGAGGTGGTCAATGTTTTTCTTTTATCCATTTTTAAATCTACCTTCTGATATAAGAGTTTAATCAAATTTTAGCTTACAAAACCTTATATGACATCATGCTGGCATGCAAAATTCTTTTTCTCGCCATTCAAATGGGGACTACTATGTTAGAAGTTCAAAAGGTTTACTATTCCAATGAAGAGGATGTTACGAATTGCTTTGTGGTTTTGTGGTGTGTAGAGGAGGCATAAATAGACTCTGGAATCTAATTTGGTTCACATTTTAACAAATTACATGCTTCCTTCTGTTATACAATCTGGAATATTGTTCGATATTTTCTAGTGTAATACAGGGCATACTCTTGTTCAGTCACTGCACAATGAATATATGTTAATATGATATTTATTTTGGACATGGTGCTGGCAATGGTTATCCTTAAGAGGTGCCGAGTGTCTTGGCTGAGGATTCTAGTGTTGGAATGGGCTGGGCCTAGTTTTCTCATCACATCTCTTTTGTTTTCGTTGGTTTTTCCCCATTAGTTCTTAGGTATCTTTAGAGATGCCCCATCTATAAAGAAGGTTGCTGATCGGCATGCCAAATTCTTCTTCCCCACAGTAGCAAGTCAGAGTTGAAAAAGCGCGATGCAGAGGATTGCCTTTCTTCGGATAGGGCAAAAATAGCCAAACCCTACTCTGATGCCACTTGACCTCCACAGTCTCTGATGGGGGCTTACACAAGTGCACATAATCAATGGACTGCTGGTTATGGTTTACAGCCTCAAGCTTGGCCACCAGCCACTCAAGTACAGACGCAACAGTGGACTCCAGGCTTTAACCAACATGTAGATTACCTTTTCTCAATGTTATTATTGAACTTTTTGCTCAAAGGTGCTAGTAATTTGATAATGAATTGACGCTGCATGCTTGTCTTCTTTAGCCATCAAGTGTCTTGCAAGCAGTATTATAGATTACCTCTTGAAAGTGATGTTCCAATTATTAATATTTTTTTTATGTAATTAGGTCGCATATATAGTGCATATGGAGGCAGCTATACTTGTCCTCAAGTCCCTACATAGTTGCATAAGGTGCTGTTTATGGTGCTTATCCTCCTACCTATCCTACCCAGGTAAAAAAAAGGTTCCTTTTAACTTAATTTCCTAGTTATAGGTGAGTATGATTTCTCTGTGTTGTTGTTGCTTCTTTTTTTTCCCTTTCCCTTACCCGTTTTCTTACTATTACAACTTTCATAATTCACATGATGTCTGAATCAGTAACGCTATGAACTTACTTTATTATCTGAAGGGATTAAGGTCTTTCAGTGCCCCATGAAAATTCAAATAAACTCCCTATAGTAATGGTGGTTTGTTACAGTATCCTATCAGGAAACACATCATTATCATCCCCAAGAGACGTGACGTGATGGCAAAGGGCTTGCGCTCTGCGCAGCAGGTCTCGAGTTCGAGTCAGAACATGCACCCCTTGTAAGAGCCTGACACAACCAGAGTTTTACTCGTTCACCTGGCTTCACAAAGTGCGCTTTCTGGGGGTAGAGGTTTCCATGCCTCCAAAAAAAAAAGATACAATCATTATCTCCTTCCTCTCTTCATGTAACTTGGTCTATAAAAAGTACATGTTTATAAGGCGTGGTCTAGAGTTTTTATCTTTTAATTGTTTACTCTTGTGTGTGGTACTGCTGCAATCTGGACTTTGGAGGTCATTGCATTTATATTGCTTCCCTATTCACATTCATTATTAGTGGTCCAAACAAAATGACATTGTTAACCTTCTAGTTTCCCTGCAAATATCATTTTGTGCCATTGAACTTTGTTTACAATGTTAGTGACCTGTTTCTATTTCATTTTTTTGGGTCGCCCCTTTGCTATACAAGGTTCACTTGTCTATTGCTGGAATGAAGAAACCGCTTTTTCTTTTTTTGAAATCTTACTTACTATTATTAATGGTGTTTATATGATTTGAGTAGGCTTTCCCACAACAAAGTTACGCACAACCAGTGGCAGCCACAGCATTGACTCCAGCGCAGTAGCCAGAATTTTCCTGTGTGTATCTTTCTTTTCCGTTATGCCCATCTCTTTGCCGAGTCCACTCATAACACTTGTGTTTATAACCTCTATTGCACTTTTGTCTGTTGCGTGATTTTTGAGTTTAGATTTATGTTTACTAAATGACTATTTCGATTTTTTTCTTCTTAAAAAGTATCTTAATTTCTAAGGTCATAAAATCATGATTTCCTAGGTTGTCCATGGCGACTCGGTAGGATTTAGCTTGTATGTTCAAATTCTGACAAGTGTTGTATGCCATTCTTTTAAAACTCGGACTGGCTGGCGAGTCAACCATTTCATTTTCCTTGTTCATGTTTTTTTAGTTCAGTTTTTTATTGTTGCTTCTCCTATCTTTATTAAAACTATTAGCGATTGTTTTTTTCGAATTTCTAGTATGGCGAAAGATTGCCTTACCATCTTAGTGTCAGGTGCGTCCATTTATTCTCTTGTTGCTTGATTGGTTTTTATTCATTCACATTTAGAGACTGACAACTTTTCATTGCATTTCTTTTGAGTTGTCTTTGCTCACTATTTTTTTAGGCTTGGCTCAATGCATTTTGTGCTACCTGCTGCAATTTTTTTTCTTTTGAGGTAAATTCAGTTGCGTGCACCTGTTGTACTTTTCTACTTTCACCATTGTCGCTCTCTCTTTGATTGGTGTTGCATCTTCATTGCATGACTATTATCTAGAGCACTTGATCTTTTGTTTAATATGTTTTAAGTGGAAATTGTGGAGTCGTCTCATTATTAATCAATAATTTATTTTGTTTGGTTTGTATGTTCCTCACATCTTATCTTGTCTGTTTCTGTTGCTCATGAAGCTTGCTATGAGTTTTTAAGTTTTCATACGTCAACTCTAATGTGTTGCTTTCTGTTTTAAGATTGTAGCTCTGATCTTGGATGGGTATGTGCTAGAGTTTGCTGTAAGAGTTTCTTTTTTATTATTAAAAAAAAGCTTTTTCAACACGATACGTGTTGCTCGTTTTCTTCTCTTTCCAATGTCATTTGTTGATAACTTTTTTCCTTGTTACATGTTCTTGTTTTCCCTTTCCTTTTCACTAACCCTATATTCTTTTCTGCGTAGGTCTACTTTTTTACTTGTTAGGTGTTATGTTTGGATATTGAGGTCCATAAGTCTTATCCATGTGTTTAACATTTCTTCTCTATTTGTTAGACAATCAAAATTAAGAATTGTTCCTCCTGTTGTTCAAATTTTATTTGGTAATCTTCGGGTATATTGGGATTGTGCCTTGACGTACTTCCAAATGTAGTGGTTTCTTCAAGGTTTAGCCTATTAAAATGATTATTCCTTGAAGTAAGTTGTTCAATCTCTGTCTCTTGTTGAATTATCTTCATCCATTTATGTGGGTATTCCTTGTGATATGTCACTACGTTCTTCTGGTCAATTTGTTGAAGATTCTGGTGCTTTATCCATTCTAATGTTTATTTCATAATCTGATTCATTGGTTATGTCATTGTCATGTTTTTGTTTTATATTCTGATATTCAACTACATCATTAGAAGTTGTTGTACTTGTTCTTCTGTGTCTATTATAGACATTTTTATAATCCATTCTTCTAATGGTGTACTCATTTTTAGATTATATGTTTTCCTTTGTCTAAGGTCTTTTTCCCGTATCCTATTAGAGGTGGTCCTTGTAGATTACTATAATCTAGATGATTTGAATATTCAGTATATGCATTTGTTTTGGTTGTGTTTTTATGTGTATTCTTGTATATTTCAAAACATTCACATTTGTCCATTTTTGATTTGAAGGAATTGAATTCTTCTGTAATTTGTTTCCCTATGATTGTTGTGGATTTTTCTATGAGATCTATAATCTGTGTTTGGGGAAGTGAACTACTTGATATAGGTTTTTGTAGTTGATTTATTTGTATTTGTATTTGTATTTCTTGTAGTATCTGGAATGTCTTGATATCGGTTACATTTTCTTTATTGCTCATTGTAATCCATAATTTTCTTAACTATTATCAATTATCACAAACAATTTAACTCTTAAGACTTATAGCATAAATACATAAATCACAAACAATTTTGACCCGGGTTCCAAGTAACCCAAGATCTTGGTTGAGTCTTAAACCATAAAAAAACCCAAAGATGTGTACCTTTCAGAGGGGGTGCCATCAGTCACTGCCGTGGAAGAAGAAATGATGGGGGTGCTGATGTGGGAAGAAATTTAGGGAAGATAAGAAATTTATTCTAGGATTATTCCATATCCTCTAGTAGATTTCAAGGGTGAGCAATTGCAGGTAAAATATATTATTTTTATCTTTCATGATTGTAAGAAGAAACGAACAACAACTGTGGCAATTCGGATAGCTGCAATGTGCTTGCTTGCAAGAGCATCAGCACAGCTGGATTCTTTCTTTCATCAGCAGGCAAATTCCGGGCGATATTATAAGACACTCTTCTTTGGCAAACCCCTTCAAGCACCAAAGAGGGGCATCAGATTTTACAACGCACTTCTCCTATAAAAGGGGGTATTCACCGCATAATAAAAATAAAATAGATTTTTCTATATTTTCACCCTAACCAAACATAATAAAAAACTATTTATTTATACTATACATCACTACTTAAATATAACTTTTTTTTCCCCGTCTCTTCTATTTTCGTTCTTTTTCCAAGAGATATAAACCAAAAGCTAGAAGAGAAGACTTTCCCTCCCTGGTTTTTCATAGCTATAATATTTTTCTTATTGGAGAAACAGCAATGCAAGGTGGTTTATAAGGTGTGAGTGATGTTGCAATGTTATATTATATTTACTACTTGTTTTCATTCTGCATGTGCCTTTGATATCCACGTGTCTCTAGTTTTCATTTCAACAAAAATGTTTGATTTTCTTGTAATTTCTGAATGCCTTCTATTTCTAACAGGACTGTATTTATATGTTTATGAGTTTAGTAGTTATGTTTTACCGTGTTTCCGCCAGCAGATGTTGGCATGATAGATGCATCTAGAGCAATATTGAATTATTGATACGATAATGAGCAGCATGATAGTTTGAACTCACCGCGTCCTACTTTTCTTCACGCAAGGGGTGAGCTAGAGAGCCTAGGGTTTTAAATGTATCTATGGAGGGGAAAAAAGCAATCATTTATTTGTGTTAACCTTGAAGATTTTGTGCCTGTATTATAAAGGCTTCCTTTCGCACCTGAAAGGTAAATTAAGAGTATTACTTAATCTCTAATGTGCAAGTTCAATTAGAAATATTCTCTATTTGATAATGTAACTTTTCCATATTATGAGTCGTGTTTTTCCATTTATTGGTACGTGACGGAGAAATTTTTGACATTATAATGTCATTTGATATTTTATAATGTTTGAGTTGAATATTAAGATCATTTATAGAAGGCTAATACACTGAATTGTGCTTTTGGAATCATGTTTATGGCTTGAAGTTCCATGAAATGTGCAAATGTGCCAATTCTTGTTTGGAGTTCCCTTGTAGAGAATGAAGTTCAATAGCATTACCTTCTCATTCAAGATTATAAGGAGTTCCCTTCTTGTATAGAATGTATTACTCTGCTATCTGTGGATATAAAAGCTCTGAAGTGGGTGACGAATCAGCCTACATGGAAATGAACAGATGGAGGGAATCACATATTTTATACTCTTCATCCATGGTCTTACAAATCTGTTTGTAGTTATGTCAAATGCAATTTTGTTTTTACAAGATATGGACTCCATAGGGAACTGGTGACTGACTTAACTAAGAAAACTTCTATGCATTTCAATATTTGACTGTTTATAATAACCGTTAATGATCATGTAATCTGCAGGTACAGACCAGAACAAGTTTTTCTGGAGAAAGACCTAATTCTTGCATATGTCCCCAATGTGAGTTTGTGCGACACCAAATGCATATCAGAAAGTGAATCTAGGATAAGCACCTTGCTTTGCTTTCATGGGAGGCTTAAAAGAAATGCTGTAAGTTTTTTGTTCAAGTAGTTAAATTCAAACGGTGGTTAAGGCCATTTGAGTTCCTTAAAGTTAATTTTGAGTCTTTGCTGGTCCAAATTAATGTATCAATAATAACTCTCATTACAACCTACTTCCTTCTTCTCATTGGCACCGTAGCTCTCCCACTATACCCCCCTGACCTCTTTAACCCATACACACCCTTCAGATTCCGGCACCCATTAGCATTATCCTTGCCCGGGACAAGAATATTCCTATCCCTGTTTGAGATAGGAATATCTTTGAATTCCCATGATCCATCTTGACCCGGTCCAGCAATATGGCAATTAGGACAGCTGTAATGTGCTTGCTTGCAAGTGCATCAGCACAGCTAGATTAAAATTAAAAAAATGAAGCTTGTATAAAAAGGTCAAGAAAACAAATTAAAATTCAAAAAAATAAGGACTGTAATTATTATCTTATAAGCTAAAAGAGCTCACGGTTTTAAACAGTGTTTTACACTGTTCATCTACACTCAAAAACACTGTGGACTTAAATAGTGAAATTATATAATAATATAAGTATTATATGTATACTTGGACAGAACAACGAGGTTGTTTGGCCGAGTGGTTAAGGTGGCGTGTGCTAACGAAGGCGAGAGTTCGAATCTCAAAATTGACGAAAATAATTTTGAAGAGGTCACCCATGAATAGTAAGACAACCAGATATTCACCTTTTTGCGGCGCGTTTCAAAGAGCAAAATGGGGATATACCTGGTGCTCGAGCTGCATACCGAGTTGTACATGCTGAAATTGCCCCTGGTCTTCTTGAAGCAGTCACTAAGCATGCAAACATGGAGCGTCGGTTGGTAAGATAGCTTTAGCAAGTTTTTAGGACTTCTCAATTGTGATTGAGATGCCCCATGGTTTGACTTCATCATTTCTTCTATTACCCAGGGGAATCTTGAAGATGCTTTCTCCTTATATGAACAGGCCATAGCCATTGAAAAGGGAAGAGAGCATCCACTAGTGTTGCCAGCATTGTATGCACAATATGCCCGGTTCATATATTTGGTAGGTCAATGTGTGGTGTTCCTATTTGTGAGGTTTTTTTTTTAATCTCTGGCTTCTAATGGTTGTGTATAACTTCAGATATGATTTCCTGGTATACTGTTTTTTCTATTCTTGTTACCATTTATGCTAAATGCCTGATGTCTTGGGCCAGTATTCTTGACATTTTCACTCTCTCTGCAATGATATTTTGTTACTCCTTTTTAATGCAGACATCAAAAAACCTACTGAAAGCCAGGAAGGTTCTAGTTGAAGCACTTGAGAATGCCCAATTTTCAAAGCCGCTTCTCGAGGTTTCTTCTCTATCTCTCTGTACTTGAGGATGAAAACACTATCTTTGTTAAGCTATAATTCCTACAATGCTTTTCTGCTACTAATATTCTGTCGTTACATTTGATGCAGGCCCTGATACATCTTGAGACACTTCTGCCACAGCCAAAACAAATTGATTATCTTGACTCGTTGGTTGATAACTTCATTTTGACCAGCTCAGACAGTGTCAATCCTGCTAGTGCTTCTGAGAGGGAAGAGCTATCTTGCATTTTCTTGGAGGTAGTCAATGTTTTTTTTATCCATTTTTAAATCTACCTTTTGATATGAGAGTTTAATCAAATTTTGGCTTACAGTTAACCTTATTGTTAACAGTTATATGACACCATGCTGGCATGCAGAATTCTTTTTCTCTCTATTCATATGGGAACTACTATGTTAGAAGTTCAAAATATTTACTATTCCATTGAAGAGGGTGTTACGAATTGCTTTGTGGTTTTGTGGCGTGTGTCGAGGAGGCATAAGTTGACTATGGAATCTAATTTGGTTTACATTTTAACAAATTACATGCTTCCTTCTGTTATACAATATGGAATACTGTTCGATATTTGTTAGTGTATTACAGGGCATACTCTTGTCTAGTCACTGCACAATGAATATATGTTAATATGATATTGATTTTGGACATGGTGCTGGCAATGGTTATCCTTAAGAGGTGCCGAGTGTCTTGGCTGAGGATTCTGGTGTTGGAATGGGCTGAGCCTAGTTTTCTCATCACATGTCTTGTGTTTTTGTTGGTTTTCCCCCCATCAGTTCTTAGGTATCTTTGGAGATGCTCAATCTATAAAGAAGGCTGCTGATCGGCATGCCAAGTTTTTCTTACCCCACAGTAGCAAGTCAGAGTTGAAAAAGCGCGATGCAGAGGATTGCCTTTCTTCGGATAGGGCAAAAATAGCCAAACCCTACTCTGATGCCACTTGACCTCCACAGTCTCTAATGGGGGCTTACACAAGTGCACAAAATCAATGGACTGCTGGTTATGGTTTACAGCCTCAAGCTTGGCCACCAGCCACGCAAGTACAGACACAACAGTGGACTCCAGGCTTTAACCAACAGGTAGATTACCTTTTCTCAATGTTGTTATTGAACATTTTACTCAAGGGCGCTAGTAAATTGATAATGAATTGATGCTGCATGCTTGTCTTCTTCAGCCATCAAGTGTCTTGCAAGCAGTATTATCGATTACCTCATGAAAGTGATATTCCAATTATTAATATTTTTTTATGTAATTAGGTCGCATATGGTGGTTATGGAGGCAGCTATACTTGTCCTCAAGTCCCTACATCAGTTGCTCAAGGTGCTGTTTATGGTGCTTATCCTCCTACCTATCCTACCCAGGTAAAAAAACAGGGTTCCTTTTAACTTAATTTCCTAGTCATAGGTGATTATGATTTCTCTGTGCTGTTGTTGCTTCTTCTTTTTTTCTTTTTTTTCCCTTTCCCTTCCCCTTTTTCTTACTATACAGCTTTCATAATTCACATGATGTCTGAATCAGTATTAGTGGTCCAAACAAAATGACATCGTTAACCTTCTAGTTTCCCTGCAAATATCTTTTTGTGCCATTGAACTTTGTTTACAATGTTAGTGACCTGTTTCTATTATATTTTTTGGGGTCGCCCCTTTGCTATACAGACTTTCCCATAACAAAGTTATGCACAACCAACGGCAGCCACAACATTGACTCCAGCACAGTAGCCAGAATTTTCCTGTGTGTATCTTTCTTTTCCGTTATGCCCATCTTTTTGCCGAGTCCACTCATAGCACTTGTGTTTATAACCTCTATTGCACTTTTGTACGCGGCGCGATTTTTGAGTTTAGATTTATGTTTACTAGATGACTATTTCGATTTTTTTCTTCTTAAAAAGTATCTTAATTTCCAAGGTCATAAAATCATGATTTCCTAGGTTGTCCGTGGCAACTCGGTAGGATTTAGCTCAAGTGTTCAAATTCTGACAAGTGTTGTACGCTATTCTTTTAAAATTCAGACTGGCTGGCGAGTCAACCATTTCATTTTCCTTGTTCATGTTTTTTTAGTTCAGTTTTTTATTGTTGCTTCTCCTATCTTTATTAAAACTATTAGCGATTGTTTTTTTCCAATTTCTAGTATGGAGAAAGATCTTGCCTCACCATCTTAGTGTCAGGTGCTTCCATTTATTCTCTTGTTGCTTGATTGGTTTTTATTCATTCACATTTAGAGACTGACAACTTTTCATTGCATTTCTTTTGAGTTGTCTTTGCTCACCATTTTTTTAGGCGTGGCTCAATGCATTTTGTGCTACCTGATGCAGTTTTTTTTCTTCTGTGGTAAATTCAGTTGCGTGCACTTGTTTTACTTTTCTACTTTCACCATTGTCGCTCTCTTCATTGGTGTTGCATCTTCACTGCATGATTATTATCTAGAGCACTTGATCTTTTGTTTAATATGTTTTAAGTGGAAATTGCGGAGTCGTCTCATTATTAATTGATAATTTATTTTGTTTGGTTTGTATGTTCCTCACATCTTATTTTGTCCATTTCTGTTACTCATGAAGCTTGCTACGAGTTTTTAAGTTTTCATACGTCAACTATGTTGTGTTGCTTTCTGTTTTTAGGTTGTAGCTCTGATCTTGGACGGGTATGTGTTAGAGTTTGCTGTAAGAGTTTTTTCTTTTTTATTAATAAAAAAAGCTTTTTCAACACCATACGTGTTGCTCGTTTTCTTCTCTTTTGTATGCCATTTGTTGATAACTTTTTTCCTTGATTGTCATGTTTTTGTTTTATATTCTGATATTCATCTACATCATTAGAAGTTGTTGTACTTGCTCTTCTGTGTCTATTATAGACATTTTTATAATCCATTCCTTCTAATGGTGTACTCATTTTTAGATTATATGTTTTCCTTTGTCTAAGGTCTTTTTCCTGTATCATATTAGAGGTGGTCCTTGTAGATTATTATAATCTGGATGATTTGAATATTCAGTATATTCATTTGTTTTGGTTGTGTTTTTATGAGTATTCTTGTATATTTCAAAACATTCACATTTGTCCATTTTTGTTTTCATGGAATTGAATTCTTCTGTAATTTGTTTCCTTATGATTATTGTGGATTTTTCTATGAGATCTATAATTTGTGTTTGGGGAAGTGACACTTGATGTAGGTTTTTGTAGTTGATTTATTTGTATTTGTATTTCTTGTAGTATTTGGAATATGTCTTTTGATTTATCGGTTACATTTTCTTTATTGCTCATAACTTTTCATTTATAGTGTTAACAATATCTCAGATTTGTCCCCGAGGTGGGTGGCGCAGCGGTAAGAACAATGGGGAGTGCTTGCTCAGCGCTCAGCAACTTCAGCCCCAGTTCGAACCCCAGCAAGCCCTCTCGTAAGCGCCTGGGACAGCCGGAGGTTTACACATGCCCTGGGCCCACAAAGTGCGCTTTCCGGGTCATGTGGTTCCCCCGATCCCTAGGGATATACAAAAAAAAATCTCAGATTTGTTTTAGTTCTTTTATTTCTTTATTTTCATGTGTGACTATATTCATTTTGTCTCTTAAGTTGATAGTTTTGTTTTGGTCTAAAAGTTGTGAGATTTTGTCATTAATTTAGGTAATATGATCCATGGTTGGATTATTGTTTTGTATTTTCTTAGCTAATCTGTCAATTGCTTTTTCTGAATTTTGTGCTCATGTGATGTGATACTGTGTAATTCTTTTAAGATATCTTCTTTTTCTTTTTGTATTAAGGTTTTGATTTCTATATTTTGTCGTATGATTTCTGTTTTTATTGGTTCTTTTGCTTCGAGGGCAAAATGTTCACTAAGTGGTCTTAATTCTTTGAGGTAAGGTTGTAGTCCTAATTTTTCTCTAATAATGTATGTTCTTATGAGGATGTGACTGGTAATACTATTGATGTTGTTGCAAATGATACTAAGGTTGCTATTCCTTGTCCTGAACCTCGAAATAAATATTTCTGGCTATCTTCATTGTCATATTTCTTAAGATATATTGGTTTGTTTTTTTAATATATTCTCGGGTTATGATAATTTATCTCGTGATGGCTCATGATATAATTCGATCGCTAATTTTTTTTTCTTTTAATTCATTAATTTCTCTTTGTGTTATTAGTTGGGTTTTGTCTGGGCTATTTCTTGCATTGTTTGATTCTGGTTTTTCTTTTTCCTTTTGTTTAGTCATTTATTATTCCTTCTGAATTTATAATTATGGGTTCATTAGTTTTGATGTCTCCTATTTCTAAAGGGGGTTTAGGTTTGAGTCACATGCAAGAAGGAAAGCCTGTAGTCGAATCCCTAGATGAGGGATAAAGGAGGCTTGTTACTTGGAGGAGATAAGCAATGTATTGAAATTGGGGGTTTTCTGTACCAGCAGATTGCCTTGTGCTAGACCAGACATGGAGGAGGGTTTTGCAAGTCTTACTAGGATTGGTGTATGTAATTGGAAGTGTGTTGTATGATTCCACTAGTTACTCAAAACACAAAAAGGTCATCTAAATTGGCATCCGATGTTTGATCGCTCTGCTGAATGCACGGAAATCACCACTAGACTCACGATTCACCTAAAGAATAAAGTGTCATTTCTTGAGTACAAATTGTAAAATGAACTAGTATAAGATTGTCTCTAGAGAAGGAAATCGGAACCTACAATGTTGTGGCTTGTACGATTTTGAGTCCAGTGTCCTAGCAAACAAGTGGCATAAACAGTATTTGATACCCTGCTCAACTTACCACTACGAAATATGGATTTCGCTGGCATCATCCTAAGAACTAAAGTTGCCAGTTTCGTTTCAGTGGGTGTTTTTTATTTTTTTTCAATTGTAACGTAATATTTTGATTTCTATGTGCTATTTTGAGGTTGTACTATTTATAAATAAATAATTAATTATATATATAAAAAAATTAAAATATTAATTTAACAAACATAACTTAAATTCAAAATAAATTAACTTTAAATTATATAATACAATCATAAAATTTTGAATGATGGGATTTCAGAACAAAATTTTGAATTTATGCACAAGAGTGACATAACTAGCCAAGTGAAGAGATGAGTCATCCACAACCATAAATAGGAGCTCGGTTTCCAGCAAAGAAGCTTCTAAAAAAATCCACGAGTTGTCTTAACCTAATTATCAAAATACAGAAATGTTTTAGACTTGCCTACCCTTCTTTATCCATGCTCCAGTAGTTGCATAATATCATTGTCAACTTATTCTTAAGAAAAAATGAGAACATTGTAGTTCTATCTTTTCACAAACTATGAACCAGAACCATTTTCAAAATAGCTAACTCACACCAAGTCAGGGCTTACAAAAATAATACCTATCAATTCTAGCAGAATCAGACCCAAATAACATTCAATTGATATTTTACTTGTTGACAAATTAAATTCTTGGAGCAAGTCCAACCGACGAGCCATCAGACAAACAAAAGCTAAAACACTATCCTTTTACCTTTTATTTTCTCTTCTCCAACGCAAGAGGCATTCGAATAGGCAAAATGGCTATTTTCACGGGCAACTACTATTTCTACATGTTTCAACCAAAAAGCCAAAAAATAAAATAATGCAGATATATTGTTGGAATATTGTACAAACTAATTAAAACTCTTCATAACAAGAATCTTTTATCTAGCATCAAGAAGAAACCACAACAATCCTGTTTGCTAGTTCTCCTTTCTACTTTGCTATTTTGTCTCCGATCTTCTCATATATTCCACAAAATTTTCAAGATCATAACACAACCACATACCTATGTATTCACTCTTTCGCTCACTTGCGAGAGATTCTAGAAATTCCCTCTCCCAATATGTTGCTGGCTTTATTCCCTTCTTTGTGCATGCCTATCATGAGAAAATTGAACCGAGTCTTGATAGTGCCAACATTCATACCCCACAGCCATCCTTTATTCATATGTGTAAAATCTTTTCTCATCAATCCTTTCAGCTCCAGCCAAAGTCTTCACACGTTGATTTAGGACGGTAAAATAGAAGAAGACTTCAAATGGCATCACTATATTTTCAAATTTGACAGAACAGAAGTGGGCTTACAGCCTTACCAGTTACTAAACAAACTGCTAAGAGCTGGAGTGCATTACCTTAGGAGAAACTATGTTCAGTCTGAGATAAATTATTCAATTGCTTCAACAATTAAATTCAACTTGGGAAAAGATAACCAACAGCAAATAAACTCAGATATAAAACAGATAATTTACACAGATACGATATTGACATCAAGAGTTCATACCAAGTGCCAACTCATCATGCAACAGAGACATGCATAGTTTTGTTCACTAATGACAACGACTCCCTATTGTGAGGTGTGTTGAGGACTTCATGCTCACATCCAGAAGGCATTACAGGACAAATGCTGCCTGGATTCAGTGGGAAAAGCACTTTGTAGTAACCATCCATAATAGCTGAAAAATTGCATGTTTCAGCAACCTTTGGCATCTGTTCATGGCATAAACATGCACAAACATTAAGCCATTGCAACTATAAAAGCAGAATAGGTACATCATGAACCTAAATAAAATAACAATTGCACAGCATTTATCTTTTGATGAGCTTGAAAAACACACACACAAAAAAAAACTCCTTTATGTCAATAGAAGTGGAAAAAGAATGGTGGGTCAAACGATATTGCTGTTGCGGTGCTAATCCAGGATGGTAAATGAGAATGGATATGACTACCTGATAAATGTCACGCAAATAGCCGTGAAGATTAGGATACTCAATCAGCTTCTTCTTTGTGCACTTAAACAGAACATTATACACCGCATCAAACCGAATTAGAGTGGTAAACAAGCAAACATCCGTGAGAGTCAGTGTGTCTCCACACAAGTATCGCGAAGTGGTCAAATGATCTTCCACCACCTCCAGTGTAGTAAATAAACCATTCACTGCACTATCATATGCATCTTGACTTTGAGCAAACCCACACCTACAATAACAACAAATGCATTCATCAATCCATTTCAGTGCAGGAAAACCAAGAATAAAGAATAAAAAACATAAAACCCACAAAGATTAAAACTTTACCGATAAACCCCATTATTGATATTAGGATAAATTACTCCATTCCACTCCCCGATTTTTCCCTTCAATTCCTTTGGTGATAAATCCAAACCTGGGTTCCGGGCCAACCCGTTAAGACCCGAATTGAAAAACTCAATAATATCATAACTCTCATTGCAGCCTACTTCCTTCTTCTCCACATCCCATAACATTGGCACCGTTGCTCTCCCACTATACCCACCTGACCTCTTTAACCCATACACACCCTTCAGATTCCGGCATCCATTAGCATTATCCTTGCCCGGGACAAGAATATTCCTATCCTTGTTTGAGATAGGTATATCTTTGAATTCCCATGATCCATCTTGACCCGGTCCAGCAATTGAGATAGGGACCGCATCTTCCAGGCCCTTCAAGGCCCGAACTATCAATGTCCTGTGCGCCCATGGGCAAGGTAAGCCCACGTAGAGGTGAAGTGTTGTTGAGTTTTGGAGCGTAAACGGAGGGTTCAGGCGGAATTTTGAGGCGGGTCTTGTGTACCTGCCGGAGGAATCCGAGGGAGCGAGCTGGGACATCATGAGCTGCCACGTGGAGTTCCAAGTTGTACGGACGGTGGATATCAGGAGTCCTGGTGGCAGTGACTGGCCCCACAATAGGTTTGTTATTGTGGAAAGGATGGTTTTGGGGTTCGGTGATTGTTGATCAGGAGGCGTGGTTTGATTCATGGACATTCTAGGGCTGACCTGGCATGCGAAGCGGTGGGTTTTGGTGGCCGAGACTGCGGTGGTGGTGGTGCAGAAAATCGGAAATTGGGAGCTGGAGAGGAAAACACTGGACATGACTTCAGTTAATCCCGCGTCCTGTCTCCCGTTTGTTATAATTACAGGGCTCACAGGCATTATCGTTATTGGCTAGGGATAAAGTGGTAACTATACAACAATGTAAGCTTAAGAAGGTGTTTGGGAGTAAGGTGTGACCGGAGGTTGTAAAAAAATTGTTGTGTTAGGTGTTTGGTTAATGTATAAAAGTTGAAAATTTCGTGTGAATCTCATCTCAAAAAATCATCTAAACTGCGTTTCATGAAAACAGCAAATTATTGCTTTGCGTGCGTCTCGTCCTCTGCTTTTATTGAATGGCTGCTGAACCAGCTGGTTTGCTGAGAAAAAAAAAGGCAATAATAAGGGGAAATGAGGTACTTGAAGAAGAGCCATTCGAGAAGAGCGTAACGTTCCATGCCAGCAAAAAGAAGAGACTGGGCAGGAGCATATTAGAAGGATAATAGACTGGGCAGGAGCATATTAAAATATCAAAAAAAATATTTTTTTCAAATACTTTTAATATACAATAAAGGTTTTATCTCAAATTATTTTAATTAGCTTCATTTTTTTTTTGCAAAAAACAATTTCAATTATGAATATATTAAGATTATTTTTATTTTATTTTAATATTAATATATTAAAATTATAAAAGAAATTAAAAATGTATCATTTTAAGGTTTTTTAAATAAAAGATAGTTTATAACCAAACACATGAAACTGTTTTTCATTAACCTCAAACTCTACCATAGTTTTAACTATATATTTCAAAAATTATTTTGAACTGCAGCTAAAAGTGTTTTTCATGAAATTATTTTTTTAAAACCTCAACTACAAAAACAAAAATAATATCAAACACACTTAAATGGTATCATCATTGTCAGAGTAGCTAGGCTACCTGTTGCCAATACTAAGGGCATCTATGAAGGATAATTTTTTTTAGCCTTTTACGATTGAATTTGTCCTCGCGTTGCGCTGGATTTTTTTTCTATGTAGGAAACTGATTGATTTTGCGCATGTTGTAATTGATTATTTTAACATTTAATTAGTAAAATTGTAATTGATAAAATTTGTTAGAAATGAGGTTTTTTTCCTGCCTAAAAGTGATTGAATGTTGTTACTGCCAAAACTCTTTTGATAATTATTTAATCGGTAGATTGTATAATTAGAATCGAAAAAACTTTGTTAAAATGACCCACGTGCCCTGTGTAACATACTGATTGATTGTTGTGTATGTTTTATTTGTTTCATTAATTCTTTCATTGGCAAATAGTTAAATTACAATCGTTGAATTTTAGTACAAAGTGATTTGTTTTACGCAGCAAACAATTTGATTAATGGTTTTGTTTTAACTACCTTGGTAATAATTTAATTGGATAGCAAAATCGCAATTGATTAAATTGACTAAAGATATATTATTTGTTGTCTGCAATATATTAATGGTTTGTTGGTCATGTTTTAACAACTTGACGAATAACTTATTTGACAGATAGCAAAAATACAACTACTAAAATTTATCAAAGATTTTTTTTCATTTTTTTTATATTATTATATTAAAAGTATTTTAGAAAACTGAGATTAAATTAATGCGAGATTTATAAAGAAAAGTCAGTTTATTTTTTTATATACATTTAAGATATTAATATCAAAAAAATATCATAATATATAATTAGACCCATCTATTTTTTACGAAAAAATCCTAAAAATAATTATTATCATTATTCTAAATGTCCTATCTATAGTAAAATAAATACATAAAAAACTACATAATCTCCAATTTTTTAAGTAGTTTAACTCATATGTATAGCATTTAAAAAAATATATATGACCATTATCAATTTTGTTCCATATTCAAACTTTGGTGCTGGCTATGGCGAAATGCAGGGCAATTTATATTTTATTATTGTAGATGGTTTGACATTTTTTTTTCACTTATCTTGTCAACGTGTGGTTTCATATATTTTTTTATGTAATATGAGAGCTAAAATATCATAAATAAAAAAAGATGCAGAAGTTATTTTTCAGAAAAATAACATTGATCAAAGAATTTTTGTTACAATTCTTATTGATGTCATTTTAAATATTATATATATAGTTAATATTTTAATTATTATTGGACATACTATCAATGGCACCATAATCATTGTTAAAAAAAAGAATTTGTTTTTTACTTTATAAGATTTATTTATCATATTATTATATTAAAAATATTTTAGAACACTAATAATAAATTATTATTTTATTTTAAGAAAATAAATAGGTCATTTATATTTATATATATATATATATATATTAAGGCGTTAATATTAAACAAATATAAAAATATATATTTAGCCTCATATGTTTATAAGAAAACAAATTCACAAATAATCATTATCATTATTTTGAATGCCTCACCTATAATAATTAGAAATTTTTGCAATTAAAAATATTAACAAAAAAGAAATAACAAAAAAAATAAAAAACAAATTGATTACATTTTAAAATATTATTTGACCTGAAGAATAAATAAAGAAAAAAGAAAAAAAAGGACTAAATATCATTTTTCAAATGATTACCAACACAAATTAAAATTTAAACATTCAAGTTTAATTTTAAAATATTATTTGACATGAAGAATAAAAAAACATTTAAAAAGGAAAAAATACTAAATATCATTTTTCAAATGATTATCAACACAAATTAAAATTTCAACATTAAATTGTTTTAAAAAAAACCTCAATAATAGAGGAAATCAAAAAAATTCAGAACAAAAACCTAGAGCATGTATATATATAAGTATGGACAAAAATAGTAAACATTTCATAAATATATATATATATATAAAGGAATTAAGATAAAGTTAAAAATTAAAAGCATAAAAGTCGAAATCAAAAACAAATGTATCTTCAATTTCATTTCAATGACATAATTGAAACAAATATAAACTTTGGTACCGAAAAAATTAAAAAAATAAACAAAACCAAAAATTAAAAGATTGAGGACCAAAATGAAACTACAATATCTAATCAATTTCCAATGAAGAACAAAATTGAAACAATTCAAAACTTCTATACTAGAAATCAGGACCATAAAACACAATCAAAAGCTAAGGGACTGAACTGTAAATTTAGACAATACCGGGGACTGCCGAGCACTTTCACCGGTAGACAATAGAAAAGGGGGAACAAATGTTCGACGATCAATTGGAACTTTTCCAGCCACCTTTGGACAGAACGCACTCCACCATAAGGTGGAGGACGTGGAAGCGCCTCCAGTGACACGCCAGATGAAAATTTTTCACTGCCATAGTAGCCAACACGCGCCTCCTAAAGGAGGCGTGAGCCCGAAACTCGTAAACGCATCCTCCGGACGCGCCTGCTGTAGTGGGCAATAAATATTAATTTAAAAATGGTCAATTACCTAATCACTCCTACATCTATGTCTTGCAGTTTGTCTTTTCTGGGGCTAAATCAGTATTAACACTGTTACACTACTGTTCACCCGAAATAAAATATTATTTAAGAAAATATTAATTTCCATCTCACCCCTGCCACCAATGCATCATTTTTGTCATTTATAGGGGACAGATCGATACTTACATAATGCTTGCACTGTTCATGAAGAATGTGTAAGGATCGTTATACCTCTGCAGGCAAAACTTTGTTTGTGTATTATTAGGGGCTAGATCAGTTATTCTACTGTGCACGAAAAGGGAAAATTTAAAATTACCCCTGATTCCAAGGTTAAAGCTGAGGCGCATCGAGGGGTACAATCATCATTTAACTATTCCAATCCACATCAATTTTATCTGTGTGTACAGTAAAACACCGAGCTGATTTAGTTTTTTTCTTAATAAAATACTAATAGGCGTTGTGCGTGTAAGTTGGCCCGGACACCCTAGCTATCAAAAGAAAAATGTATAAGTGGGAAAAAATAGAAAACAAATGTTAAAAAAAAGTGGGTCCGGGGATTATTCATGGTGCGTGTAAGTTGGCCCGGAATTAAAAAAAAATTATACGTGGGAAAACAATATTGTGGTGCACGTAAGCTGACCTAGAAACCTCGATTATAAAATAAAAACCAAAAAAAAGTATAGGTGGCAAAAAAGAGGAAAAAAATAAAAATAAAAGTGGGTCCGGAGATTAGTTGTGGTGTGCATAAGCTGCCCCGGACACCCCTGTTACAAAAAAAAAGCCCAGTTATAAAAAAAAGAAAGGGAAAACACCTTTTTAAACAATAATGAACTTTTCAAATCAAAGTAAAGCACCGAGCTGATTTAGCTTTTTTCTTAATAAAATAATAATAGTCGTGGTGCGTGTAAGTTGACCCGGACACCCCGGTTATAAAAAACATATAAGAGGAAAAAAACAGGAAAAAAATGTAAAAAAAAGAGGGTCCGGGGATTATTTGTGACGTGCGTAAGCTGGCCTGAAAAAAAATATATCCATGGGAAAAGAATTCATGGTGCGCGTAAGCTGGTCCGGACACCCTGGTTATATAAAAAACAAAAAAAAATGTATAAGTGAAAAAAACAGGAAAAGAATGTAAACAAAAAGGGATTCAGAAATTAGTCGTGGTGCACGTAAGCTGGCTCGGACACCCTTGTTAAAAAAAAAAGGAAGCCGTATTAAAAAAAAGGGAAAGCATAATTTGAATAGTGAAAATCAGTGTTCATTCACTGTTCAAATGAGCGATCTCTCTTAGCTATATACTAATACTAATAATATAATAGTGCGGTGAGAGCCTGTTTTATAAAGGAATTAAAAATACTTTAATTTTGCAGATTTTTCCTTATTTACCGTCACCTTGAATTGTTTTTTTTTCCAATCCTCTGACCAAAGGAAATATTCTGCAAAGTAGCTTTTTATTTATTTATTCAAACCATTTTTCTAAAGTCTTTATCCTTGTCAACTCTTTTTCATGCAAATAGAAAGTCTGTAGAAAAATTGCGGTAGCAATAGTTGACCATTGACTTTAGAAAAACCCGTTCTACAATTGCCCTGTGGTGCGAAAATACAATGCAATATAATGAGATCATGGTTGCACTTTTCCCGTCTATAGTTTCATTGAGTGTGGATGAACAGTACAATCTTGATCTCCTTTTAGCTTTTAGATAATTTTTATAGCTTAAAAAAATGGTAACTATACGAACAATTAAAAAACAACTAAAAGTTATACGTGTTTTATTGCGTAAATAGACACATATTATTGTGAATTTCAAGTTGAAAAATTTTCAACATTAAAATTATCATTTTATTTATCAGGTCAAAAAATTTAACCTTCGAAACTGAGGGTATTTTGGATATTTCTAGGAATATGTATGGTATTTTCAAATTGTTTGGGGTTTTTTGGTATTTTCCATTTTAAATTGTACAGTGAAACTACTATTTTACCCCTGAGAGCTAACAAAAAGACACAGAACAATGAGGTGTTTTCGGTTTTTCACATATTCATGCAAAGTGAAACTATGTCAATACCACCAGAAAAGACAAAAACAAAAGCCTGGAGCTGAGGGCATTGTGATACTTTTATCTTCGGTTTTTTCGTGGTTATCGCTAGTTCTAGGGTGTATAGGTTATTTGCTATTTTGTTTTTCAAAAACACGGCAGACGTGTCATCCGGATGCTCCAACAGTGTTTTACGTGCATGCGCCGCCTGAAAAGCGGCGCGTATCGAGTCATTTTGTCGTGGAAATTGTCTAGTCACTGTGTCACCAGGTGCGTTACCATGTACTTTGTATCCCGGTGCGGTGTGTGTCGTGTGACGATGGTCGGTGAATCGCCGGTGGATGGTTTTTAGTTTGTTCTCCCTTTTCTCTCTCTTGACGCAGGGAAATACATGTAAGTCCTTAATGTTTGTGATTGCTTTAGTTTAGTCCATGTTCTTTTGATTTCAGTTTCATTCCTAATTTATTCAATAAATTTTTTGATTGTTTTTAATTGTGTTCTTCAATTGAAACTGATTATATATGTTGGTTTTCATATCAGTTCTTATTTTTTTGATTTTTGGTTTGTTTTTTGGTCCTTTAATTTTTTGGTATGCAGGTTTTAATTTGTTTTAATTTTGTCCTCCAATTGAAATTGGTCATGTATGCTACTTTTCATTTTGGTCCTTATTCTTTTAATTTTTTAACAAAATTACACTGCAATTTTTTTTAAATGTCTTTATTTGTTTCGGTCTCAATGTTTTTATTTATTTCTATTTTGTCCTCGATTGGAATTAATTATATATATATATATATTTTTTATTTTGGCCCTTATTTTTTGAATTTTTTATTTGGTATTAATTCTTTTGATTTTTTCGGTCCTTGTTGAACATGGTTTATTTTTACATGTATTAATGCATCTATGCTTTTAATTTTTGTTTTTATTTTTTGTTGTTTTATTTTTAATTGGGGTTTTAGTTTTGTTCGGTTCAGTCATGCAATTTATGTTGGTGATCATTTTAAAATTAATATTTCTCCCTTTTTCTCTTTGTTCTTTTTGTTTGTTTGTTTTCTGTTATTTTTATCTTTTCTTCGAATCAAATGATTTTATAGTTTCATTGTTTGCACAATAATAATGATAATTTTAGTAATTATTTTTTTATTATTGTTTTTGTAAAAATGTTTTGCTTTTTTTATTCTTTGGGGCAATTTAAGTATTTTAATTGTTTGGGCAATAATATTGATAATTATTTATTGTTATAGTTATGATAATGATGGTAACATACAATACAGATGAATTTTCAATGATATTTCTTCTTTTTGTGAATAGAAAATTAACTATTTATTTTTGTTATTTGATTATTGCAAGTGTTTTCACAATTTATATTTTATTTGTTATGTTTAATTTAAATTGGATTATGAAATGAACTAATCCTAATACAATGAATTCGATAATTTAGGTAACTGAATCTTCTTGTTTTTTAATGATGATGATAATTTTATGTTGATGATTTTATCGAAACCTACTAAATAGATAATTTATATTGATTTAAAATTCATATATTTTATAGGAAACTTGCATTTCATAGGAATACAAGACAACTATTTTGCCCTTGCGCTAATATAATAATTTAGTTTGCATTCTTTTTTTTTTTTTTAAATTCCTTCCATTTATTCACTCCAAACCAACACCATTTTCATATCAACACACATGTTCGTCTGCATGTAATCATATTTAAATACATGTTAGGATAACAACAACATGTCTAATTAAAGACATCAATAACACACACATTTCCATGTTTACATCATACTCCTATTCTTCTTAACCAATGCATACATTCATAAGCATACCTTTATGATTTCCTCCTCCTTCCCATTAAACTATGCATATTAAGTTAATAATTTTTATTTATTTAAGATATAAACAATGGTTATTTCTATACTGCATGCATACAAGGTCATTCAACATCGTCATTTCCATTTTTCAAGAAACATTCATCAAACACCATTTTCTTCCATTGGCTAAAACTCCTGCTTCGTTTCTTTCCAAGTTCATCCATTTAAATCATTTCATTTTCCTTACTAAAATCACATGTTAACATGCACAAAACATACATTAATTTCTTAAGCAAAAATTAAGAATGAAATCAACACTTGTTCATACATAATTTTAATAACACCAACACTTTAAAAACTCTGTTCTAGCTTATGTTTTCACTTAAAATGCTTATTCAAGGTCATAAATTATTGAAGTTAACATTCAATTCTCACCCTCCCTTTAAGTTCTTTAATGTCCAGCCCTAGTCCTCCATGTGCATCAAATATTTCCTTGCTATACCTTCTGAGATTTGTTCTTTTTGTTTTTTTATTTACATTATTAGGTTCCCAAACATCAAGATGCACAAGAACCCTAGATTCTCTCATTTAAAGGTTTTCACCCCTTGCAACTTAATTTACTCAAAACAACAATAAAGGGGTGAGGAGTTGCTTTTACCATAAAAAATTAAGGAATTAAAGGTGTTTTTGACAACTTTCTTCTTTTTCTTCTTCATCATCTTCTTGTATTTTCTTTGAATGGTTTCTTCTCCACTATTTATTGCCCTACTTGACTCTCTCTCTCTCCTCTCTTCTCTCTCTCTCTCTCTCTCTCTCTCTCTCTCTATATATATATATTATATATATATATATATATATTTATACTTTGAATTCTCTGTCAATACTTTGAATTTATGGTTTCTCTCCTCGCCAAGGTAGTCAAAATCGAGATTTTGACACGAATCGGAAAGGGCTTCGAAAAATCGGATCGTAAGATCGGATCGTAAAATCGTAAGATCGTACCCGAATTTTTCCGTACAAAAAACGTAAAATCACAGCTAAAATCGTGTGAGAAGAAAAATCGTAAAATCGTATGTAAAATATTTCTGAATACAAAATAGCATAATTATGGACATAAAACTTAATTAGTTTAGGTTCATGCATGATTCAAAATAATTGAAAAATACATTACAAAACAATTATGTCCATAGAATTTCATTAGGTAAAAATTAACAAACTAAAAATAAATATTTTGTTGATGTGAAATATAAATTAATTAATGTTATTTATTATCTTAAATTAATAGGATTTTTTTAAAAATATTTTTTATGCTAATTATTAATATTATTATTTTTATTTTTATTATTATTATAAACCCCATATTATTATTATTATTATTATTATTACCCCTCCCCCGTATAAATCTATTTTTTTTATATTATTAATTTATATAACCCCAAACCTACCTTCTTCTTCTTCTTTTTATTATTATTATTATTATTATTATAACTAAGTATAAAAGCACCTAAGTCCCTAACATAACCCTAAATCCCAATTTCCTTCTCCCACGCCGCCGCCCACCCTCATCTCCTCTTCTCCATTTTCTTTTCTTCCTCCTCATCCCTGACACCGCTCTCAATCTCTCAGATAGTAAATAAAAACTATCTGAACCGTTTCTTATTGTACAATTTTTCTCATCTTTTAGGTGTATGCATTTGGTCCCACATTTCGAGCTGAAAATTCTAATACTTCAAGGCATTTGGCTGAATTTTGGGTCGGTGTACTTTGTTTATAAGTTTGGTTCTTCTGGATCATGCACTATCCAAGTTTCTTATAGTTGTGGTTCAGAACAAAATCAAGCAAACTTTTGTTACGATTCCGGCAACTCTTCGGCTTTTCTTCCATGATTGCTTTGTTCAGGCCGAATTCTTGAACTCGTAAAATCGGACCGATTCGGTCCGATTTTACGAGTCAACCCGATTTTAACCGAGTTTGACCGGTTTCGATTTTTCTACCGGTCCAACCAGGTTTGCTGAGCCCACTCGCAAACTCGTACGAGTTTGCGAGTTGACTCGCGATTTTGATTACCTTGCTCCTCGCACTCACTCTTCATTCACTTAAACATCATAAAAGGATGACATGAAAGAGAATATTTGATGAAAAATTAACAAGAAAAGCCATCCCCTTTCCCCTCAAATTATATAAACCCTCTCATAAATGAAGCTAGGCCATGTTGGATATATTTTAATTCTATGTTCTACTGTTTTTTTGTATTGTATAATGATGAGTTATTTATATTTTTTTGGAGTAGATAATTGGGTCAAATTCTCCCTTTCACACTCCTCTTCAATATCTATTCATTTGATTCATGTGAAATGTTTATTTCTTGATCTCTATAGTGAGGTCTTCTTATATTATATTTTCTTATTATTTTATTCGCACTTATTTTTAATGTGACTTTATGTTGGATCTTACACACACACACAATATTTATTATTTTAATTTAAATATACATGCACTAATACACATGCTTTAAATATATATTAACTATTTTATTTTTTATTAGATAATAATACTAGTAGGTAAATTTTTACTTAATTAATAATAAATTTTCTAAAAATTCTCCGCAAGGTCTAGCCGGGGGCAATACCTAAGAGAAAGCTATTTTTAACACACACACTCACACACACCTGGATGCACGAGCTTATGTGATCATGCAAGCATTTATAATGTCCCCACTCAAGATGGTTGAGCTATCAAGATAACTTGCAGACCTTGTTCAGATGTTTGACATTTTGTTAAAACCCGAAATGTATTTGCCTGAGATATCTGATTAAGGAAAGCATGCAGCATTACCTAGGAAATTGAGCTAAAAATGTGGCACAACGGTCATGAAGAGTGGCCGGATTAGGAGAATCTTTGATGCTGACACAGTCTACACGCTGCCCACTGTAAAAATGCCTCTCCAATGGTTTCCGCAAGTCAAAATCATTGCAAAACTCTTGCTTACTATCTGCAATATAACTATGTAAGGAAGCCAGACTTATTTCCATCCATTCCCACCACTGAACAGACATGATATTTACTAAAAGACTCGCAAAACAGAAGCTGAATGCAAGATCAAATTAAATAACTCACCTTTTGAGGTCAATAATTCCGTAACTGTTTTGTATCTAGATTCCTTATTGGATCGGCATGGCAAGGACAACAAAGATACACCTTTTTATGAAGTTATATTTTGTCTTTAAACTTGACCTAAATGTTCAATTTCTCCATTACTGTGTTCATAGTCAATTTTTTTGAATCCATGAAGCTTTAAATATACGTGTATTGCACCTCTTCTTTACTCTTTAAGAGTTATAGCACAAATACTGAAACTGCTGATAAGAAAAAATAACGGTACCCTTCTCATCAAAGCTATGAAGTGCAGCCTGGTGAATTTGCACTCTCAGAAAACATGTTTATTCTGGACAGACTTTTTGAATCCATGAAAGTGTAAGAGAAGCTTTAAATATACGTGTATTGCACCTCTTCTTTACTCTTTAAGAGTTATAGCACAAATACTGAAACTGCTGATAAGAAAAAATAATGGTACCCTTCTCATCAAAGCTATGAAGTGCAGCCTAGTGAATTTGCACTCTCAGAAAACATGTTTATTCTGGACAGACTTCTTGAAAATTATTCCAAGTGATTGACTTCAGACAATTTATCTCATAACATCAATTCTATGCAATGATGCAAAGCACGATTAGTGAATTAAATCTACAAAAGAAATAGCAATCCCAAAAAGCTCACCTTTATGATCATCAATATTTTCACTGAAATATTTTTTATACTGCCAAGCAATTCTCAGTCCCTTCTCCTGAAATTAGTTTAGATATGCGGTACAAACTCATGTTACCCAACAGAAAAGAAAAAAAAAATCAAACAAATACTGAATAATGAAATAAAAACTGCATGGTAGAAATCAGTATGAAAACGAGAGCACCTGCTCTGTATCATGATTACGGGATTTTTCATCTTTAGATGATGAGGGACAAGGCAAAGTACCCAAAAACCCTCTAGGGTCTTTAGCTGGACTGGCATAAAGAAGAGGTTGGTTTTGAACAAGTCCTTGAGACATGAAATTCCTCAATAACAACATGTGATGAGGAGCTTCCGCATCTTCCATTATCATCACTAAGCTTCCCAAAGCAAATCCACCACCCAAAATCTCTACATAAGATAAAAGAAAGAAAACCTCATAACAAGATCAATTTATTTGATTGTTGTTAACCGAATCCTGCCTACAATAAATGCATGAAACTAAAGAAAAGTAATGTAGAAAGGTTACTGTCAAGGTCAGGTATCCCAGATGAAACAAAGAATGTGCCATTAGGACCGCACTTTATTCCAGGCAACTGAGGAGCAGACACGGCTGATATATTGCGCGAGAAGCTGCTTATCCGGCTCTTGGTCGCCGCCATTGCAAGTGTCACGGAGTTAAACTTCTCTAAACAGAAAATCACAGGTTAGCTCTATTAGGTTTACAATACTGGCATTTCTTTAACAAGCCATGAACAGCTGGTAACAGGACCAAGAACAATAATAATTGGAACGCGCTTTTCATCGAACAACTGGTGTGCATCTCAAGGAGTTTCATAAGGCAGCATATTCCAATTAAACTACCCAAGAAAGGATAGCTCAAAGTCCGAGACTTATGGTTTTATAGCTGGTAAAATCTATATAGTAGAAAAAAAGACTGAAAAGAAACAGAGAAAACCAAAGCGAAACAGAGAAGTATACTAAAACAGCGCAAGACAACAGTGATGAAAGCAAATCACAGTGCATCCTTCTTACTTCTTTCCCTATCTTTCTGAGCAACCAAACAGACGCTTCCTATTGCGTGCGTTCACCCTTCCCCTCGACTTGGTTCTCTCGACGCCGAGTTCGCTGCACACAAGCAGTCTTTTCTTTCTTAAAATTCTTTCGGCGAGCACCACGTCTAAGGATTCACCCGGTCCGCCAGAAAAAATAAAAAAATATATATGTATAAGAGTTAGTTTTTTTTATTAAAAAAAACATATATTTTTTTAAAAAGTATATATATATTTTCTACTTCAAATTATATTTTTAGATATTATGATATACTAATTCATAAATATTTTTTTTTAAATAAAAAATATATATTATTTTAATAAATTTTAAAATAAAATATTTTTAAAAATAATCAGTATTATACATACAGCTAAACCATAACGCGGAAACACTGCGGATTTGAACAGTGTTTCTTTTTTTTTCTTTTTTTAAAAAAAAAAACTGATTTTTTTTCTTAAAGCGTTTTTTTTTACTTTTTTAAAAAAAAAACTGATTTCTTTTTTTTTTAAATGATTTTTTTTAAAACGTTTTTTTACCTTTTTAAAAAAAAAACTAATTTCTTTTTTTTTTAACGTTTTTTTACCTTCTTAAATGTTTTTTTCTTCTTAAACGTTTTTTCCTTTTTAAATATTTTTTTCTAACCGTGGTGTCCGGGACAACTTATGCGCACCATGATTAATTTCTCGGTCCACTTTTTATTAACATTTTTTATTATTTCTTTTCCTCCACTTATACAATTTTTTTTAGTTTATTTTTTGATAACCGGGTTGTCTGTGTTGGTTTACGCACATCACTTTTTATTCCCCAAAATTAACAGTGATTTTCACCTTTTTATTAACATTTTTTATTGTTTCTTTTCCTCCACTTATATAATTTTTTTTAGTTTATTTTTTAATAACCAGGTTGTCTGTGTTGGCTTACGCACATCACTTTTTATTCCCCAAAATTAACAGTGATTCTCACTTTTTATTACTGTTTGATATTTTTTTTCTTTTTTTCGCTCCTTTTTTTCTAATTATTGTTAGGTGTTGAAATATTTTTTTTTCTGGTTATATTTTTTTTCTACTTATATATAATTTTATTTTATTTTTTTATAATAGAGGTGTTTGGGTTAACTTAAACACACCACAATTAATCCTCAGATTTTATTTTTTTATAGTTTTTTTTCATATTTTACTGATTTTGTTTTTCATTTTTTTCCATCAAATATTTTTTTTATTGGGGTGTCCGGAATAGCTTAAGTGCACTATAATTAATCCCCGAATCCATTTTTTTTTCTTATCTATAAAGCTAAAACAGATAATTGTTATACTGTAGCATGGATCACTGTTTATGTAGACTCAGATAACTGTGGACTTGAATAGTGAGATTACAAAATAATATAAGTATAATTTGTGTACCAAGACAGAACAAAGACATGGCTTCGGGTGAGTGGTTAAGGCACGCGCGTCTGTAAAGTAGACTGGAGTTCGAATCTCCCGGCGACAAAAATGGTTTTGGATTTTTAATATCTTATTATTTGCATTATTTATAATTTGTATACAATGTTAAACAATGAAATTGCTTTGGGCGAGTGGTTCAAAAATGTGTCTGCACACGGGAGCCGGAGTTCGAATTCCAGTGGGGCGAAAAAATGATTTCCTTTTTTTTCTTCTTCTTAAACATTTTTTCCTTCTTAAACGTTTTTTCCTTTTTAACAATTTTTTTCTAACCGTGGTGTCCGGGTCAGCTTATGCGCACCATGATTAATTTCTCGGTCCACTTTTTATTAACATTTTTTATTGTTTCTTTTCCTCCACTTATACAATTTTTTTTAGTTTTTTTTTTAACCGGGTTGTCTGTGTTGGCTTACGCACATCACTTTTTATTCCCCAAAATTAACGGTGATTTTCATTTTTTATTACTGTTTGAAAATGTGCTTTCCTCTGACTTCTTTTTTTTTTGTTTGTTTTTTTCTTAATTGCTTTTTTGTTAATATTGTTAGGTGTTTAAATTTCTAATTATTATAGATAAGACATTCAAAATAATGATTATGATTATTTTTAAGTTTTATTTTATTTTGAATATGTCAGACTAATTATATATTTTAATATTTATTTAATAATATATATATATATACTAGCTATATTGCTCGCCGCGTTGCCGCGGTCATTTTTTTGTATATAATTTAATATAATTAAATCAACAACGATAAATTTATATGATATAACTAAATAAAAATTATAGATCAGGAGATACAATGTAAAAAAAATTTACGTACAGTTTATTGCGCAAGCATAGATTACATCTTTTAGAATGTAGATATTACGTTATGAAAGATTACAAAAGAGCACGAACTAACATTTTCAAAACCAAAGCAAAATATTTTCACAAGGAAAAAAAATTAATAACAAAATCATTATTGTGCAAATAATTAAATTATTATTATTATTATTATTATTATTATTATTATTATTATTATTATTATGTTAGTAATGAAAGGAAAAAAATAAATGAAAGACTAAAAATATCCTAGAAACTTGAACAAAAGATAAGAGAAAAAATAAGAAAAAATAAAAATTATCATTGCTATTACTGTAAAAACATTAAAAATTATCAAATTATCCGGAGGAAAAAAAAATATTAACAAAAGAGTAAGCAAGAAAAACAATTAAATTATTATTATTATTATTATTATTATTATTATAATTATCATCATCATTATTATTATTATTATTATTATTATTATTATTATCATCATTATCATTATTATTATTATTATTATTATTATTATTATTATTATTATTGTGTTAATAATGAATGAAAAACCAGAAATAAATGAAAGAACAGAAAAATTATAATAATTTGAACAAAATTATTATTATTACTATTATGATTATTATCATTATCATTATTATGCTAATAATGAAAAAAAATAAAATAAATGAAAGACTAAGAACATCTCAGAAACTTTAACAAAAGATTAAAAAAAAGAAAAAGAAAAAACTATCATTGCTGTTACTGTCAAAACAATAAAAATTATCAAATTATCCGGAGGGGAAAAAAACATTAACAAAAGAGTAAGCAAGAGAAACAATTAAATTATTATTATTATTATTATTATTATTATTATTATTATTATCCTTATTATTATTATCATCAATATTAATATTATAATTATAATTATTATTATTATTGTTGTTGTTATTATCATTATTATGTTAATAATGAAAGAAACAAAAATAAATGAAATACTAAAAATATCCTAGAAACTTTAACAAAAGATTAAAAAAAAATATCATTGTTATTACTGGGAAAAAAAATTATAATCAAATTATCGAAGGTAAAAACAAATAACAAAAGAGTAAGAGAGAACAATTATTATTATTATTATTATTATTATTATTATTATTATTATTATTGTGTTAAATAAACTTATATATACATGGACAAAAGTTACACTGAGGACAAAAACTAAAAGCATAGATGCATAAATACCAAAAAAAAATAAAGATTAAAAAAATAACATATGAATTCATATCAAATAGAAAATTAAAAGAATAAGGACCAAAATGAAAAATGACATATATAAAAATAATTCCAATTGAAGGATAAAATTGAAAAAAAAAATTATGAAAGATTACAAAAGAGCACGAACTAACATTTTCAAAACCAAAGCAAAATATTTTCACAAGGAAAAAAAATTAATAACAAAATCATTATTGTGCAAATAATTAAATTATTATTATTATTATTATTATTATTATTATTATGTTAGTAATGAAAGGAAAAAAATAAATGAAAGACTAAAAATATCCTAGAAACTTGAACAAAAGATAAGAGAAAAAATAAGAAAAAATAAAAATTATCATTGCTATTACTGTAAAAACATTAAAAATTATCAAATTATCCGGAGGAAAAAAAAATATTAACAAAAGAGTAAGCAAGAAAAACAATTAAATTATTATTATTATTATTATTATTATTATTATTATTATTATAATTATCATCATCATTATTATTATTATTATTATTATTATTATTATCATCATTATCATTATTATTATTATTATTATTATTATTATTATTATTATTATTATTGTGTTAATAATGAATGAAAAACCAGAAATAAATGAAAGAACAGAAAAATTATAATAATTTGAACAAAATTATTATTATTACTATTATGATTATTATCATTATCATTATTATGCTAATAATGAAAAAAAATAAAATAAATGAAAGACTAAGAACATCTTAGAAACTTTAACAAAAGATTAAAAAAAAGAAAAAGAAAAAACTATCATTGCTGTTACTGTCAAAACAATAAAAATTATCAAATTATCCGGAGGGGAAAAAAACATTAACAAAAGAGTAAGCAAGAGAAACAATTAAATTATTATTATTATTATTATTATTATTATTATTATTATTATCCTTATTATTATTATCATCAATATTAATATTATAATTATAATTATTATTATTATTGTTGTTGTTATTATCATTATTATGTTAATAATGAAAGAAACAAAAATAAATGAAAGACTAAAAATATCCTAGAAACTTTAACAAAAGATTAAAAAAAAATATCATTGTTATTACTGGGGAAAAAAAATTATAATCAAATTATCGAAGGTAAAAACAAATAACAAAAGAGTAAGAGAGAACAATTATTATTATTATTATTATTATTATTGTGTTAAATAAACTTATATATACATGGACAAAAGTTACACTGAGGACAAAAACTAAAAGCATAGATGCATAAATACCAAAAAAAAATAAAGATTAAAAAAATAACATATGAATTCATATCAAATAGAAAATTAAAAGAATAAGGACCAAAATGAAAAATGACATATATAAAAATAATTCCAATTGAAGGATAAAATTGAAAAAAAAAATTATGAAAGATTACAAAAGAGCACGAACTAACATTTTCAAAACCAAAGCAAAATATTTTCACAAGGAAAAAAAATTAATAACAAAATCATTATTGTGCAAATAATTAAATTATTATTATTATTATTATTATTATTATTATTATGTTAGTAATGAAAGGAAAAAAATAAATGAAAGACTAAAAATATCCTAGAAACTTGAACAAAAGATAAGAGAAAAAATAAGAAAAAATAAAAATTATCATTGCTATTACTGTAAAAACATTAAAAATTATCAAATTATCCAGAGGAAAAAAAAATATTAACAAAAGAGTAAGCAAGAAAAACAATTAAATTATTATTATTATTATTATTATTATTATTATAATTATCATCATCATTATTATTATTATTATTATTATCATTATTATTATTATTATTATTATTATTATTATCATTATTATTATTATTATTATTATTATTATTATTATTATTATTGTGTTAATAATGAATGAAAAACCAGAAATAAATGAAAGAACAGAAAAATTATAATAATTTGAACAAAATTATTATTATTACTATTATGATTATTATCATTATCATTATTATGCTAATAATGAAAAAAAATAAAATAAATGAAAGACTAAGAACATCTTAGAAACTTTAACAAAAGATTAAAAAAAAGAAAAAGAAAAAACTATCATTGTTGTTACTGTCAAAACAATAAAAATTATCAAATTATCCGGAGGGGAAAAAAACATTAACAAAAGAGTAAGCAAGAGAAACAATTAAATTATTATTATTATTATTATTATTATTATTATTATCCTTATTATTATTATCATCAATATTAATATTATAATTATAATTATTATTATTATTATTATTGTTGTTGTTATTATCATTATTATGTTAATAATGAAAGAAACAAAAATAAATGAAAGACTAAAAATATCCTAGAAACTTTAACAAAAGATTAAAAAAAAATATCATTGTTATTACTGGGAAAAAAAATTATAATCAAATTATCGAAGGTAAAAACAAATAACAAAAGAGTAAGAGAGAACAATTATTATTATTATTATTATTATTATTATTATTATTATTATAATAATTATCATCATCATCATTATTATTATTATTATTATCATCATCATCATTATTATTATTATTATTATTATCATCATTATCATTATCATTATTATTATTATTATTATTATTATTATTATTATTATTATTGTGTTAATAATGAATGAAAAACCAGAAATAAATGAAAGAACAGAAAAATTATAATAATTTGAACAAAATTATTATTATTACTATTATGATTATTATCATTATCATTATTATGCTAATAATGAAAAAAAATAAAATAAATGAAAGACTAAGAACATCTTAGAAACTTTAACAAAAGATTAAAAAAAAGAAAAAGAAAAAACTATCATTGCTGTTACTGTCAAAACAATAAAAATTATCAAATTATCCGGAGGGGAAAAAAACATTAACAAAAGAGTAAGCAAGAGAAACAATTAAATTATTATTATTATTATTATTATTATTATTATTATTATTATCCTTATTATTATTATCATCAATATTAATATTATAATTATAATTATTATTATTATTGTTGTTGTTATTATCATTATTATGTTAATAATGAAAGAAACAAAAATAAATGAAAGACTAAAAATATCCTAGAAACTTTAACAAAAGATTAAAAAAAAATATCATTGTTATTACTGGGAAAAAAAATTATAATCAAATTATCGAAGGTAAAACAAATAACAAAAGAGTAAGAGAGAACAATTATTATTATTATTATTATTATTGTGTTAAATAAACTTATATATACATGGACAAAAGTTACACTGAGGACAAAAACTAAAAGCATAGATGCATAAATACCAAAAAAAAATAAAGATTAAAAAAATAACATATGAATTCATATCAAATAGAAAATTAAAAGAATAAGGACCAAAATGAAAAATGACATATATAAAAATAATTCCAATTGAAGGATAAAATTGAAAAAAAAAAATTATGAAAGATTACAAAAGAGCACGAACTAACATTTTCAAAACCAAAGCAAAATATTTTCACAAGGAAAAAAAATTAATAACAAAATCATTATTGTTCAAATAATTAAATTATTATTATTATTATTATTATTATTATTATTATTATTATGTTAGTAATGAAAGGAAAAAAATAAATGAAAGACTAAAAATATCCTAGAAACTTGAACAAAAGATAAGAGAAAAAATAAGAAAAAATAAAAATTATCATTGCTATTACTGTAAAAACATTAAAAATTATCAAATTATCCGGAGGAAAAAAAATATTAACAAAAGAGTAAGCAAGAAAAACAATTAAATTATTATTATTATTATTATTATTATTATTATAATTATCATCATCATCATCATTATTATTATTATTATTATCATCATTATCATTATTATTATTATTATTATTATTGTGTTAATAATGAATGAAAAACCAGAAATAAATGAAAGAACAGAAAAATTATAATAATTTGAACAAAATTATTATTATTACTATTATGATTATTATCATTATCATTATTATGCTAATAATGAAAAAAAATAAAATAAATGAAAGACTAAGAACATCTTAGAAACTTTAACAAAAGATTAAAAAAAAGAAAAAGAAAAAACTATCATTGCTGTTACTGTCAAAACAATAAAAATTATCAAATAAGAGAGAACAATTATTATTATTATTATTATTATTATTATTATTATTGTGTTAAATAAACTTATATATACATGGACAAAAGTTACACTGAGGACAAAAACTAAAAGCATAGATGCATAAATACCAAAAAAAAATAAAGATTAAAAAAATAACATATGAATTCATATCAAATAGAAAATTAAAAGAATAAGGACCAAAATGAAAAATGACATATATAAAAATAATTCCAATTGAAGGATAAAATTGAAAAAAAAAAAATTATGAAAGATTACAAAAGAGCACGAACTAACATTTTCAAAACCAAAGCAAAATATTTTCACAAGGAAAAAAAATTAATAACAAAATCATTATTGTGCAAATAATTAAATTATTATTATTATTATTATTATTATTATTATTATTATTATTATTATTATTATTATGTTAGTAATGAAAGGAAAAAAATAAATGAAAGACTAAAAATATCCTAGAAACTTGAACAAAAGATAAGAGAAAAAATAAGAAAAAATAAAAATTATCATTGCTATTACTGTAAAAACATTAAAAATTATCAAATTATCCGGAGGAAAAAAAATATTAACAAAAGAGTAAGCAAGAAAAACAATTAAATTATTATTATTATTATTATTATTATAATTATCATCATTATTATTATTATTATTATTATCATCATTATTATTATTATTATTATTATTATTATTATTATTGTGTTAATAATGAATGAAAAACCAGAAATAAATGAAAGAACAGAAAAATTATAATAATTTGAACAAAATTATTATTATTACTATTATGATTATTATCATTATCATTATTATGCTAATAATGAAAAAAAATAAAATAAATGAAAGACTAAGAACATCTTAGAAACTTTAACAAAAGATTAAAAAAAAGAAAAAGAAAAAACTATCATTGCTGTTACTGTCAAAACAATAAAAATTATCAAATTATCCGGAGGGGAAAAAAACATTAACAAAAGAGTAAGCAAGAGAAACAATTAAATTATTATTATTATTATTATTATTATTATTATTATTATTATTATCCTTATTATTATTATCATCAATATTAATATTATAATTATAATTATTATTATTGTTGTTGTTATTATCATTATTATGTTAATAATGAAAGAAACAAAAATAAATGAAAGACTAAAAATATCCTAGAAATTTTAACAAAAGATTAAAAAAAAATATCATTGTTATTACTGGGAAAAAAAAATTATAATCAAATTATCGAAGGTAAAAACAAATAACAAAAGAGTAAGAGAGAACAATTATTATTATTATTATTATTATTATTATTATTATTATTATTATTGTGTTAAATAAACTTATATATACATGGACAAAAGTTACACTGAGGACAAAAACTAAAAGCATAGATGCATAAATACCAAAAAAAAATAAAGATTAAAAAAATAACATATGAATTCATATCAAATAGAAAATTAAAAGAATAAGGACCAAAATGAAAAATGACATATATAAAAATAATTCCAATTGAAGGATAAAATTGAAAAAAAAAATTTAGGACCAAAAATTAAATAATGATCACATGCTGTCATGCTGTAAAAAAATTAGAAGAACAGGGACTGAAATCAAACTTTGTATATATTACCAATTGCAATTGGAGGACCAAATTAAAGAAAGCAAAACTTCGGTACCGGAAAAATTGAAGGAACAAAAAAGAAACCGAAAATCAAAAGTTTAGGGACCGAAATTAAAAATGCTTTATATAATTAGTTGTAATTGAAGGGCACAATTGAAAACAATCAAACTTTGAATTAACGAAATCAAGCATAAAATCGAAATCCAAACCTCAGGGACCAAAATTAACTTCTTATCTACATGAGGGACGGGACCTGACTTTGGGTCCGGAGGAGAGAGAAAACGTGCACCGGCCACAAAACCGGACCCCTCCGTTTACACTTACATATAGGACGAACACGCGCCGTGACGGGAGATAGAGGACCAGGCGGCGCACCGTCTTCACCAGCGGAACTTAATTTTTGACCACCGCATGGCGCCGCACGCTCCGTTTCCATGGTGCGTTGGCGTTGAGGGCCGCTGGCGCGGCCAGACGACGCGCCAGCTGTCCCCCCCTGCAATGACCCAAACAGCCCTGCCCCTACGGGTATTTACGAAAATAACGGTAGGGAAAGGACGCCGAAGCCCCCGTTAACTGTGCACATTTTTGTCGTTATCGGGGGCTTATTTCGTCAGCTCACTGTGCAAAAATTTTGTGAAAAACCGAAGGCGCCCCTGTCTCCTGTGCACTAATTTGTCGTTTTCGGGCGGTAGAATTGTTAATCCACTGTACACATTGCGGCTAATAAAAAAAAGGAAAAATCCGAAAATACCCTCACCAAAAATACACACACGCCGGCTGATGAAGGGCAAAAACGCACGCACACTGTCGCAATCCACAGTAAAATTAGAGACAGTCCACAGTGCAAAAACCTACGCGGTTTATGTTTTTGGTAATTTACTAAATGATTTTGATTATTATTATTATTATATTATATTATTTTATTTTATTTTATTACTAAATGATTTTGATTATTATTATATTATATTATATTATATTATATTTTAAAAGCTTAAAGAGATTGGAAATTAAACAGTCATATTATATTATTATCTAAAAGCTAAAAAAGATCACGGTTTTTTAACAGTGTTTTGGCACTGTTCATCTAGACTCAATCGCTGAGGACAGGAACAGTCAAGTTACTTTATAATATTATTATTGGTTGTAGACTACACCTGTATAAAAAGTTGCTTGGCGTGGTGGTTAGAGAGCGCCCAAGCGAGGCAGGGCGCGGGAGTTTGAATCTCTGTAATAACGAATTTTTGAAATAATTAAAAAATAAATTGATATTATTATTATTTGTATCATACAGCTGTCCAAAGAAGTCGCTTGGGCGAGTGGTAAGACCGCGCCCCGCGTTCGAATTTCCCCACCCAATTTCTCTCTCCTGCCTGCGCAATATAACGTCAGCTAAGTTGTTTTTTGTCAAAGTTCATTTCAGTCCCTAAACGTTTTAATTTGTTTTTCTTGCCCTTATTTTTATTAAATGGGTTTTGATTTGTTTCAATTTCGTCATTCAATTGAAATTGATTACGTTTTGAAGATCCAGTTCGGTCCTCATTCTTTTAATTTTGTGGGGTGGGCTGAAATTCTAAATATTTTTGGTATCAAAGTTTTGATTGATTTCAATTTCATCCTTCCATGCAAATTTATTATAAATCCTTAATATTTTAGGTACCAAAAGTTTGATTTTTTTCAATTCTATCATTCTATGCAAGTTAATTATGAATTTCAGTTTAATTTCAGTCCCAGTTCTTTTAATTTCCGGTTTTGTTTTGAATTATTTGATTTCAATGTTTGGGTTTACTTCAATTCTGTTTTTTAAATTAAATATATTATTGCAAGTATATCAAATTAATTATATATTTGTATAATTATGTCAAATTAAAGTATGTAAAACTAATATTATGTTCAAATATTTATTGAATATTATCGCCTAAAAATATATATAGGGAGAGGAAAAATGACCTAGGATTTTTTTAATGACAGAAATTCATATCAGTATTCTTAAATAAATTTAATATAATAATATAATAAATAAATCTTATAAAAAAATATATTAGCTTCAAGAGTAATTTTTGTGCTCTTTTGTTTAAGTTTCTTTCTTGAAATAAATTTTCAGTGTTTTGACTTTTTAATTATATATTTGTGTATTTATATCAAATTAAAATATGTTAAACCAATTATATGTTCTAATATTTATTGAATATCATCACCTAAGAATATATAGAGAGAGAAGAACAAAATAGCCTAAGATTATCCTTTAAATTAAATATATTATTGAAATTATGTCAAATTAATTATATTTTGTATATTTATGTCAAATTAAAATATGTAAAACTAATTATATGTTTGAATATTTATTGAATATTATCGCCTAAAAATATATTGACAGAGAAGAAAAATGACCTAGGATTTTTTGAAGGGCAGAAATTCATATCATGTTTTCTTAAATATATTTAATATAATAATATGATTAATAAATCTTATATAAAAAAAATTTGGCTTCAAAAATTAATTTTGTGCTCTTTTATTTAAGTTTATTTCTTTACAAGGATTTCCAATGTTTTCATTTTTAATATTTTAAATATAATATTACTGCAAAAAAAAAACTCAAAAAAAAAATGTTGACAAATTTACCTGCATTATCTACAAGTCAAATTAAAAAATATACAAGTCACTTCCCGTTTCCATTAGACTGTTCTTTTTAGACGGCAAATAAATAATTATAACACAAAAAAAAATTAAGTTTATGTTTGAAAAACAAATTATAATATTTTTATTTCTAATATGTCTGATATTTATTGAATATTATCGCCTAAAAATATATTAAGAGAGAGGGAAAATAACTTTGGATTTTTTTAAGGACAAAAATTCATATCAGTATTCTTAAATATAATTACACTAACTAAATATTGAAATAATAAAATACAATACATATACAAGCAATTAATTTTCTACATAGAGAAAAAAAACCCGTCGCATCGCCAATTATTTAGTTAATTATAGATAATAAGAGTTAATATTTTTTCTCAGGTTGCTGGAGTTCGAGTCCCCCTGCCACCGAAAATGATTTTTGAGTAAAGAATAGTGTTTTCTATTGTTCATAAGTGTTTCACATGTTTTTTTTCCAATCATTTCTTCGATAACTGGGGTGTCCGAGTCAGCTTATGCGCATCACAATAAATCTCTGAACTTAATTTTTTTTAACAATTTTCACTGTTTATTAATATTTAAAAATGTTTTTTCCTCTTCTTTTTTTCAGGCTTTTTTTTTATACTCGCGGTGTCCGGGTCAGTTTACACGCACCACAATTTTTTCCTCACATATATATATTTTTTAGAACCGGGGTAGGTTACACGTGTCACGAATAATCTTTGACATTGTTTTTTATTTTTTTTCAACTTATTAATATTTTTTATAACTAGAATGTCCAAGCTAGCTTACGTGCATAGCCAAAGGAGATGACAATTTCAAACAGTTATAAACAGTGATTTGAAATGTGATTTTCGTTTTTCATTACTATTTAAAAAAATTGATTGAACTATGATTCTGGTGAGATATGACATGAGTGTTTGGTAATGCGTTTGAAAATCGCTTTTGAAGAAATTTTAATTTTTTCCAATTTTAAATTAAAAAAAATGTTTCTACATGATTTTGATGTGCTAATGTCAAAAATAATTTTCTAAGAATTAAAAAAAATACAACATGTTAAAAATCAATTATTTTTCTACATATAAAAAAGCCCAACGCAACGCGCGGGCAAATCAGCTCGTACTACCCTACTCCAAAGCACTTTTAAATATAATTATATTAGTTTTCAAGTTTTGAGTTGATTTAATAGATTACCGAGTTAACAGAATCAATTGCAAGCCAAAACTCGGATCAACCACCGGGGTGGTTTTCATTACAATGAATTGCGCAAAAATACTATTGAAGCTAGGGCCGTGTTAAAAATATTTTTCAAGCGAAATGGGCTTTTCCATGGAACCCAAATCATACAGAACGGGGTTCTTTTTTCGGGATTTGACTTTTGTGTAAGACTTGAAGCCCATGTTTTAGGATACGAAAGTTTTGGTAAATATTTAGATGGGAAAGAAAAAACCCACCATATTACATGAACCTGGCAGCTCAGTTCATTTGATGAACCTGTTCGGATTCTATACTTTCTGTTTATTTGTTATAAGGAAATAACATTAATATCATTTGAGTTCTAACTTTTATCTCTTAGCTCTATTCCTTTCAGACAAACAATTTATTTGTATTTCCATGTTCTGGCGCGTCGATGAATTAATAATCTTAGGACTGCGGTCCTCGTAGATATCCAATATCCTAAAGAAACATAACACCTACACAAGATTTTGTGTTGGCGAAAAAACATATGGAATCCTAGTCAGGATCCAGATATTAGTGTCTATTTGAGAAGTGTGGTTGTCGTTGTTTTTGAAAGTGTTTTTCGTTCAAAAATACATTAAAATTATGTTTTTTTATTTTAAAAAAATTATTTTTGACATCAGCATATCAAAATGATATAAAAACATCAAATTTTATTAATTTAAATTTAGAATAAAAATAAAAATAAATCAATTTTTTTCAAAAACACTTTTGAAAATCACTCCTAAATACCCCCTAAAAATATGGTTCTCTTCGCAACATGCCATCGTCAATGTATTTCGTTTATTTGCAAGATAAGAATCACTAAATCACGGATGGTGTAAACGTAAATTAGAAAATCGAGGGGGCAAATCAACAAAGCAAAAATGAGCATGTATTGTACTGGAACATGCCTTCGTGCGCATGATAGAGAAGAAACCTCATTTTTAAAAAAATATATTTCATAGATCTAATTAAATAAATAAAATTTTAGTTATTTTATATTTTTAAAAGAAATATTACACATGAGAGAGTTAACTCCTCCTTTTCAAACAAGTCTCGTCATTGGCATGACTCGGGAGTAAGTCGTTAACCTGATTACTTGTTAAACAATTTTGCTAGCAAGTGCAATGAGCTAAGCTCCTCGATCAAACATAATAAATATTTAAAAAGTTGATTAAAGAAATAAATAAAGGTTTGAAATGTAATATATACGTGATGTGCTATTTTTAATTTTCTTGCATGATTTCTAGAAAGCCAACAGCCAAACCCATCATGAATAATATTCATGTATCCCAATTCTCCACGTGTAGCGCGCGTTTGTAGCTAAATATGTAGGAAGGGGTCGCGTTTTTCTTTTCTTTTTTTCCTGTTTTCGTGTTTTAGACGAAGGGCCCCTATTTTTTTCTCTTTTTTTCCTCTCCAGAGGCATACTTTTGTTTTGGTTCCGAGAATAATTCCATCTTTTTTCCCTGTTACGTGGCACATAAGAACTTGAATAGCTTAAAGAACCATCAAAATGGCTAGCTAGGATATTGCCCTAAAATCCACCATCCCCCCCCTCTCTGGAAGCTTCCTTGTAGTTTCTTATCTTGTGACAAATGTGAAATATCGTTGGCGTATTATCTTTGCTTCTTGAACATGGTTCCTTATTTTTGCTGTAATGAATAGTTTATTCCGAAAGATTACTTAATTAATCAGTGTAAGAAGGAAACTTGTACATCACTAAGCTGCCACCAAAGCCAAAATCGCAATTTGCCAAGTAAGGACCGATCGAGTATATGATTTCTCCATGTGTTGGCATCCAAATCTAAGATTTGGCAGAGTAGCAGATAATAATTTGGTCTCAGTTTGCAAGAAGTACGTGAGTTGTTGCTTTGGTGAGAAAAAAAAAAGATTGCTATCCTAGCTCAGGGAATTTGGTCCTGTTATGCAGGTAAGAAATCATTCATTCAGATGGGTGAATTTAACAAATTAATCATAAAAAAGTGGTAATGAATGAACCTACAATGCCACCTAACAATTAGGGTTTGAAAATACTGCAAAGTTTCCTTGCAAATTCGTAATTCTCTTTCCCGGCCCGAAGTCGCTTTTGACGAAGAAACTTGACGACTTAACACGTAAGCCTCGTGGACCATGTTTATTAAATGACTGCTCTAGAAATCTAGAATGGGTCAGTGCATGCAAGATTTGACTCGCAGCCCCGCCAAGCCGGCTCCAGATGCATGTAGCCATTTGGTGCGCGCTTACTCGACTGCTTGGCATATAAAGCACAATATCTTCACGAGACGATCGAAAATAATGCGAGTCAGACTTTCGCGGGCTTTGACAAAAAAATCGAGTATAATAAAAGAGGCTTGGCAACTCCGCCAAGAAATTGTTATCCAGTTTCTCAAGTATGCGATTACGCAAGGCATGAGGTAGCTTAATTCTATAATTCACACCTGAAATTTCGTGAGCTGTACTGTTTAGGGAACCTGTTTTATTGCCTTGGTATGTAAGCAATGATATAAAAAATCAAGGGAACTATTTTTTACACTGACGTGTTAAATATAATAATGAAACAAATGGCATGCAGTCCTTATCTTGCACATGCTGGACAGACAGCTTAGGTATGTGCCCAAATGACGGTTTTTAACTGTTGGTTTCGGTTGTCGAAATTTTTTTTAATGAAAAATGTATTAAAATAATATTTTTTTAATTTTTAAAAATTATTTTTAACATTATCACATAAAAATAATATAAAAATATTTTTGAATCTCAGTATTAAACACCGTCTAAATCAATGAGCAATGCCATAATCGATGGCTAGTGTTTTGAAACTGTGTGGAGTGGAATGAACCTATGAACCTATCAAGATTGGATGACCTTCCTGAAAAAGTTGTTTCTTCTCACGATATGTCAGGACAATGTATAGTTGCGGGTATAAAATGGCGAAGAGAAAAGAAATCAGGATATGAATCTTGATGGCACTGCACTGTGCACTCCCAGCCATCATTTTTTTTTTTTATCTTGGATCCGACTGAACAGAGAGTATGAGACCTGATGGGGGTTGTGTTTTCATAAATCATTGTTAATTACTCCATGATCTTCCAGCGTAAATAATAAAAAAAACATAATATAATTTTCCTTCCATTGATCATAACATGGAAAAAATAAAATTATAAAATAAAGTCTAAAATTGAAATATGCTGATCAGAATCTATATATAAGACTAGCAACATAGCCCGCGTGGTGCCGCGGGCATTCATGTGTATATAATACTATATAATTAGATTGATAATGATTAACTTATAATATGTACGAATTTAAAAGTTATCGTCCAGTACATAAAACAGTTTGTTACGTAAACACAGGTTACATCTTTTTGGAATGTATGTAGTGCACAACAAAAGAGTACAAAAGAGCGTTAATTATACAACTTATGTACTATTGCAAAATAAAGGGATGTTGACGTGAAGAAAAATGCGAAAATCCCTCCTCAAAATGCGAAATCTCGCCTTCTTGCTAATCTTCCTGTGTTATTAAAAAAAGCGCAATGAATTAAATGAAATAAAATATAAGGAAAAATTATTAATAGAAGGTAAATATTGTGAAATAAGTGGTGTTCAAAGTAACCTCTGATGAGGGAGAGGCATTCATGAAGGGAAAAGTTAAAATAGAAGTTAAAAACTAATGTTAAAAGAGGATGCATAAGTATTAGGAATAAAACCTTATGTTGATATGGGTCCATGCATAAGATCTCTTTGATTGTCTTTCTGTTTTCATTTATTTGTTGATCCAATGAGACGACAACATTTAAAGATGGAGGAAGTTTATGGACATCTAGCGGCATTTGATTGTAACTGAATATAACAAAGGATGATATAGTTAATAAGAAGAATTTCTTGTTTATGCAAAAACCAGAAGGTAAATATTTTGAGAATATTAGAGATTTACAATTGCTTATAGGGCAAAACTTCCAGAATATTTGAATTGAAATACCAGAGTGAAGCAGCAGTTCCAGTCAAATTTGTTGCACCTGAATGTGAGCAAAAGAAGTAGAAGTTAAAAATATCAATTAGAAAAAATAGTAATTGTATAATAAAGGAAAAAATGGTATGATGCTATTGTATTGAAAACAACACAATGAACCTCGAAACCCTGCGAAAACAACAATAATAGGAGATTCTTGTGCATTAACGATATTATCATCAAAGCTTCGAGCAATGTCACCCCATAAAGTAACCCGTAGATCTTCACCCCTGTTTAAATTTTGGATTTGTTAGAGAAAACATTGAAAATCATTACTTTGAAATGTAGATTCAGTAGTGGAACCACCTAATATTTTCAATGATGAACTTTCTTTTATCCTCAAGTCTGTGACTTTGAACCAATATCTTCTCCATTGGTTGGATCGCTTTAAGTCTGCCAAGAACATCTGAAATAATCGCAAGATTAATTAAATAATGTATTATGTGTTCATTTTCAATAAAAAAAATTTGTCAGGCCTGTAAGAATCCTTGATCCCTTGCCTTTGGTTAAAACATTTGCAAAGTCAATCGGGTGGAAATGGTACCACGGTACATCATGCCTAACAGAATCAAGATGTATTATCTTGGTATCAGATTTTAAATCGATGATTGCTTCATGATCGACCACAATATTAGAACAACGATTTTCATAGGTGTAGAAGTCTTTTATTTCAACATAACAACCTTCAATTATCTTAAGATTGAAAAAAACTGCATCTCTTGCTTTGGATGAACCTTGTATGGCTCCACCCTATCATGTACAAAGCGCAAGAAAATGATATGAAAATTATGAAGATGACATTGCTGAAATGCTCAAATGCTAATAAGATAAAGGATGGATAGCTATATAACTCATGTAATGATATTTAATGGCAGTGCATTTAATGTAATTAATATAGGAAAAGAAATTAAAAGTAAAGATTAAATTTTTAGGCTCTAAATAATATTCAGGCAAAAGTAAATAAGATGTTGAAATTGACTAACAACATTTAAGTATAGAAGTGTAAAAATTATTGAGAGAATTGAAGTGAGAAAACCTAGTGGTCAACTAAAAGACAATTGAAGCTACTTGTTTGTCCATTATGCATTGGCGTCCAAACACGGCAAACTCTTGCTTGTATCAATGGATAAAAAAGATATTTCTTGATATTTTTCAAAGGAATTGCCATCAACCTGCATAATAAAAGCATAATAAGTTGACATGGATGGTGATAGCAATATGGAAAGCATATGATATGCACATTTAATAAACAACAAATAGCCTGTGAAAAATAAGAAAGATGCACATAAAAGAATGAAGTTAGAATGTAAGTGTGAAGAAAGAGGCTGGTCCACAAATTTTCTACTCATTTCTTATAAATGTGGATATGTGCTGCTTAGCAAGCTAGAATGATCGCCACTGTTTTTTTTAGAGAATGGTTGCGAAGTTTACTATGAGTATGAAGAGATTAGCATTATTGAATTGGTTTCCACATCTTTCTCTCAAAGGTTCAAAAGATTCTGTTTCTAAAGAGGTAGTCAAAAGGTGGAAGTTCAATCTGTGATAAGCAAACGACAACTGGTTGCCAAAGAATAGCTAAACTTGTTAAACATGTACATAGAAACGTAAGAATGAACAAATAGGCATAGTGGGAGGTCTTTATATCAAAGAAATTCGAAAGGAAAAATATCTGCAAATTGTTTACACTAAAAAGCACATAAGGCATTAACTTGTTGAAGAAATTGATTGCCTAAGTGTTGGGATGGGATAAGATGTGTTCTTGGAAGGTGCTGCAACATTGACTAATAAGGTTTTGGATTTAGGCGAAAACCTTTTTTTTAAAATATAATGAGCAATTTTTTTTCTCCATGCAAGGAAACATTCTAATCTAGAAATATAGATGCACCATGTTTGAATTAGGATGCAAACTCTAAGCATGATATGTCAACTTATTGTAATGTTGCCTTTTTTATGACCAGTTGTTGAAGTATAGAAATCTTGAAGTTATAAGTCCAAATTGAGAAATACTATAAGTGATCAAGTTTCTTTGAATACATGAACTAAATTTCTTTTCTTTAACTGAAGGAAGCTAGTACATTCTAGATCTTTAATGGAAATTATCAAAGCAAAATCAGCCTGAATGTGATCAACATGAATGTCTTATCCACCTTTTGTTTTTTTTTGTGGCCAATTATTTTTTCCTATGTTGATTGGAAAGCTCATTTAAAGTTTAGTTACATATCTCATGAGGGAAAAAACACTTAAATAAAAGAAAAACCATAAGCATTAAAGAGCAACAATGAATGATTCATATCAAAACAACAAAAGTAGAGAAAGCTAGTTGTTGCGCATATTGACAAAGATAAATGAATAAGTAGTTCTGAAGAGAGGTAAAACCCTCATATGCAAGACTTATTGCAAATGTGAAGTCAAAAGTGGGCACAATATTGTGCAACGCAAAGAAATTGCAGTATTTTAAGGAGTTTTGTCCGTGCTACAATCAACAAAATTGATTCATAAAGTGTTTATTTAAGGTTCAACCTCTTTCTAAGCATTTATCCTAGCAACACATTTCTTACATGAAAGCAAACACCTTTATTAACAAATATATGTGGATTATGTTTGCAGGAGGATAAAAAGTTTAAGCATGATGTGTCTTCTTGTTTCAATGATGCATTTTTTTTTATTGCAAGTTTCAGAAGTCTTAAATTTTTGAAGCAATCAGCCCATACCGAGGAATACAATAAGAGATCAAGTTTCATTGCATGAATGAAGTAATTATTTTTTCTTTAGCTGAAGGAACCAAGCAAACTGGAGATGCCTAATGTAAACTATCCTAGCAGGATCAATTTGAATTTGGGCCCCATAAATGTTATATTAACCTTTTGTTTATCTATGTTTTCTAATTATATTTTATATTCCTGATGGGGATGCCCATTTAAAGTTTTTGCACATATCTCATAAGGGAAAAACAAATACCTAAGAAAAAGCATCAGAATTAGAGCACAAAAACGAATAATTCATCACAAAACAACAGAAGTAAAGAAAGCCAGCAGATGCGTACAGTGATGAAGATGAAAAATAAGTAGCTTAAAACAGAAGAAGTCAAAAAATATCGCAAGACCTAATGTAATTGTGAAGTCTAAAGAGAGTAAACTGGCGCGCAATATAAAAGAATTCTAATATGTAAAGAATAAACCAGTGCCGAAGACTCATTGTATATGGCAAACTTGCATAAACAGGGGAAAAGCTCGAAGCACATACATGTTCACAGGCAAAGCAAAGAATAAGTTGAAATAGTAGTGAGAATTGAAATTCTAAATAAACAAATGAAGCTAAAATAGATCAAGCATTTTAAAGGTTTAAGTAAGTACCGAACCTAATTAAATGTAATCTTCAACATGACAGTACCTTTTGAACGATCACTTGAATTAAAGAAATATGTATAACAATCTTGCTCAAGCTAATATAATCGAAGAAATTTTCAATATCAAAAAAAATTTCAGAATTAAATTTTAATTTAATATATGTGACCATGATGCCAAAGCTTATAGCATGCTTGATCAAAGATAAGCAAAAGAGAATGAATATTAATCGAAGTCGAGCGAGTGTATTAAAATTATAATCATGATCATAATAACTGTAATCAAAGAAAAACTATAAGCATTAGAGAGTAAAAATGAGTGATTCATCCTAAAAAAACGCAAAAATAGAGAAAGCTAGTAGTTCCGCATATTGATGATGACGAACAAATAAGTAGCTCTAAAGAGAGGAGAAACCCTAACCTGCAAGATTTAATGCAAATACGAAGTCAAAAGTGGGTACAATATTGCGCGACATCAAGAAGCTCTAGTATTTTAAGAGGTTTTCTTCGTGTTACATTCTACTGCATTGATTTAAAAAGTGTTGATTCTAGGTTCAACCTCTTTTTTATTATTTATCCTAGCAATACCTTTTTGACATGAAACAAAAAGCTTTATCAACATATATCTATGGCCTATTTTTGCAGAAGAATCAAAACTCTAAGCATGATGTGCCTCTTTGTTTTAATTCTGCGGTTTTTTTATTGTAAGTTCCCAAAGACTTAAATATTTGAAGCAATAAGGCCATACCGATGAATACAATATGAGACAAAGTGTCATTGTATTAATGAAGTAATTTTGTTTTCTGTAGCTGAAGGAACGGAGCAAAATGTAGATATCTAATGTAAACTATCCTAGCAAAACCAGTTTGAATTTGGGCAATATAGATTTGATATTAACCTTTTCTTTATATATTTTTACTAATTATATATTCTAAATTCTTGGCGGGGATGCCCATTTTAAGTTCTGCCACAGATTTCATAAGGGAAAAACAAAGACCTAAGAAAAACCATTAGAATTAGAGCGCAAAAATGAATAATCAACCCAAAAACAGAAGAAGTAAAGAAAGCTAGCAAACGCATATAGTGATGAAGATCAAAGAATGAGTAGCTTCAAAGAGAAGGAGTAAAAAAACCGTAAGACCTAATGCAATTGTAAAGTCTAAACAGTGAAAATTTATTGCGCAATATAAAGGAACTCTAATATGCAAAGAAGAAACCAGTGCCAAAGAGTCATTGCATATGCCGAGCTTTTATGAAGGGGCAAAAAAGCTCGAAGCATATACATGTTAAGAGGCAAAGGAAAGAATACATTGAAACAAAAGTGAGAAAAGAAATTATAAATAAACAAACCAAGGAAAAATAGATCAAGCATATTTAAAGGCTTAAACAGGCACCGAATGAAATTAAATTTAATTTTCAACGCAACAAAACCTCTTCAATGATAACTTTAATCGCATCTCACACCAATCTAATACCTTCTTTTTCTATTCATTATTAAGAAATTGTTTTTTAAAATTTAATAGTTTTGTATTCAAGAAAAGGAATGCATATCAGCCGAAATCAAGCGAGTGTATTGTAATTATAACCATGATCATAATGAAGGTTGCAGTTTCAGTTTGTTTTTTTCAGTTTTAGTTTGTTTTTTTTGTTCGCAACAGGAATTTCAATATGCAACGAATATATTTTTGGAACAATATAGGAAGATTTCAAACATCTTGTGATTGAGTCAATAGTCTAATAACCTGGAGCATGTACTGAGCTTACATGTTCAGCCTTGACAACCGGTTGGAATTTAACATGGAATCAATTGAACTTTGAAATAATATAAGAAGATGTTTAATTGCTTTCTATTGATACAATAGGCAAATGACCTGGAGTATTCTCGAAGATGATGTTGATGAAAATAATAAGAGAAAGCCACATTTAAACTTTGACAATAAACATCATTCAAAATCTCAAATGATCCTTGTCATTGAGAACGTCAATGTTTTTTGAATTCCTTAATTATATCTCTATATTAGCATGCTTAACAAAGTATGGAAATGAAGGCAATAGAGCACCAAGAGCCATTTCTAGCAAAGGCTACAAAAGCAATTCCTTATATGTAAGGAAAAAAAGGAAATCCAGAATCCCAACAAAGCAAACAGAGACAAAGCAAACAACTTTAAACACCATTGGAGAAAGCAATTAAACATCTACAAAGGTGGGGTGTTTTCTTAATGTGCCACTATGTTTTGTTATTTAGTTTCTTATAAATTAACGACCTTTTCTCATATTATATTAACCATGTTTACATGCTGAAAGCAGATTCAGATGTTTCTGTTGTCAAAGGCTCAATGAAATCTTCCAAGTGAGCTTAACTGTCCTTATCTCATAACATGTGCGGTATAAATTGCATCCTGTAATAGATATATTGCGTGTGTGCTCGCGTGCACATGCATATCCGAGTTGGGAATATGTTGGTGATTTGTTGGATTTAAATCTGTTGCAGGTCAAAATGTGCATTTGTTGATTTCAAGGAAGTCTCAAGATTCATGAAAGACTTGAAAGTGCTTTTGCTTGAGAAGGTTTTTGTAGTGAATGTTATAGGTATTCTTTTTCACACTGCTTTCTGTTAACCATCAACTTTTCAGCTAGTCTTTTCTCTACGCAGACCAACATGTCAGGTGAAAACTAATGTCTTATGCTCCTACTGTCTTTTCTGGTCTTATTTATTTCAATGTCTGCCTTGATAATCAACACTCAGCTAGTTTCTGGAAAGTTTGCTCATTATGAGTACTTTCCTGGACATATGCAATTTTACCATTCTCTGAAATCATGCTGATTTGCTACATCTCTGTAAACTAATTGCCTGAACAGCACCTCGCTCTTTTTATTAGGTTACATAACATACAATTTCCCCACCCAAAACCCAATATGGACATAATGAAAATATCAAAGGTGGAAAAAAAACACTCCTTTTCCACTCTATCAGAAATTTAAAGCCTCCCCCGAAAACTTCTATACTTTTATTTTTCCATCCCAGACCGAAACTCTCTATTCAAAAGCAACAACACTACTTCAACTTTCTGCATGGTTTTTCCTAAGGCTGGCTCTTTGAAGAGCCCAAACAATCCCTACTATTTATAGCCACCATAAGCATGAAAGTCTGGTTAACTTTGATGAAAACATACATGGAGTTATTAATGTTAGTTCTTTATTAATGTGTGGTGCACATCAAAGTTCTTTACTTGGCAATATCAACTGCCACAAACCGAAAGCTAGACAGCAATGGCAGTTTTTATGGATGATTATGAGAGGTTAAGACTAAAAATCAATCAACAAACCAGCAAACAATTACTGAAAACCATAAACAACTAACCTCAAAAGTTGCACGAACAACACAAAGGATCCAACGTAGTCTTGGCAGCAAAAGGTGATAAAGAGCAGGCAACA